>JADWQK010002541.1:600000-1031245 GCA_017933935.1 Sesamia nonagrioides
GTAACGACCCTCGTGGGACAGATGATTCATTCGAACTGTGTAGTGTGAGCTTACCTTTACTAGTAGGCGAATCATTTTGCTGCAGAATATTTGACATATACTGATTATTTGTAGATTGATATACTGTTATAATATTATAACAGTCATTTGCGTTTATTATTCTAATTATGTTAGTGTACCTAATGTTCATAAAAGACCCACTAAAAAGTTAAATTTCTTGTATCATACCTACATGGATTTTTTAATTAAATCACATGTGTGGAATACTGCAGCCACATTTGGACTTCACATTCAGTTCTTGGTATTCAAAATCTGGAGCACAGGAAGAGTAGCCAACCTGTCGGTGTTCTATAAGATGCATTTTGGAGAATGTGCGAGGGAATTGCATTATTTACTTCCCCCATTTCCCTTCCATCATCGGACAAGCTGTCGTACGGTGAGTATACTTACGTTATTGACACTGTCGTACGGTGAGTATACTTACGTTATTGACACTGTCGTACGGTGAGTATACTTACGTTATTGACACTGTCGTACGGTGAGTATACTTACGTTATTGACACTGTCGTACGGTGAGTATACTTACGTTATTGACACTACTTCGACTCGGACGAATTTCGCTTCGTTACTTATACTACCTACTTATATAAAGTAAACAAAATTACGTCGTTTGTTTGCAGGCCTTTTCCCAACTATGTTAGCGTTAGCGTCTAGACGTCTGACCTCGTGCAGCTGAACAATACTTTTCACAACCAAAAAGTGTAAAACAAAAACTTAAAAAAAAACAAATGTTTTCCAAAAAAACACTTCACACTGTCAAAAAGGAATAAACTTAAACCGAAGACACCGACTTCCGAAATTAGTTATTATTCACTTTGTAGTGTTTTTGGAAGTCGGTTGTTTTTTGTAACATCCACATTAATATTATGTGGATCTACACTAACTATGCAAGTCGCACTGGTTGCACATGCCTAATAAAGTAATGTATATACATAGGTCCGTTCGTGTGTGGAGTACTGCAGCCACATTTGGGCTGGTGCTGCCAAGTATCACCTGGCCATTTTGGATTCAGTGGAGAGACGTGCAAAGAGGCTGATTGGTGACCCTGATCTAACTCGAGTTGGTCTCCAAAGCCTAGAGCACAGGCGTAGAGTAGCCAGCCTTTCGGTGTTCTATAGGATGCATTTCGGAGAGTGTGCGAGGGAATTGCATGATTTAATTCCCCCATCTCCGTTCCACCAGCGGACGACCCATCGTACGGCTGGTTTCCACCCTTACGTTGTTAACACCACTGCGATCCGGACGAAGCGTTTCGCCTCCTCCTTTATACCGCGTACATCGAGGGACTGGAACAATTTGCCTGCGGCGGTATTTCCGTCGGACTATAATTTGAGTGTCTTCAAGGCTAGAGTGAATAGGCTCTTAATAAACTAGTGCGCTTTACCATCAACGATTGCGTCACTGCTTACCATCAGGCAGGATTGCGGTCAAGCGCTGGTTTATAATATGTAAAAAAAAAACATTTTATGTCAATTGATGTCAAGTCAAATCACGATAATAAAAACATGTTGCAACATTTGTAAATATTAGTAATAGCCAACGTAACAAAATTATTTGTCTACAAATAAAATAAGATCATTTGTGAACATTATTGTAACAACATCTGTAGAAATAAAGATGTTAAAAAAAAAAACTAAGCAGAGCTATGAGCGGTCAAGATTTCGCCACAAAAATGAAAATTTGGGTTTCCAAGTTCTCCTTCCCCCCCCCCCCCCCCCTCCTAGGGAGGGGCCGTGGCTCCCATGGTGAGCGATGTAAGGCGGGCGTCGGCCTCACGCCCGCCGCTCACCTCAGGGAGGGAGAAAGCGGGCGAAATCCCGCCTTCTCCTCCCCCTACGCCGCCTGCGGAGCGCCGGAGCGAGGGGATCCTCCTCCCGCTCGCGCTCCGCTGCCTCCTTCTGCGACATCACGATCTCGCAGAAGGAGGCCATCGCCACCCAAGCCTCCTCGCTCCCCACCATCGCTCTGACGATGGCGGGCAGCGAGAGGTCCCCTCCAACCGCCGTGACAAGATCGCGGCGCGGCACGGCCCACGACGGGCACACCGCGAGGGTGTGTTCCGCCGTGTCCTCCGCCGAATTCTCCTGTCTCAACTTAAGGCTTTCCTCTACACTGCTGCTGCATGAGCCCATCCAGGAGAACCTTCTGCTGCCTGTAGGACTTTCAATCACTTTTGTTGCCTGAACCCATCTAAGGGTAAGTATTATCTCCCGCCTGCAAGGACGCTGAGCCGCTGCAGTTCCCGGAGTACATTGACTGTCAGTGGACTAAGGTAGCTGAGCACCACCCGAATCTGCACCGTGCCTGTTCTGCACTGTAAATTTCAACCGGCTATACCAGCTGTCTTCAAGCTGTCTTCATCATGAAATACATCACCCCATTCTCATATCTTCCTCACCTACAACTCCTACGTCATCCCTACCAGTCATCTCATTTTTGATTATTATTTGTAAACATCGTTTAATTTGATGCCTCACTTTTTTAATGTTTTTTTATTATTTTAGTTTTCTTGTTGTTATACGACACACTGAACAAACGTCCCGTGAACTAAAGAGAAAAACAGTTATGCGATACGAACGCAAAGAAACTTTGAAGAAAGTATGAATAATACCTTTTGGTTCCAGTTCCAGAATTCGGTTCGTTGTTTGTTGACGCTATTCGCTTACTCAATTTCCAGAAATAAATACATTAGTACTGTGTTCCGTATAATAAATGTAATTATGTAATCATGTACCTTAATACTGCAGGCAAAGTAAATGAAAGTAATAAAAAAATAACACTATAAATTCTGTTAAGCATACTAAAAATATATACAGGTATGCCAATGTGCTGAGTCATATAAAATGAAAGTCAAAATCTATAGTTATGAAACCGACCAAGTGCGTGTCGGACCTGACATAAAGAATGTAGTTATTTCGGAAAATATTCATATAATATAAAAGGATAAAATAATATTAATTATACGTACAGACAGCAGATCAACCTGCCTGTCTGTCAAAAATTCCCAATCAACCTTGTGCCCTAAAGTTTTACAGATAAAGTTGAAAAGGTAATAAAGAAATCTGACACATTGTAGTAGCTTGATGTGCTGTCGTCCGTAGATGCATATAAATAAAAAAACTTTTTTACAAAAAAACAACCGACTTCCAAAAACCACTACAAAGTGAAAAATTACTAATTTCGGAAGTCGGTGTCTTTGGTTTTGTATATTCGTTTTTTGACACCGACTTCCGAAATTAGTTATTTTTCACTTTGTAGTGGTTTTTGGAAGTCGGTTGTTTTTTTCTCTCCCGGCTCCATCATCAGATCTACTCCAGACCTTTATTAAATTGTAGTGCTTTAAAATACTTAATGAAAATGCTAAGAAATGCACTAGTCGCCCCTGCAATTTTTGAAAGTTCTCTGGTCTTCCACCATCAAATCCTGATATCCTTATCATGGGACCACCTTGGGAACGTCAAAATCGGTTCATAAACGACGAAGTTATGCGCGAACAAACATAAAAAAAAGCATATATACGGTCGAATTGAGTAACCTCCTCCTTTTTGAAGTCGGTTAAAAAGGAAGTATAATTATAGGGCATCAAAAATCCGTCTGCATCGCTGTCAACAGTAAAAGTGCCCAAAATATTTCTTCATGTGTAGAATTTACCAATTGCTTGTTCTTGTTTCAAAAATCAAGGGGGCAATTAGACTTGATAACACTGTTTTAACTTGAGCTCAACCAGCTTAAACATCTAACTTTAGCGAATTAATATGCCAAGTATTTTCGCTATTTGATATTTTCGCGCATGTCGCAGTTACCCTCGCCGTACCAGGAAAATGTAATGGTGCAAGGGTGTCGACATAATGTTGCATCCCACACTAAAAGCCTGCCTAATCTTCTACGGCTTATGGTAACAAGACCTAGGCTAATGCAGCATATCTGGATGTATATTTTTAAGGCATAAAACTATTTCCTATAAATTTCAACTTGTTATCTCCACGCGTTTCCAAGAGGAGGGTCTTGACAGACCGACAAACGGAGGGACGGACAGCAAAGTGATCCTATGCAGGTTCTGATTTTTCCTTTAGATATATGAAACTCCAGAAAATTAATAGCGCAAACGATACAGTTTATGTTTAAGCCGTATAATTAAACTAGATAATAATAAATTCAGCTCACATAAATACGCGTCATAAAGTTGTGCAATAAAATAAAAAATACAAAAGTCCACATACATTTTATATAATGAAATCCTTCCAATAACTGCAGTTTGATTGTAATTAAAAAAAGGACGTGCAAAAATATACAGAACTGTATTAAACCGTGTAACGTAACTAATTTTCAAGTTTTCACCTCTCATAAGGGGCGAGTTCGCCGCGTTGGGTTGGCTAAATTAAAAAGTTCTGGAGTGCTTTGAGATTACTCGGGTCTGACTCGGGATCAATCGGGTGCAACGGACAAAATTATTTCACCAAGAATTTAACGCTAATCTAAAGTTTCGAGTTTGTCAAGAAGTTGTGTATTTTTGGAAGTTAGTCGTAAGAGTTTTTCTGAGTTTTAGCAGGCTGTTCGCAAGAAATATCGTAGCTCCTGGCACAGTCAAATGAAGGAACACGGGTAGACTTTAGTCAGTAAAAGCCAGAAATGCCCTTCCGCTCCACCCAGAACGACAGAATTCACTTGATGTTTTGCCACCCGAAAAAGGCCCATCGTTATTAACATCAACAGCTGATGTCAACACGTCGATTCTCACAAGATATCGGCTCCGTGCCACTTCATAAATCACGCTGACCGCTTTTCCTCTGTCGGCTAAAACTCCCTCGATTTTCGCTTAAAACAGCCGAACCCCCGCCATTTATAACCAGCGCCCTTCATACATAAGCATCGCCCTTTTCGCGAGGTAGAGGTGGGCCCACTCGATTTATTACTCGAATAAAAGTCAGATCAGAGTTAAATCTATTTAGCAGACTTAGAATTGATTCAATGTGGTATGGCAGCTTTTCTTTATCTCCAGGTATGAGATGGATGTTGGGATATCAGAATAGACCTCATTGATTTGAAGTCGATGTTAATAGTCAAAAAATTATAAGTTCAATCCTTTTTCAGTTAATTCAGTACACTCGTAATCCTGATGAAAACTGCATGTAAAAGCATGTTTATTGTATTAACATACAACAACCGCTGCGAACAAATTTGGGTAAACTTAGGCGTCGTCGGGCGGGACCACACTCACATGACATGTACGACCGACTTGCGTATAATGCATGCAGCTGGGCCTTTGATAAAGATTTGTAGAAAATTTTGTTAAAAAATCCATGTTTTTACCATATGAGTTTTACGTGACATCAATTATAAATATCAATAAATTGTAACTAAGTTGGGAGGTGATAAGCAGCGATACCTGTAATTAAATAAACTGGATTTATTCCTTAAAAATCATAGGGTAAGTAATTTTAAGCAAAATAATAACATAGATCAGTAAAATCAACAGTTTCGTCAAACAACCAAACACAAACATCAATTTAGTCATATAAAAATATGAGAGCAACATAAAATAAAGCCGCACGTCCCAACACTAGGCCCCGACGGAAAATGATTTGTTGAGTGCTATGGAATATTCCATTATGCAAACACTTGGCCCGCGGTTTTTACTCACATATGCTGCCTTTGGGAATGTTCTACATTGTGACGTAATCAGTGGGAAACCACACTAGTTACCACTGATCGACTGGTTTTGGGATCGCATCTAAAAGTTGTGAAGGATAACGTCTACCTTTTTGATGTTTCCGGCTTGAAATATCTTAAACGATGTTCTCCGCCCTAGAGCTGGCGGCGAGGTCTATCAGACTTTTACTTAATATAAAGTACAAGGTGTTCCACGTCACACCTATTCCGCAATCCCTGGATGGTGATGTGGCGGGACCATGACCCCAAGAGGCCCGCAGGGGCGAGAGTGAGTTGTTTGACTCCCTCCGTGATGTCGAAGAGGGGTGCGCATAGAACACTTTGTGCCGTCACCTCAGGTAATGATGTTTGGAAGGCGAGTCTGTCACCCTTGAACCTAATTAGGTTATCCATCCTCGCCGGGCAAGTGGACGAGATCTCCCTCTGTCTTTTGTCTCACGTTCTGCCTCAGGAAACATTCGTCTCGCAGAAGGAAAATCTACTACCAAGCATCGACCCGATTTACCGCTGGCAATAGCAGGTCACTGCCTACTACAGAGATTTTTTTTTCTCTACTTCAGAAAGGAGGGCTTGATGCGGCTCCTCTCAAGCGGTACACTTTGCCAACGTTTGCCGCGCCGTATCCTCCCGGGAGTCAACGCAGTGATGACATCGGGCCTGCTCGGTAGACACAACTTTGACCAAGAGGCCGACACTCCAGCCGGTCGATTCCATAAAAATTTCATCGTGAAAAGTTGTTTGAGAGGGTTCTGCCAATACTGTTACTCCCTTATCACTACTTTTTACAGAAATTCTTCACTTTTGCCGACTCTCTAAGTGGTTTCCTCAGCTAATCAACCTTCTGGACCTATTTTGTATCCTTCTAAGCTTGACACCGCAACTTCAAACCTGTCTAAGCAAATATTGATAGTAGAAACTTAGTGCAAAGCTAACGAACAATCCGATAGTTGTAGCCACTCCAAATAGTTACTTAGCAAATAATTCGACAGCTTTCCAGACTGACAGAGAGGTATATTTTCTTAGTTAAGTTAGCTTAAATAACGGAGAAGGCCAAGGACATAAATTATAACATAAATTGTGGATTACTGCTTCAAAAATGTTTACACTCCATAGAGGTAAGTGACTCACTCTCTATAGAGAATAGACCGACCAGACAGGTGTTGTGTCTGGCGGTCAATTGCCAAATGGTTGATGTTTGGAAGGTATTATGTATGTATGCTAGTTACGTGAAAACTCTGCTTGCAAGATGCACAACTTTGATAACGTCAAAGTGACGGATTATTCGCATGTGGCGTTGTAGCCCTATAACTCTACCAACCTCTTACAAATACAGAGAGCTTGAACATAATTTTGTTTCGCAGCGGTAGTTCGACATTCATTAAAACTACTACTAACTATTAAACTTTTATTTCTATTGTATTCCATTACGAAAAACTCTACATTACAAATACGAAAAACTCGAGCATAGGGAGGTCTCATTTACCGACCCACCCTCCGCAAAGTTATTATAGAAAACAAGGGAAACAATAGCGACGCGTGTCGAATGATGACAATAACAATTAATAAAGTTGCAACTAATACCCCACGTGAGCTAAGTTGTGAAGCAAGACGGACTACAGTTGGTGTTACTAAAACGCGTGTAGGGTTACCAATAATTATTATAATGTCATGATATTTATTGTGTAAAATACTTGGACTTTATACAATAAATATCAAATATTCAATCTAATGGATACTCGGCAAGGATAACATGTTTTACAGTCATTGGAAAACTAATCTTAGATTAGGTATAATATACAATTTTTTAAACAAGATTGAGAGCACTGAAAATAGACTATTTTCAGACACATGTTTTTAGTAACCTTGGTTTCATTTGTAACACAGATTTACCTTGTTTTAGCTATTGTACGTTTACTAGAGATATAATATTACACCAGTAAATGACTAATGATATGAACACAAAAGAACGCACAGAATGAACTTCGTCCCTGAATCACAGAAGTAAATTTGATTAATTCATCAACGTGGCGCAACCTCGCACTGTGGCTACAGTTGCCGATAGATTTTAATTAATATATAGTTCCTGGGAGTTATTCCTTAAGTTTGGAAGTGGATCGCGCCGCGTGCGTAATTAGAATTAATGCGGGCAACACTGTGGCGGCAGGTACCACGAAGTTGGTCGGCGAGCCTCCCCAGCCGTCGCAGAACAATTAACTGGGGACATTTTGTTTGTTGCCAACACTGTGGAATAAATTCTGCAACTTTTTAAAGGGTTTGTTGAATAGATTTGCAGGGTTAACGTACTTAGGAGGAAAAGAATAAGATAAGTTTTGTTGCATTGAATATTTAAAGAGCTGGGTATTATAATATTCATTTCGAAAAGTTATTCGAGAAAATTTAAGCCCTCTGCCTGGATCACTCTGAAGTGCCTTGCTTAATCGACGCGGTGAATGCCCCGAAAGCGGCTTGGCTGAAAATGAAAAAAGATCGGCCCGAAAACCTTCCTTACCTGAGAACGTGGGGTAAACCGTTCTGCAGGTTCATACGTAATATTCATGTCAATATGTCCATCACAACTGCTGAGCGTGCCCACCTACTGGCTGTGAGTGAGTGTAAGTCGGGCCTTTGGTTTCAAGTACTCCCCTCACCCAACATAGATGCTATAGGTGACACCACCTGTCTACGTTTGAGCGGGTTCGTTGCGGGGCTCTGCATCGCAGTCAGTGCGGTGAAACTGTCAATTACCCCGGACATCATAGCCTATCCTGCAGTAGGAACGCAAGCCGAATAGCACGTCACGCCAGCGTTATGGACATCATGCGTCTTGTTTTTGTCACCGCCGGAGTACCAGTAATTTTAGAAGAACCCAACGGCCTGTCATGCGTTAATAGGGAGACCAGATAGAATGACCATATTGCCCTGGAAGTCAGGCAGTTCTTTGGTATGGAATGCAACATGTGAAGATGCCCTCGCGACCCCAAATTCCTAGCACGGTGGGCTGTGTTGGTGCATAAAAATTATTCCAACATTATCGGGAGTTATAATTATGTTCGTGCCGTTTGGGCTTGAAACGTTAGGGCCAAGAGCTCCTTGTGTTTTTCGAAGCAGCAGCAATCAGTTACTCGGTTGTGTCTTGAGGTAAGGAGAGGGCTGACCTGTTTCTTGGCCAAAATCTTGAATCGCTAAGCAAGATGACACTGCAGGAAACCTTTTGGGTACGGTTTCTGTTGACAGCGATGCGGAAGAATGTTTTAATACCCTTTGACTATTTAGCTTATATAATGTAAATACTTTAATAAAAAGCAAAATACTCTCATTGCTGTTGAAGACAAACTAATTCAGCACACTTTTCGGTACAAAGACATTTAAAAAAAAAAAGAAAAAAATCATTACAGTTCACTCATTTTTAAATTCGTCACCTGTCAATTTATCTGACCGCAGTTAAGTTATACTAAGAGATATCAAGACTAAAAGTGAAGTCAATTGTCCCAAGTAAACTATTACGCCTAAAGTATCCCAACTGACTGTTGGGTCAGTAGGGATTATTGTCGTATACCTTACAAGCTCATTGACTATCACTTCGCTACAACATTCATAAGTCAATTTATTTGTGGTCCTTCTTAAAACAGTGCCTAGTTTCACGCATGTCACTGTCCGCGCAGCCCTCGGCATACAAGTAATTTATCAAATAAACATGTTTCCAAAGGCATGTGTGCTCCCAAACTGTCACAGAGTAAAAAGGATATCGGACTGAAGTTTATCGTCGAGAGGAACTACAGCTTACGGTAACGTATGCAGAGGACAAATGAATATGGGGATCTATCCGTAGTCTGTTGCGCCATTTTTACGGTAGTATTCTTGAAAAAGAATGGGAATATATTAGTGGAAATGGTCGGGGTTATGGGATTGGGAGTGCACAAGATTACAGGAACAAACATTTTGTGGTTTTCGGCGGATAATACAAAAATATATTATTTTTCTGACCATGAATGAAGATGAATGAGAAACTTTATGAAAACTTTACAAAAACTCCTCGCATTAAATACTAATATTGGCATACTATTCTTTTGTTTATATTATGAAAATTCTGAAACTGTTATCAAAATTATGACAAAAATATATCACAAAAGAACAGGCCCGTGAAAATGAGACTTCAATAAAATCACCCACATACACTTCAAAGGATTATTTTCCAGTCGCAGAAGCAAAAGAGTCGCTTAATGTAATGTTGGCTTAATATCAAAACGTCAGCGGATATACAAAGATCCGAATGCAAAGGAAGCCATATAAAAATGTCGAAAAAAAACGTTAACAAGGCTCGCGACCTCGTTTTCAATCCACGCCACATTTGGCAGGCGCGGCGAGGGAATTTTAAAACAAAGACCGAATGGAAGTAGGTCGGCAACTAGCTGTTCTACCTTACTAGTAGGCTCGCCAACTTTTATATGATTAACGGGAAATGAATGGAATAAATGTTGTGTGAACAGGAAGCTTGCGTCAAGCGGGAGCTGTGTAGTTTGTTTTTGATTCAGATTTGTAATGCATAATTTGTAGTGGCGTTTAAGTGTTGTTCTATTAACTTGCTCGTTGTGGTAATAATATTGAGGTACAATGGCTGTTTTATTCTTTAGTTCAGACATAAGACTTTTTAATATTATATAAGGAGACCGTTTCCAATTATATAGTAGAGAATATACCGATACACGGACCCATTTAATTTTATTAGTATTAAAATCCAATAGTGCTCTCTCTCATACGAAACATTCAAGAAAATTTTCGGATCGCTAAACTTGAACAATTTGAGCAGGGAAGGGCAATTTTGTTCTACTATTAAGCAAAATCAATATGCATAATATTAGACATTCACATGCTTTTAACGGGAACTTAGAACATTTTGGCTCTACCCTGAATTCTGGAATACTCTAACAGCAAGCCATTTCTGACACAGGGAAAACGCTCTAATGCCTGTATAATAAGGGTTAAAATGGATGTCCAAATAGCATATCGGAGTTCAAATGTTTCTGAAGAGACGTCGTAAAAATATAACGCATAGTGGGCGACACGCGAATACGAAATCTAAAGAGCATTCCGTGTTTATTGATTCATAAATTTTATTTCCTGCATCATTTGTCAGAGGAGAAAGAAAAATAGCGATTATTTTTAGTTATTTTCATTTTCGTAAAACGTTGTAAGCGGTTTGGACGTGATATATATCCGTTGCTAATGATCAAGGAATTAAGGGAAATAAAACGCATTAGTAAACTGTTCTGCTCGTTTCGTTCGTACGTAACCGTTTGTAGATTTATCAACAGGGTGGCGACATTTACTTTATTCATAGCTGTTTTAGAGGCAATAACAATTTGATGGTTCGTTGACAAGCCGACTCCCTAATCGACTAACACACTATTACTATCATCCTTACTAATATTTAGAGGCAATAACAATTTGATGGTTCGTTGACAAGCCGGCTCCCTAATCGACTAACACACTATTACTATCATCCTTACTAATATTTAGAGGCAATAACAATTTGATGGTTCGTTGACAAGCCGGCGGCTGTTTGTGTATGTAAGTTAATATGTGTGTAAACGCACCCACGATACAGGAGAAATTTCATGAGCTAGGCAACGTTTTTTTTAAAAAAAGAAAGTAAGGAAGAAGGAAAGAACCCTTGTTTCCCAGACACAGAAAGCAATTTACGTGATAAGTACCAACGCAGCACTCGCGAGCTCGTAACATAGTTAAAGGACGATCAAACTACGTTATCTTCGTGTCTAGACGTTAATATAAAATTCCTAATACCGAATTCAGTACATAATATTAGATAAGCATTATGGGTGTGGATTTAGAATAGAAGATGTAGAATGACAGTCTCTTTTGACGTCACAGTGAGTCATCATCATCAACCTTCTAACGTCCCACTGCTGGGCACAAGTCTCCTCTCATACAGAGAAGGATTGAGCGTAATCACCACGCTTACTCAATGCGGGTTGGCGATTTCAGACTTAAAGTACAGCTCTGGCGCAGCATCGTTAGTCGTGTTGTTGGGTTAAACATTGCATCACCTCACTCAACTGCCGTCTTCCTTCCTATTCACTCAGTTTTTATGAGTGAATAGGCTTAATAAGCTAGTACGTTTTACCATCAATGATTACATCATTGCTTACCATCAGGCGGGATTGCAGTCAAGCACTAGTTTATAACAAATTAAAAAAAAAGCAAAAAGTTTTAAAAAAGATCGCAGTTTTGTAGGTATGTCATAAAACATTATCACATACCTATAAAACTGCGATCTTTTTTAAAACTTTTTGCTAATGGGCCCCAGTTATATACCAAATTACCCATTAAAATAAAACTCTTAACAGTATTCACGATATAAAATACATACGTTCTTCTTAATTTTATTTATTGCTCGTAAAAATCTACTATATGGTCAACCTAGAAGACAAATTACAATTTTATCGGTATTTTAATTAATGTAATCACTTAGGCATTTTATATTGTAACTAGCGGCCGCCAGCGACTTCGTTCACGTGGAGTTAGTTATGCTCCGCTCCTGTTGGTCGTAGCGTGATGTTACATAGCCTAAACCCTTCCTGGATTAATGGGCTCTCCAACGCAAAAAGAATTTTTCAAATCGGACCAGTAGTTCCCGAGATTAGTGCGAACAAACAAACAAACTCTTCAGCTTTATATACAGGGGTCGGCACTCGAAGTGTTACCAATTCAAAATGCTGTAATTCTGTTAATCGTGAGCATGAGACATATACAATAAATAAAAAAAGAAGCTATTGTTCGATATGGCCACCTTTAGCGCGGATAACAGCATCGAGTCTGACCGAGAAGACTTCACACGTTACACGAATGTGGTCTGCTGGTATTTTGTTCCATTCTCGGCGAAGCGCAATCTTTAAGGCGTCGACCGTCTCATATTTTTTTGTTGACACTTTGGCTTCTAGAATTGACCATATGGAAAAATCTATTGGGTTTTAGTCCGGGGAATATGGTGGCCATTGTTGCGAAGAAATGAAGCTCGGAACATTTTCTTGTAAAAAAATTTGGGTTTCACGAGCTTTGTGAGATGGTGCCGAGTCTTGTTGAAAGGTCCAATGATTTCTACCAAATTGCTTACGTGCCCAATGTAACAAAGCATCGTTTAAAATCTTTTTACAGTAGATCTGCTGGTTTATCTTTACACCCTGGTCAATGAAAACGAGAGGTGAGCGTCCCATAGCAGTTAACGCCGCCCAAACCATCACAGATGCTGGTGCTTGCTTTCGCAAGGCAATTCATTGGTCTAAATTGTCATTTGATTTACACTTTAACTATACGCGATCATTTTGCTTGTTCACATATTGCTGAACGGTAAAAATTTTTTCATCGGAAAATACCAAATTTTCAAGCAAGCTATCAACGTGCAAGTGCTTTAAGTTCTTAGCTCTTTCTAGACGAACTGTCTTTTGTGCAAGTATCAGATCTTGCACTTTTTGTAATTTGTAGGGCTTCAGTTGAAGTTTATTTTTTAATATGCGCCCTATGCTCCAGGCAGATACATTAAGACTTTTCGCCAATTTAACTGCGCTTTGTCGTGGATTTCGTTCAATTCTAGCCTTTACCTTTCGAACTAAACTTTCCTTTAACTTTATTTTAAATCGAGTTGGTCTCCAAAGCCTAGAGCACAGGCGTAGAGTAGCCAGCCTTTCGGTGTTCTATAGGATGCATTTCGGGGAGTGTGCGAGGGAATTGCATGATTTAATTCCCCCATCTCCGTTCCACCAGCGGACGACCCGTCGTACGGCTGGTTTCCACCCTTACGTTGTTAACACCACTACGATCCGGACGAAGCGTTTCGCCTCCTCCTTTATACCGCGTACATCGAGGGACTGGAACAATTTGCCAGCAGCGGTGTTTCCGTTGGACTACAATTTGAGTGTCTTCAAGGCTAGAGTGAATAGGCTCTTAATAAACTAGTGCGCTTTACCATCAACGATTGCGTCACTGCTTACCATCAGGCAGGATTGCGGTCAAGCGCTAGTTTATAATATGTAAAAAAAAAACTATTCCTGATGATGTTGCTGTTGTTGGATGTCCGCCTCCATGGCGTTTTTTGATGCTACCCGTGTCATTGTAACGCGTGATGGTTCGATACACAAACATTTTGTTCAAATGTAAATATCCTAGCTCATTAACGATGGCTGCCTGCGATTTTCCAGCCAAATACAAAGCAATGACACTGTTTCGTTTGACTTCCATCTGCAAAACACTAAGGAATGTGAAAAAATGGGCGCCATATTGTAAACAGTTTAGTTGCTATAGCAACGTAAAATTAGTAACACTTCGAGTGCCGAACCCTGTATTAGTAACTATAAGTATATATTAGTAAGTATAGATAATTGAGTTTTATTGAATCATTTTCAATTTTCATTTTGAATTATCAATAAGAAATTATGAGGATGGAGATGATGATAATTGAGTTCTATTGAATCATTTTTAATTTTCATTTTGAAGTATCAATAAGAAATTATAATTAGAATATTTGTGTGCCATTGATGGCAGTACAGGGCGTTAATGTAATTAATATTGAAATCTATATTTTTATATACTTACTATTAAATTATATTATAATTATTATACAATATCTAATGAAAGTCCCGTACGACCCATAAGGATATTTAAGGTCCACATGATCAAATAAACTATGAAATTTTACATAATCATCATAGTAACAATACTAATAAATTTCGAAATAATATTTTGTTTCTGCGAATCAATTCCAACTACCGAAAAAAAAAATTTGAGGAAAAATTGTGTTTTTTTTTTTTTTTTAAATGACTACACCATTTTGACGGTATTATTATGAGCGTCGCGACCACGTGCCGCGCATGTATTGCTTACCGCACATCTATTAAGGTAGCAGCTTCTGTGAAATAAAATTATTTTTAGGTAATTTTTTTTTAAGTTTAGCCTGGGGTTGTAGGCATTAGTAGAATCAGTTTTATCGATCCCCGGCCAGGTCATGATGGAAAACGATCTTTTCCTGATTGGCCTGGGTCTTCGATGTTTATCTACATATGTATTATAAATATAGTATCGTTGAGTAAGTATCCCATAACACAAGTCTCGAACTTACTTTGGGGCTATCTGAATCTGTGTGCCGTAAAAAATAAATAAATAAGATAATTATGTTATACAAATATTAGAATTTAAAAAATATTCCTTTTTAGAATTAGAACATAATTTGTTCTAATTCTAAAAAGGAATATTTTATAGAAGTAACTACTACAACAATAAAAGCAATTTGTGTTTTTAGTAAAAGAATTGCCGACTGCTATTTTCTACTACATAATTATGTGGATATAACACGTAACACTGCGTTATTTTCTCGCAGTAGGTGTGAAGAGTTGAGTGAATGAATGTTGAGAATGATAGTTTAAAAGAGGACAAGATGAAGATTTATAATGAATGGAAGAGGAAGGCAAAAAAGGCGGTAGCAGTTTCGAGGGCTAAGGTGCAGGAGAAGTTGTATGACTCACTGGACAGCCCTAGAGGCCAGAAGGAGCTCTACCGGATTACAAAAGCAAGAGAAAGGAGAACGAGAGATATAAGTAATATCAAATGGAAGGTTTATTTTGAAAGCTAATGAACGAAGAGAATAAATGGAGTGGCGTGCTCAAAGAGGTACAAGAGAATATGGATTTAGTAAGAGAAATTAGTATGGATGAAGTAAGAATAGCAGTTCAAGGTATGAAAAATGGAGAAGCTATGGGCCCAGATGATATACCAGTAGAAGTATGGAAGTGTTTAAAAGGAGATGGATGTATGTGGCTGACTTTATTCTTCAATAAGTTGTTGCATGAAGGAGAGATCCCACAAGAATGGTGCAATAGTTCACTAGTGCCCATCTTTAAGAATAAAGGTGATGTACAGGACTGTAACAACTATCGAGGGATAAAGCTCATGTCACATAGTATGAAGGTATGGGAGAAAGTGATTGAGAAAAGATTGCGAGAGGAGAGTGAGATTACCCCAAACCAGTTTGGGTTTATGCCAGGTCGAGGAACAATGGACGCCACTTTTGCACTCCGCCAAGTGTGCGAGAAGTACAGACGTGCTCACAAGAACTTGCACATGGTGTTCATTGATCTGGAGAAAGCGTATGATAGGTTACCTCGTGATGTGCTGTGGTGGGCCCTGAAAGAGAAAGGTTTGCCAGGGAAGTATGTAGAGTTAATTCGTGCTATGTACAGTCGATCTCGTACCTACGTCCGGTCGGCTGCTGGCAATACCGACGAGTTCAGTGTGGCGGTAGGCTTGCACAGGGATCGGCTTTAAGTCCGTACCTCTTCCTGTTGATTATGGACGCTCTTACGTCGGACATCCAGGAGGAGGCACCCTGGTGCATGCTGTTCGCCGATGACATTGTTCTCGTCGGTGGAGATGGACCTGAGATCCAGAGCAGATTGGAGAAATGGCAACAGAAGCTGGAGAATGTTGGCTTGAAAATCAGCAGAACCAAAACCGAATATATGTTCTGCGATTTCGGCGGTCTCTCCACTTCTGGAGCCATAGCCCTTGATGGCGCACTCCTACCAATCTGCTCCGACTTTCGGTATCTCGGTTCACTCGTGCAAAGCGATGGCGAAATAGATCGGACGGTTAAGCACAGAATTAACACTGGGTGGATGAAATGGCGGCAGGTCACGGGAACAATTTGCGACTCCCGCATTCCCCTTAAACTTAAGGGGAAAATATATAAAACCATGATCCGACCTGCTGTCTTGTATGGATCAGAATGTTGGGCTACGAAAGGGATGAATGAAAGGCAATTGCATGCAGCCGAGATGGGAATGCTAAGAGGGATGTGTGGTGTTACACGAATGGATAGAATAAGAAATGAGTACATAAGAGGAAATCTGAAAGTGGCACCGGTAGCTGAAAAGTTGTGTGGAAATCGGTTGTCATGGTACGGGCATGTGTTACGGAGAACTGAGGAGAATGTCGTGAGGAGAGTCTTAATTATGAATGTTGATGGCTATAAGAGTAGGGGAAGACCAAAGAAACGATGGATGGAATGTGTGAAGGATGATATGGCTAAGAAGGGGGTGACTGCCGAGGTGGTTTCTGATAGGGATGCATGGAAGAAAAAAACATGTTGCGCCGACCCCAAATAATTGGGATAAGGGCAGGAGAATGATGATGATGAGGTGTGAAGAGTTGAGTATTCTCAGCGGAAAAAAAGGTATCTTCATCTAAAGCGAACTCGAATCCCTCTCTACCCTCAGAATTCTAGTTCACTCACAGCTAACTAAGAGCTTCCTCGCTACGTTCAGCATTTAATATAGCACTGGTGACCTAAGAAACTGTTTTATATTCCTTAGTAAATAACCGTGTATTTTTTTAAATTATTTATAAACTTGTGCTTGACTGTAATCCCGCCTGATGGTAGTAATCGTTGATGAAAAAGCGCGCTAGTTTATTAAGAGTCTATTCACTCGAAAACACTGAGTGAATCGGAAGGAAGACGGCTGTTGAGAGAGATCATGTAACGTTAATCCCAACAACACGACCAACGATGTTGCGTCAGAGGGAGATTGATCTGGAGAGCCTCCACGACTAACTCCCGACACTACAACATTTGAGGCATCGTACCCGGCACACATCGCAACACAACTGCTCAGACCCGTCCTCCGTTCGTCTTCATTTATTGTCAGTATTCAATCAGGACCATGTCTAGTTTAATTTAATCCATCTTTCAGTATAAAATGATTAATACAGTAAGCCGGTGTAAACGCTTCAATAAACCAAAGGCGCAGTGATCCGGTTAGGAAGGGGTTCTGTCATAAACCACGGGATGATACAAGTGCCAGGAGGTTGCCGCCCGGTTGCTTGTGTTAAAATCCTCACCACATTAATTCATTATACATGCAAGCTGGAACCCAGTGATTGTAATTGATAAGAGAGGTAGCCATAAGGGGATTTCTTTAGCTTAAGAGAGCATCTTAGAAAACGCATTAGGAACCAAACGTTGAGTGGGGTGCTTAAATGCATGGATCAGTCGTTACGCAGACCACTACTCGTGAAGTCGTGGTGACGTAGCGGTTAAAGCATTAGCCTCTCAAGTATGAGATCGCGGGTTCGATTCCAGGTCAGGCAAGTACCAATGCAACTTTTCTAAAGTTATATGTACTTTCTAAGTATATCTTAGACACCAATGACTGAAGGTGAAGGAAAACATCTTAAGGAAACCTGGACTTTACGAACGAAATCACCAACCCGCATTGAGCAAGCGTGCTGATTACGCTCAATCCTTCTCTGTATGAGAGGAGACCTGTGCCCAGCAGTGGGCCGATAAAAAGGTTAATGATGATGATGCGATTTAGTAACAATTCTTAACTCATGTCTACATACGTAACATATATAATCAGCCTATAATGTTCCCACCCTTGGAACACAGGCTCTTCTCAGTCAAGGGGAGTGGGCCGTAATCTACCACGCGGGCCCAGTGTGGGCTGGTAGATGTCATAAGTCTTCGAGGTCTTCTGACCTCTAGGAGATGCCAGTTTCCTCCCGATGTTTTCCTTCATCGTTTTAGAGCAGTGGTGATGAAATAATTTACACAAAGTAAAGCGCCTATGGGGTTCGAACCTACGGCCTACAACTTGTAAGTCACGGCTTATACCACTAAGCTACCACTGCTCTCTACACATGTCTACCTCACAGAAATCTAAATTCTTCATTTGATTTTCCATGATCTACCTCCTGCTTTCTATCTACGCAATGTATGAACAAAGCGATCAAGATAAATAATATTAAACTGTCTAATTTTTTATTTTTAAAGTGTATGTACTGTGTGAGATTTAAACCCAACGGACACACTGACTCACGTATATATCTGCTCCAGTCTAACCGCCAGGTCATTTTGTTTTATTTATTTATTCACACACTTACTAATATTACAGGTTGCGTAATCTAATGCAGCAGAAAGGATACATTTAACGACATACATTTCGGAAACTTACACATATTATAATAAAATTTAATAAAAACAAATCGAATAAAATTTAAACAATAAAAAAAAAACTAATTTTTATTTATTTATTGTTTGTTCAGACTACATGTGGTCCATTGTGTTAGTAACAATTTCACTTAAACCTATGTTAGTACTTAATAACTAAAACCGATTTTGTACGGTCCGCTAATGCCCACACAAGCGGACTATCTGCCCGGGCCGCTATCGAGTGCAGAATGATGTTGGGACTGTCACGCAACCCGCGAAGTAACGAGGCAGATTTCTTGCGCCATACTGCGTCAAAGCTGTCAACGCGTGCGTCAGCGAACATCGTCGACGCACTACAGAAGCGCGGCAGTCGCAACAGCGTCCTGAACGCATTGTTGTATTGGATACGCAAAGCGTTGCAAGCCCTTTGGGTATATCTGAACCACAGGGCCCCCGAGTACAGTGATGTACAATACGCCTTAAAAAGGGCTATTTTAACTGCCACTGCACATCGAGAGAACCTGCGGGCCAGCATGTTCGCCCGGACCGACAACGCTCTGCGTTCCCTCTCCAAATCTATATCATCGTTCAGGGTATCTGTTACCATATGGCCCAAGTATTTAAATTTATACACCCTGTTTATTGGGTGACCTTTAAGGAACAGAGGAGGGACCGTAGATGGGCACCTGGCTCCAGACCCGAAGACAATATACTCTGTCTTTTTGGCGTTGTATATCAACCCATGAGACTCCGCGTACGATTCACACACAGCCAGTAACCTTCGGAGAGCACTGATCGAGGGAGCCAACAGCACCATGTCGTCTGCGTAGCTCAGATTATTAAAACAAACTCCATCCACATAGCAGCCGACACGCATGCTGCTGAGTCGCTCGACCAAGTCATTCACATAGAGACTGAAGAGTAAGGGCGAGGAGAGTCCCCCTTGTCTCACCCCACACTCCGGCCTGCATGGCTCCGAAAGCTCCCCCACCCATCTCACTCGAGTCTCTTGGTGTAGGTACCAGTATTTAAGGAGAGATGCGAGCTCCGGCGGCAGTGTTGTATCTCCTAGCTTCTGCCAGAGTAAATCGTAAGAGACTAGGTCAAAAGCCCTGGATAGGTCCAGGAACACCGCGTAGACTGGAGTCTGTCTATCCGTGTAATACTTAACAGCGTGCTTCAAACTAAGTATGGCCGATTCCGTTGACAGCCCTGCCCGAAAACCGAACTGGGCGTCATGAATCTTGACATGCCTAATCAAATACGAGTTGAGCACGCTGTCAAGTACCTTGGCTATGACGGTGGCCAGTGAAATTGGCCTGTAGTTTGACCCGTCCGATACGTCTCCAGTCTTGTTCTTGACTACTGGCACCACCAGAGTCCGCATCATGTCCGAGGGCAGGTAGGAATGAGACAGGCACAAGTTAAATAATAATGCGAGTACTCGCGGTAAGTGGACACCAGCATGCTGCAAGTGCTCGATGATTAGCCCATCATGACCTGGCGATTTCCCCCTAGTCATATTCTTAATTTTGGCCCTGACCTCTTTCGCCAAGATCACCGTTGGTACTTTCTTATCTTTGGGAAGAGCATCGAGCTCCCCGCATGGCGGTCCCAAGGGCGACTGCGTGGAAAACTGGGTTTTGAATAACTCAGCAATATCTTTTGGGTTGGTAACTCCATCGATACTCACAGGAATACCAGGCCTAGGATTCAGCTTACCAGTACCTTTCCAGAAATTTTTAAAGTCTGACTTGGCATAGTGCTTTGCCAGTGAATCCATCCTCAACTGTTCTTGGTGGTTTTGACACCACTTGATCTTCCCTTTAAAAATTTTGCGTGATTGCACCATTGAGTCATATACGGGACCTGTTGAAGGCTTTCCGTAGTGGCACCATTTACTGAAATCCAGCCTAGCATTTCTGTGAGCCTCGCTCACATTACTGTTCCATCCCGCCAATGACTTCCTGCGTTTACAAGCCTTTCGCTTGTAAGTAACCGCAGCACCTGTACATAAAATATTTACAACCTCTTTGTAAATATCGTCTATAACATCTTTATGAGAGGCTATATCACAATATTTACCACAGCACTGCTGTAAGTCAGGATGCAAATCAATGAGCCTAAGTTTAGAACTACACAAGGTTTCGTAAGCTAGACATTGAGTCGCATTCCTGTCTCCCCATTTAATGCCATTACAGGCCGGGTTCAATGGCAGTGCTTTTTGCCTAATGACATCTAGATTGCAGTTGATGACTAATGGGAGATGATCTGACCAATAGACGTCATATTTAACATATACATTGGTAATACAATCTAAAGCTGCGCTTGTAACCATGCAATGGTCCAGCCAGCGTTTGCAACCATGTGCCTCACTAACAAACGTAAACGTGTCAGATGTTAGCTGCAACCTACTAGTGTCCACACATGTCCAGTCTTGTTCCAAGGAGAAAGCTAACAGTTCACGATAAAAACGTTCACCTGGATGTGCGTTGAAATCCCCTAGCATGATTACGGACTCAGTATCACTATCATTAATTAAGGCACTCACCGCACTTAAACAGTCTGTGAATTCTGGCACATTTTCCGCGCAGTCCGTGGGCATGTAAACACTAAACACCAGCACGGGTCGATCATTAGTCATCACCCGTATAGCTGCAATACGAGGATTCACACAAGATACCACAGAGACGCACGGGAAGAGCGCCTTACGCCACAACAATGCAACTCCACCGAAAGGCCTACCTCTCAGAATACCGGCCGCCGAGTCAACAGCTGATGTTCCAGTACTCCCAAACTCACTGTGCACGTCAGCCAAGTATGACAACTCATCCGGCAACAGCCACGTCTCTTGTAAAGCAATTATATCTGCAAAGCTGCACAACTGCTGTATACCCTCGACGGAACGCTTGATATTCTTACAGTTATAAGTTACCAACGTTGTACTCATATTTGTTTTGAATTCTTTCTGTTTTCATCCTCGACCGGCGCAGGGTGCTTGTAAGGTCTGAACCGTCTACATGTTATACCTGCTGGCCACAACTCATCGCTTAAGAACATGTCTAACTTGCTATTGCATACTAACATTTTAAACGCATTGTATTCTTTTTCTGTTTTCATTTTAATCTTTTGTAAAACGACGTTTTCCTTAATCTTCGAAGACACATACTCCAAAATATCATTATCTGATGTATCTTTGTGTACATTGGAGAGGAACAAAGGTATCTTCAAA
This sequence comes from Sesamia nonagrioides, assembly GCA_017933935.1. NCBI lineage: Eukaryota > Metazoa > Arthropoda > Insecta > Lepidoptera > Noctuidae > Sesamia > Sesamia nonagrioides. The sequence continues at coordinate 621,960 of JADWQK010002541.1, forward strand.
CTGGCGGGCTTAAATTTATCCTCCGGCTTGTAAGCCGCTTTACCTCTAACAACAGACTCTGAATGCATGTTTCTGTGCCTCTTCCTTTGCACTGTGATCCATGGTTCTTTAGGACATTCTGATTTAAAAACACCATTTCGCGCCACCTCTGCTAACGACTTATTTTTATTTACATCAGTCGTAACGATACGGCTATCCGATGAGTTGGCGCTAGCGGTGACGATCTCAGGCGCTTGCGATCTCTCAGAAAACCGGTTTGACGGTGACAATGTTTTATAATTTTGTGTACTCACAGTTTTTGAGCTACCCGATTGCTGCTGCATGACGTTGTTGGCGTCACCGGCGGCGGCCACGGTAGTATTATGAGCTGGGGTCGGGCTACGTGCGAAAGAGATAGTGCTATCACAGCTTCCATTCTTATTATTTTGGGTAAATGCCGGTAATCGCCAATGCACCTTCTCATTTATCCTATTCTTAGGAGTACTTTTCTCGTTGCTGTTATTTTTTGAAATATTCATAATACCAATCGGGCCACTATCGCAATCATTTGCCAACAAGTACCCACCACGTCTATTGTTTACATATACTGGTCGTTCCACATCCACCAGTGACGCAAACTTCAGATGGTCTATATCCGCTTTTAACATATTTAATTGGTCTATCGTCACACTAGTCTGTTTCAAATTCTGAATTTCAGATTTTAAAACCAAAATATTCTTCAACAGAGCTGAGACATCGATGTGGTCAAAGGATATCGGTGGTAGTTTCTCCAGCTCTCGAGCCACAAAGATCGGGGTTTTATCCGGGTCTGTTGTCTTTAAGACGCAAATAATATCTTCGATATTCTTCTGCTCTTTGTTTTTTCGCCTTGATATATTGCGGGTACTTGTAGAAATAGACTCGAACAATAAACTTTTTGCCGTTGCGATTTCTCTCTCAGTATAGGTGCCAATACACAAACGGATCAAACTCTCCTCGTCCATAATGTCTATTTTGTTTTGCACAAAACATAAACACTCGTTTATTACTATGTTGCACGATACACACTTTACTTTCTCAGAAGACATTTTTTCTACACCCGAACGCTTCCGAGTTCGCGCGAAGACTCGACTAATAAATAATATTAAAATTTAAAACATTAACTATTCGATATGGCAATTTAACAATCTGCAGCAATGTATTTCATTTTGGCCATTCATCAGCACCATGTTGTCATCCTGACTCGTATCATAACTGCTGTCTGTCGATTATAAGAAACTTATGACTCAGGAAATCTTACCAGCGATACGCGGATTCGAAACTTCTCACTTTATCTTCAAACTCTCCGTACTTCTATTTCTATTGACCTGACGAAGCCGCCGCGTTAAATATTCAGTGCAGACTACTGTGATAAAACAACTTGCAGGTGAAAGGTTTATATTAATTTCTGTAGCAAAGGACTAATTCTGATTTTGATGTATGTATTAGCTTTTTAGTGTTTTAAAGTGTTTTCCGTATCCACAGGATAAAGATGGGTTTTTATTACCAAGACTACTGTTCGTATCCCATGAACTGAGATTGTTAGATACCTAGTTGAAAGGTTAACATTCTATACTCGAACTTAGCCCTTTTTTCTTGTTTTGCAGGTGCACAGTAGTTTCCTGATAGTAAGACACCCACAGAAAAACTGATTTCTCGACAAACAAAATGAAACTAAGGAACTTCAGAAAGTATGAGGGCGTCTTGTAATGACTTTTGAAAGCATTAAGCGTTATATTTTGAAAAATAATAATGTAAATACACAAAACTGTTTAAACAAAAAGCACATCAAACTGGATTTAAGAAGGCACACCATTAAAAATTCACGTCACTACGAACTTCAAACGAGAAGTTTTAGAAAAATTTAGTCTTCCATAGTAGACTATCAAAAAGTTTATAATGACATCGTTACCCAAAACTTAAGAAAAGTCATGAATAAATGTTCCAAACGAGCTGTTTGGTAGATCTTTAGTTCGTGTTCCAAACAGTTGAAATATAAACAATGTTTAATTTTAGCTATTAACTTTAGTTAATCTTAGTATCGCCTAGGAATTTGCCAAAAAACGATGGATCGCAGTATTCTGGGTGGTAAAAGTCAGTACAGAATTCGGAGCATCACGCTGCATTCTAAAACGGGCATAATGGATGTGAAAAAAGGGTGACAAGTTCAAATGGAATTGTGCGAAACACATTAGCCGTATGAACAATGACCACTGGGCTTAATGCCTGCATATTGTTACAATAAGTGCCTGAAACTAGTTCTCATGAAGAAGTCAGGGCGCCCTGCCGACACACCGTCAGGTTACAAAACAAGGTGGAGAAGCTTTTTAAAAAGAGTCATTACAGACTATCTGTGGGAAATCGCGAATTTATTACGCTGATGACACGCTACTCCTGGCGCGAGGAAGGTCGCACCAGGCGGCGGCCGATGCAGCGACCCTCAGGGTTGCGACACTCGTCGAGAGGATCCGGCAATCGGGACTCGAGGTGACCTTGCACAAATTCGAGGCCATGTGCTTTCATTGTTCTAGGGACGCGCCACCATCGGGTTCTCATATAATGGTAGGAGGGGTTCATCGGCGTCGGGTCGACGATGCGGACTAGCCCTCGACAGCCAGTGGAACTTTGAGGAGCGCTTCCAACATTTGTTTCCCAGACTTGAACGAGCAAGCGTTGCCCTGAGGAGGTTCCTCCTCAATCAAGGGGCACCAAACGCCTCTAGAGAGGCGCCACGCCCCCTTTCACCTGACGCAGGTCCTCCAGGGATTGTGATAAGGCAGGAGGACGGAACGCTAGGGTGTCACCACTGTGGGGATCGCCCTGAAGACACGGTGGCGGCGATCTCTCGCATCCATGGTGTCTCGACTGCATGGCAGGCCGCCACCTCCTTATGCAAAGCAGTGACGCTGGCTCCTTCTTTAGGATGCGAAGTGCGGGAGGGATCGGTAGGCGTGGGCTTGCGGGTGGCAAGCAGTGGGCAGCTTGCCGCCCGGTAAGGATTAGGTCCGGGTGGACGGCGCGTTGTGTTTAATGTGACGTGATTCGTGACGAGGTCCACGAAGACCGATGCCTGGATCAGTATTACGGGATGGTCAACAGTAGCCCTGGCACTCTGGTACAGACAAGTGAAAGACCACGGGTATGTTTTAGTCAGTAAAAATTAGACACGCCCTTCCACTTCGCCCAGAGCGGGGGAGATCATGTGATGATTTCCCATCGACAACAAAAAGAAAGGAACGGGAGCGAACGAGGTCGGCCCAGAAAGAGATGGCGAGGCGATCTGGATGCATAACGCAAGACTTGGTTCGACGAGGCGAGGGAAAATATACCGAGAAATTATATTAATTAATTTAAAAAAATTATAAGTTTTAAAGTTCGTATTTGAGGATTCTCTCAAAAGGTTAAAATCAAGCCATAGTTACAGTATAATGTTGTGGAATTACTTGGATCAAGTAAATTTTATACCTGATACCATTGTAACCGTCTTTTCTGCAAAATAATTTGAATTCAAATTTATGCATTAATAGTAACTCCACTAAGTATCAGACTTCTCGCTAAAACATTCCTTCCATCATAAATATAACATATCTGATCAGTAAAACCTAGTTCAAACTAGTTTACATGATTAGTTGACTCATGTGAGCCGAATTGCTCTCTAGGTACCTATCGCCGGACCATTACAGCACTTACCGAAAGTCTTCGTAAGACTTTGTTACACACTTTCATCACAAATTGAAAGTCCTGTTGTGACATAACTCTTACCGCTTGAACCTTGAAGAAGAAATTTGTTTTCGCAAGGATTAATAACTATTTAAGACTTTTTATCACATTAACCCATGAACTCGGTTGCCGAGGATAAGCAGTTGCTTTATGTATTGTTTTTTAAAGATTACTAACACGCACTACATTAACTATAGCGTCAAAGAAATAGCATCGTTATGTGTAATGAATTGCTTCACGCGACGCATAATGGCAAATGTTTGTTCCTAGACTCGTGATTTACGTGTTTACATAGACTTATACCGAGAATACACAATTCTGGATAATGCCACTATTTTATAAGCAAAATAGAAGAGCAATGATGTATGCGACCTAATACTACGAGTGTAAATCGCAAAATCTGCAATAATGATCGCCAATTCTCGAAAATCTATTTCATCGTTTTCTCTTAATGTGACAATAGTAGATAATATACATTATTTTGTGCACGATAGGTAAAACATATCTGTTCGCGAGTCGAAATGATAAACTAACTACTTTCAATTGTAAATAAATAAGGATTTTAATATTAAAATCCTTATTTTAAATCGAAATACAAATACCTGTAACTTATAAACTGTTGAAAATAACATATAGAACACCATCTAATAGTGAACACTTGAAACAACACCAGCTGGCGCCACCCGGTGATGTCGCACAACAGAGCAAGTAGCAGTTTTTCATAACTGTTATCAAACAAGTTAGCGCGGATCTAACAAAACGAAAAATAATGACCGCCCTGTGTCCCCGGGGTCATAAAAAATACGTTAGTTTAGTTCGTCTTTGTATTGGGAAAAGGGTTTATTCTATATACGCTATATCGGTAATGTTGTCCAAAGTAGGTTTATATCGTAACCAAAACTTATGTATTCTGATAGAAGATAATATCTAGATTGTTGTTGGCACAATGTACCTGAAGATAGTGCATGGTGTTCAAAACCTATTATCTACTGATATAGCTCTTACCTATGTTATGCTTTCCGTTTATCCTGAATTAATTTCGAATATGCAGGGAACAATTGTAGTAGGTAGGTGAAAAATACATTTTGTTTATCTCTCTTTACTTATAAAGACAGAAATAATGTTGAAATGTTTTTTGGAAAAGCTGATGTTATGTTCGTACATTTTTCTTTACCTTACACACTTGCGTAAAAATCATTGCATTGATATTCTAGGCTTGACGATATTCCGTATCTAATCAGATATTACTAAAACACTTTACAAAAAAATCAAAATCTAATTTTACTTCTTCAAATTAGACTGTGATTACGTTTCGACCGTGGGTTTCAGTATGTCGAAGCATAACGAGCTATCTAGTAGCACAGCTCTGTGTTCTGTTTGACATGAAGCTATACTATAGTATGTATACAAGGTAATTAACATTAAGAGAAGCAGAAAATTAAATTTATTTTTTGCCATCATGTCAGGTAGTATACGCCGTTTTATATTAAAAAAATACAAAGAAAACTGTTCTCAAGCAAACCCGGACAGCTTTATTTAGATGCGTTGTGCCAAGAAGTAATAAAACTAATTTAAATTCCATAAATGCCTTTTAATTTCAGGGCCTAGAATTTGGACAATTACAATATACGTATTCTGGTACAGTGGGTCGTAAGAATGTAATTCCCGACGTCTCGCGGCGCTCATTAAAGTTTCCCAAACAAAGGAAAAAACTGTCAACTTGGACCGAGTTTAATTGCCATAATAAATCTGGAGACGAGAAATTTACGGCAATGAAGTGAGCGGCGATGATACAGGTGGATGATTAGATTCATTTATATAATGTTGGGGTGCAGGGTACTAAGGAAAGTTGAGGAAATAAAGTGTGCTGAATCTTTCGGGGTTGTGTGGGGATGGTTCCTGAGATAATGTAGTGCAGGGTGTGTGTTAGACATCTGCAATATTGTAGCGGAATCGGAATGGATAACGCCAAGCGTCCTGGCAGCCACCTTGGCCTTGGACTCAATGAACCGCCCAAAGTTAAGGTTCGAGGAAATCTCAACTCCCAAAAGCTGAAGGCGGTCGGTACACTCCAAGGATTCATTTCGAAAAGTAGGAGCCAAGGTGAACGGGCTCCTTTTGATGGTGAAAAGACACGCCTGTGTTTTGTCGGCATTGAATGCTACAAGTTTGGCATTGACTGCCTGTAGTGCAACACTCGTATGCTCTACTTTGGTAGAGCGTACGAGTGTTGCACTACAGGCAGTCTCCGAATGGGGTAATACCAATCTTGATTGGTTTTGACCAATCTCAAATTCCAAGTCAATTAAAAGATCTAGTTATATATGGATATAGGTCGCTTTACCTTCAACGATTGCAAGACTACTTACACTAGTCTTTTTTATTTTTGTAGCTTATTTGTTGTCCCACTGCTGAGCAAAAGGCTCCCTTTTCTCATATAAACCTTCCTGTCTTGTTCTATCTCTGACCATGTTGGCCGTGCGAACATTACCAGATCGTTACACCACCTTCGCCGTGGTCTAGCGCGACGGTGATGCATGACCCTCAGGCATACAATGAGTGGACGATCTGAGCCCATCTTTCGGGGAATATTCGCGAGACGTGTCTAGCCGACTTTCACTTTAGCCTAGCTGTCCTTTCTCCAATATGAGTTACATTTTAAGCTAAGGAGTGCTGCATGGTGTTTCTTACACGATTTATTCGCGTAACACCTATTATGCTGCGCTCCATTGCCCGTTGGCAATTCCTGAGTTTGGACTTTTTTTGTTCATTAAGTGACCAACTTTGTGCACCATAGGACAGATTAGTCAGGATCCGCAAGCCCCCTTTATAAACTAAGGATCCCCTTTATAAACTTCCAATCATTAGTATAAAAATTCAAAAAAAAAATATGCTATCCTGTGATTAAAGAACCATTTGTATTGTTATTTATTTATTATGGCACACCAACGACATATTTACAATAATAGTAGTATAAAAAGCAATCACAGGTCTTCAGTTTTGTGCAAATACATCACTTATAGGCATGCACAGCACTCACTATAAGAGATCTTAATTATTAACAATTCTATTCAACAAAATATAGGAACACCTGACACTTCAGGTTACATTGCAAATCCAAGGTAAAATAATAAAATGGAATAATACAGTAACAATAACACACGTAAGTAGCATCACAGTGAGACATTGCAACCCCAAAAAGTAATACATAATACAAAATAATTCCTCATTAGGTAGACTGGCACATAATGGAGGGACGATTTAGATTCCAAGTATATGTTTTTGGTGATCCTGAATAAGTAAAAAACCTCCTATCTACTTTTACGTGCATTTAACTTTATCTACATACACTACACTACATGTAGATACACATCCATAATAAAAAAAAAAATACGATATCTCAACTAAGCTTCGATATAAGCAGAATTAGTCAAGCCGACAGCAGTGGGATTAAATCGTGCCTTCATTATGTACAGCGAGGATGATCCGCTGATTTAGTGGCCTCGCAAACACTTGGATGCAAATGAAACTCTTTGTGAGGAATCTTAGGGGATTTATACGTAAAAATTTCCGACTGAAACACGGCTGAGCGTGACACAGGAAAATAAATTGGACCGCACTGAATTTAGCTCTAAATATAAGTAGCTAATTATCACTTAATTGAATATGAAGAATATTATCATTCACCTTCCTCAAATATACACGATGTTTTAGGTTCAGAACATTAAGCAGTACAATATACAATTATACAACATAATTTAATTGGATTATTTGTTTCAACATGGTTCAAGTGCGAAAACGCTTACTTATGGATTTATTAAGAGGATAACTTACTTAAAAGCTTGTCTGGGGAATGTAATAACTTTACCAAAATTTGTCATAACGGGTCTCAGTTTTGTTGTGATACCGTTTTATTTTTCAAGATTGTCGGAATGATAAAAAATGGGGCTACTAAACGTCACCTCATAAGGTGCGTTTTTCTCAACACAAGATTTGTTTTACTAGCCGTCTTGCTGTATGTTATTGAGAGTAAAAGTGCTTTCAGATCCTTTACAAGCTTTAGAGAATTCGAAATAGATTAAAACCTATTCTAAATTACCAAAATAATACTGAGTTAATCCCTTATATAATATTTAGTGGTCAACAGATGACTACAAGCAATGTGTCTAAACAAACAATGTATTATGTGTGAATGCTAAATATTTCTGGTCGTAAACCATATCGGCAAAAAATGCAAAAAGGTTAAGTTAACTTTAAGTTCTAACTGCTACTATATATTTAATTTATGTTAGTAAGGTTGCTAGTAACCCAATGCTCACAAAGTGGCTAGAAGGCTAAAATCACCCTAAGGACCACGAGGAGAGGGATGCTCGAAGTTTCCCTGCAGAATCAAATCAGAAATCAAGAAATTGGCCGGCGAATCAAGGTGACCAACATAGGTCGAAAAGAATTGCCAAATATAAGTGGTAGTGGACAGGGCACATTAGTCGCAAAACAGATGGCCGATTCGTAGTGACAACAACGCATACGGAAACTGAAATGTTCACAATGGGCCTTATACGAAGGCTCAAAGTCACACAACGGAAGATGGAAAGAGCTCAGAGTTTCTGTGCGCGATCGAACCATAAATGAGGAGATCCGCAGAAGAATCAAAGTCATTGATATAGATCTTCGCGTCGCTATTTACTGATAGACGCAGTGTAGAGAGGCCCCCAACAAGGTAGACCATTTACCTGGTGAAGGTCGTGGGAAGCCGATGGATGCGGGCAGCACAAGACGGGTGTTCATGGAAAGTCCTAGGAGAGGCCTTTCTCCAGCATTGGACCTCTATAGTTTGAGAAAAAGAAGAAGCAGACTACTATATACTAGAAGACGTAACGTTGGAAGGCCCTTGAGAGATCATGTTAAAGCCCCAAGAACGCGTGGGATTCGAGTAGCATGGAATCAGACGAAAATGTGCTCAGAGGAGATCTGTATCCAGCAGTGTTATGCAATGTTATGATAATGACATGAAGAGGGGTTTGCTAAGACAACTAAGTGTTAAGTTTCATGTTTACAGAAGCTAACTTGTCTCGGTAAACAAATTCTTGTGTGGTATCCGCTGGCACTCGGAACTAGCTCAAGTAGTTGTGCCATCAAGTTGTGGTACAGAAGTTTTTACCTTATTGAATGCTAACTATTTAAACGACTCCAAACCAAATATCAGCCATGGCAACTAAACTCAATGGAGGCTAGATTTCGATGCATGATATACGTGTGCATAAAAGCGTGCACATGTTGTTAGAGGTTCGCCTAAACTTATACATATACAGAGGCGAACTTCGACTTTTAGTTCTTCCAATCGTGGCTGCGAAACATCAAGAAGAGGACCGGCATTACTTCCGTCGCAAAACTGTTTCGACTCGCGGTTGACAAGACCGAATACAAGAAGCTGACGGACAACCTTCAGGATTGAAGAGGCACTGGAAGAAGAAGAATACTATGAGTATAAATACAGAGTTAAATTTCTTTGTCTGTCTCATTAATTGCTGAACAGATTGGGATATTCGACTTACGAATGGACTAAAACACGTTAGGACATGGGATAACTTAAACTGAGCGTCTTTGTCCGGAATGGAGCTATACCTGTAAAAATAAAAAAAATACTTTATTTTCCGAATAAGTTCACCTACATTGTTAGCGTATTTTTATAGCACTTTATATTTTATTGAACTTGCAATAAAATAGCATATGTAGGTAATAAATTCAAATCGCTTTGACACAGATTATTGAAATTCCATTTCAGTTTCGCGCAATAAACAGTACCCGATAAAACCGAAAACAAAGCCGATATACAATACGTTTTATCGCCAGCGATTAACACGTATAAGTAGCCGCCTGACGCGCATACAAGGTTCATAAAATATGTATGAACGTAAAAGTAGTACATATGTAAGTATCGTAGCAGGTGGGGTAATGTAGTTTCTGCCTCCACCATGGGATGAAGACGTGAATTTATCGTATTGATGCCCATAAAAACTACCCACGAAATAATGTATAATGTACTTAATACTATTTTTTTCACTTTCTATTGTTTTCAATTTTGTTAGTTCATATGGACACGACACGAGCTCTTTTATAACATCGAACAGAATCAGTAGTAACAATTTGGTCACTAGCCGGCATAAAATAGTACGTGATTTAAGAAAAAAAGTCCAGCTAGCACTGGTTTTGTTAGCATTGTCGTGTAGTCTACCTCGCGTCTATATCGCCATTCTAAGAAAATTTTTAGGATGCTCATAACATTTGTAATTATATAATACTAGCTTTCCGCCCGCGGCTTCGCCCGCGTGGAGTTCGGTTATATCGCGCTTTTTAGATTTCCCTCGGGAATATCATATTTTTCCGGGATAAAAGGTAGCCTATGTTCTTTCTCAGGGTCTAAAGATTGTCTGTGCCAAATTTCATCAAAATCGGTTGAGACGTTTAAGCGGGAAAGCGTAACAGACAGACAGACAGACAGACAGACAGACAGACAGACAGATAGACAGACAGACAGACAGACAGACAGAGTTACTTTCGCATTTATAATATTAGTATGGATAGTATGGATTAGTATGGATTAGTTTACTTTTTATATTAATATGGATAATATTAGTATGGATTGCGATAGAATAATATTATAATAGGTACTTGTTCAGTATTGCCTGGTATATGTAGAACCAACTTCACTCATCGTATTTAGGATGAAGAGTAGGCAATGGCGCCAATTCTGTTGTTCACAAACTAAATTAAATTTGAGTTCAGTGTATCTTTTTCTTTCTATTTCATTTAGAAAAGGACGGAAGATAAAATGTCAGTTTATACCTGTCAAATTAGAGCACTACTTACGTAAACTGGCGTATTTTTAGTCGCCATGTTTATAATCGCATCTAAACTATCTATGGAATATCTTAATTTAACATGATTAAAGTAAAATCTTATCTTCTATCCTTTTCTTAACGAAATGGAAAGAAAATGAAGCACATAACTTAAAATTAGGTTAGTTGGTGAACAACAGAATCGGCGCCATTGTGTTTTTTCAACTTACAGACTACCCATATGTCACCTCAATGAAATTAAGTCCACATTTAACATTTATGATATGAACGTAATGTCTCATTTCATTAATATGAAATACTTTAACTCACCTGTAACATTAACATAACGTATTACTCATTCATTTAAGCAAAGTAATTAAATATTATTAATATTAAATAACAATCAATAGGTTCAATATCAAGTCAGTTGTCAATAAAACGAGGATCGTCCATGATTGATCTATTCATGCAAGTTTTGAAGCACTTCGCTCGCAATTAATTAATATAATTGATTCTGATAGCCGTGGATGCTTTTGTTTTATTTTTATTTATTTATTCGGAAAAATAATAATTGCAAATTAAGAATTATAACAAGTTGAACAATCGCAGTTGGGGGACCTCTGCTCCATAGAATAGTCCCCCAACTGCGATTGTTCAACTTGTTTCTGCCTTTTCACTTTGTTAGATTTTTATGTAGGCGGGTTTTTTATTTCTAAATAATATTTTTTTATTCCAAAAGTAATCATCTGTTTATTGATTAGTGGTACATAGCCATCATATTTCAATCTTCTTCGTCATTAGGGATACGTTAAAAAATTGATTAAATATGGAATATGAGTACCTACCGTCGTGGTAACAACGCGGCACGCAACATCAACTAAGTTTACGGATGTCCGAAGACTTTTGGCCGACAATGACCAATTTAAGGCGATTGTGGAAGCTGTTGATACATAATCTACGGCTGAATAAGCAACAGTTTTAGACAAAACAAACAAACAATATTGGACCATATGCGTAGAAATGGCAAGGTTAAAAAACTTGACAAATGGGTACCCCACGAACCCAATGATCGCCAGCGCGAAGTACGCGAGACGTGCCTTGCACTGCTCAATAGACAAATGAAGGAACTTTGAACCGTATTGTTACCTGCTATGAAAAATGGATTCTGTTTGATAACCAGAAGCGCTCAGCAAGTTGATTGGATCCTGGTTCAGCACCTAAACAATGCCATAAACCAAAACTTACCTCTAGAAACATTATGGTCACTGTTTGGTGGTCTAGCGCCGGTGTAATTCATCATAGCTTTTTACCAAACGGGATGAGCATTACTGCAGATGTGTACTGTGAAGAACTGAACACAATAACGGGGAAACTGGCACATCTCCAACCAGCATTAGTCAATCGCTCCTCTCCGCTGCTCTTGCACGATTTCACGCTACCTCATACTGCACAACAGACGGTCTCTAAGTTGAAAGAAATGGGATTGGAAGCTCTCCATCATCCGCCCTACTCACCAGACCCCAGACCTACAGACAAATACTTTTTGCAGAATTTGAATAACTTCTTCGAGCCAAAAAATTTCTTTACCCGAGAGGCAATACAAAATGCCTTTGAAGAATTTGTTGCCTCCCGTCCAGCTGGTTTCTTTAAGAATAGCATCAATAAACTGCCACTGCGTTGGCTAAGATACATTGATTGCATGGGTGATTGCGTCGATTAATACAAATGAAAAATGCACGAAAATAATTCCTTTAATTTTTTTCATATGAAACGGCAATTTTATTGGTAAAGATCTAATATAGTACATTATTTTTCTAGGGCGGGATGTAAGATATTTCAATCGAGTAACTACTTCAAAGACCGAGGCGAAGCCGAGGGCTTGTAGTAGTCCGAGATTGTAATGTCTATTCCGCCCGAGGCAAACACAATGTTTTTCATCACATTGGCGAGTAAACTATAAATAAAAATGACAGTTTAAATAACAAAAGATATTTAATTGTTGAAGTTAATAGTGACATTACAGTTCGTAACTCGTGTAACTCGTGTGGTATGACTAATTATTTTCTTCAAGTACGTAAACTACTAAAGAATAGCCTATGAATAATAACGATAATGGCGGAAAAAGACGGACCGCTCTGATTGTGCGGCCTCGAATATTTTTGAAATGATAAAAGGCACGAGAAAAAAAATGTATGCAGCCAAAATATTAGCATTTTTCATTCTAAATTTGAATTAATGAATGTGTAACTGGCTTCTAGTGCCTTCTACATACTTTGAATGAAGTTAATGAATAGTTCTAAATTCGAAAAACCACAAGAAAGACTTACTGAGTTTTTATATGATATTGAACCTTCTTGAAATATATCTTTTAAAAAAAATACATTTCACGCCCTTGGTCTCACAATGAAATTTTGCAAGCCCGAGAGTACAATACGGTACATCCCGCCTATTTTACTTGTGTTTATTAACACTGTTTACGAGCATGTGTGATGAAAAATATATTCCGAATCAATATATTTACTAGAATCAGTGATTATAATCCTTTATTTTCATACCCTACTCGATATGCTTGGTAGAAAAAAATATTTAATTCTTTTTTTAGTTCCATTTAATAATAAGTTATGTACCTACATATTTAAAATCAGTGTTTAATATCCTTTATTTTGATACGCCACTCGATATACCTGGTGGATTTTTTCTTTTTACCTCACAATATGCCGTCAAAAATCCGCCATTTTGTTTTTTTTTAATGTCACCTATCTAGTAGCACTTGGGCTATTAAGAAAATTCTAACAATACCTCTAATGACCTCTAATGTGAAAATCCGTTTAGGGGTTCTGGAGATACCAGGTAATAAAGAATATTACATACAAGATACGCGCTAAAAACATAACCCTTCCTGGCAGTCGGGAAAAATATATGATACCAACGTGAAATTAATCATGTTCTCCACAGATACCAGATAATTTAGTGTAATTTAAGACCAGCGTTATAAACAATAAAAAGAGGTTATTAATATATGTAATTAATAATAATGTATCAACAAAACAAAGCTGCCAATAGTGCTGCATAAATGGAACATTAGTGTTGCATAATAAGCATCAAAACTTGCAATGCAGTAAAGCAAACATATCCAAACAGCAGAAATTATCATTAAAATTGCTCGTAAGGCGACGAAGAGGCGAACGCAAACCGGCACTTACGCGCCCTTTGCGACCATTGCATGTTCTAGAAACTATTTATATAATATATTAACACCACTTAATAAACTATTAAACAGTCCTTTGTTTGCAGTAATGGAACAGTAGTTTAGAAGGCAGGCTTTTTGTGTATTAGAATAGAATATAATATCTAGAAAATCATTCATTGCAGGTATATAACACTCATTAAACACAACATTTTAAATAATGTCAACGCAAATTAAACGGACAAAAAAATTAATGAAATTCTAATTCAAATCACAAGCAATAGAAGTATATTTTAATAATTAATTAATTAATAAAATAAAAATCACATTATAAAATAAAATGATTTATATATAAGCCTTTATTGCTGAACTAACATTAAGTACTTAATCTAATTTACAAATTAACACTTCGATAGTCCTGTTCAGTGATCAGCGTATCCTGTGACACACAGGCCTCTTCCAGCTTTTTCCACTCGTCTCTGTCTTTGGCTTTTCTTGACCAGGTAGCTTCTCCGACTTTTTTTATGTCGTTCATCCATCTTTTTGCCTGCCTGCCTCTTTTCCTTTTACCATCACGTGGTTGCCACTCCGTTAATAACAGAGTGGCAACCACAAATAATAACGGAGTGGCATAAAATAAAATTAAATGAACATAAATATTTTTGTCATGTAGGTAACCTGACAAAAATATATAAAAACACACCTGCCCCTGAGTCATTTGTTTGTTTGTCAGTACATTAATCGTATAATAATGGTTAATACACTAACAATAAAACCACTGCTCCCAAAACAATAATGGAATACAGCGTGAAGAAATTGGCTTATTCCAGAACCAAAAACTTGAGGACATTTAACATCTACAAACCTGCAGTCGGCTCGCTTAGTAGATTACGGCCCACTCCCTCTCACCGAGATGAGGCCTGTGACCCAGGAGTGGGAAAATTATAGGCTAATTATGTGTTCAAAATCTAATGATTAAATTAGTTTCGCTGAGTAAAAAGTCGGCACTTGCGAGTCGTTGTTCATATTAATAGACGATTCAAAATGTATTTTCTTTAAAGCTCCTTATACCTGAACCACTCTCTGGCGAAAAATCGAAAGAAAGACCGAAGCTTACCAACCATTCCATCTTACAAAGATCTCCTTTCCGATCATGAGTTGCTTTGGATAACCTGGACGTTTTTATACAGACTCCGTATCCGTGTTGGTCAAAGCAAACCTATTCCACCTAGTATTTAAATGAACAGGTGACCGAAATTTCGACCAAATTCATAAAGTCTACCAGAAGACGCTATTTCAAGATAATTTCTTCAACAACTTTGAACTCTTACATTGTCTACTTAAATTTATTTTCAGTAATAAATCACGTTAATTCGTCGCCTCAAATAGAGATAAGTCTAAGAGATTAAGAAAGTGACGTACGTGGTTCGCATCTTTAGTGTCCACAGTGGATTTAATGACTTTTTCTAGAAGATTAATTAGGTGACAATATTTTGATCTTATTCTATAGCATCTTATAAAGAAGTAGGTATTTTAAATACATGTCTTGTTTTCATCCAAAATATGCTTGATTATGTTTTTCACTCGGCGGACATTCAGCCTTGTGTCTTCAATGTCCTGCCCATATTGTATGTTGTATTTTCCACATGTTTTTGGATCACACTTTTATTATTTTTCCATAATTCTCTTTCAGTCTTCATCTCGTAGTCATGCTCTTAACATATCATCCTTCACACACGTCTTCTTCAATCTTATTATTCTCCTACTCTTAAATCAGTCTACATTCACACTGACAACTTTATCCACCACATTTTCCTCATCTCTATATATTATATGCCATCATTTATAAGACAAAAACAGTCAAATAATTTAAGTTCTCTACTTTTTTGAACCAGACCCATAAAATTTGATCGACAAAATCACAAAGTTACGTGATTTTAACGCAAGCAATATTTTTATTACGCCTTTTTTTTATTAATTATAAACTAGTGCTTGAATGCAATCCCGCCTGATGGTAAGCAGTGATGCAATCGTTGAATGTAAAGCGCACTAGTTTATTAAGCCTATTCACTTAAAAAACTTAGGAATAGGAAGGATGACGGCATTTGAGCGAAGTGATGCAATGTTAAACCCAAGACCAACACGACCAAACGATGCTGCGCTAGAGGGAGATTGATCGATTTATTTATTAGCCTTTATTGTGTGAGTTTAACATGAGTGAGTCCTTTGCCCACTACTGGGCAAAGGACTCACTCATGTTTATCAAAGGCGTCCAGCGAATCTTGCCATCTCCTTCTGGACCCGCCACGATGTCGTTTGCCACTAAGAGGGACCAATTGAGTCGTATGTTTGGCCCATTGGCTGTCATGCAGCGGAAGTGTCCACCCCAATTCCAGTTCATGGCATCTTCCCGAGCAACATCAGTTATTCTAGTGATGGAACGATTCGTTCTATTCTGAACCCGCTGCAAAATTTAAAACCCGAATACTTCGCAAATAAGAGGCACATCATGATAATGCCAATATAGACATTAATTAAAAAAAAAATGACAAGAGCGTTACCATCATCATCGTCGTTTCAGCCGAAAGACATCCACTGCTAGACATAGGCAGAGGCCTATGTCTGTCGTGGAGATCCTTGGGAGAACCCAAGGATCTCCACGACGACCTGCCCTGCGCCTCTGCGCCACCCGTATCCAGCGGTTTCCCGTGACCCCCACGGAGCATAACATGTAGGCACTAATTGGTACGGACTAATTATCGCCAATAATTGGACCGCGCCTCGCCCGCCGCCCCGGGTATATTTTATATCAAATGCCCTCCGATCAAATGGTCAGATATTAATTAAAATTACGTTCGTAATTGACGTATAAATTATCTATTGGTATGTTTATTCAGCCGATATTGGATGTACAAAATCAGGAAATAGCCCAATTTGTGAATTGTATCGTAAAATAAATATGATGAGGACTCTTAATGATTACTTTAGACTTAATTGTAAAATCAATCTTTAAAATTTTGGTCACACAATGGTCACGAATATTATACCTGAACAATTTGAATCCCTTTTTTACCTACATAGTAAAATTAATTTTTATTTGCTTTATTAGTAACTAGCTTTCCGGCCGCGGCTTCGCCCGCGTGGAGTTCGGTTATATCGCACTTTTAGATTACCATCGGGAATATAAAATTTTTCCGAGATAAAAAAGTACCTACTCTATTATTTAATCCGGACTTCTAATTTTACGTCTAAAAAATTTTAAAGCAATCGGTTCAGTAGTTACGGCGCGAAAGCAAACAAAAAACAAACAAACAAACTCACTTTCCGATTTATAATATTAGTAAAGATTGCAATGGAAGGTAACATGGAATACGACATCGTATTCCATGTTTAAATAATGCAAAACATTGGTTTGAAACGGCTGAGCTTAAACGTAATAACTTAAAACTTTCATCAGGTTCCTTGCTGAAAATATTTACAATATAAAGTTACATCCATCACACTCCACAAGTCTTTGACTCCTTTATATTAATAGCTGAAATCAGAAATTTATACAAGTATACTTCTATGTACCTCGACATTTCCATTTCTCCGTTCGAGAATTTTTAAAACTGGTGCAATATAACATGCTATGCAATTTCACCTTAGTAAATTGTGTAATATAAAGGCACTTCTTAGAATTTGCCGTTTTATGACTTCAGTAGAAGCGCCCTACAGCTCCACCATATTTGTCGACCCGAGGGAACATCGAGATAACAATTATGCTATGTGTTATTCTGTTGTATACTATATAACTGTAAAGTTTAATCTAATTTTTCCGTGAAAGAGTTAAGCTGTTGACTGCTGCGCTGCGTATCGCGGGTTCGATTCCCGCACGGAAAAAATATTTGTAAGACTTACAAGTGAGTACATATTTTTGTAAACGCGCCCACGGTACAGGAGAAATTCCTAGAGTGGGGCAACGTTTTTATAAAAAAAAATGGATATATACGGCCGAATTGAGTAACCTCCTCCTTTTTGAAGTCGGTTAAAAAAAAAGAAAAATTGAAAGTTGATGAAAAACTATTTCTTGACATCAATTCGACACCTAAGTGTTCTTTCTAGTTCAGGCTTGAGAACATGTGGCAACTATTATGTTTAACAATAATAAACTCTGATTGATAAAAATGTGAGTTAAAATAGTTGATAAACACATCTAGATTATTGTAGGTTAATATAAAATAAAATAATCTAAAAAAATGTTACGTCTTTAAAATGCCTGGAGTTTACGGTGTAACGTAGTACATCGCTACATAATAAATATCAACCAAACAATATCGCCATCTCACTAACATAGCGGCATATTAAAATTGAATATGCAACATTCGTTCTCTCTTTACTTTAATATTCATCGCTCGCTCACTACACAACTCAATAAAACGTGTTTACGAGCGGCAGGCGATGTATAGCGAAGCGGGCGCCCATGAATTGCTAACGTGCGATCAACTCGCGCATTATGTAGGATTTTATTCGACTCAGATATGCGAAGTATCGAGTTTAGAGTCACTGCAGTTGGTATAAAGTGTGGAATTATAGCTGCTTCATAACATTATGTGAGTGAGCGGCTGTAGTGTTCAGATGTAGGATATTATACTCCATATTATACCTAGCACAAGTATTTTCAATTAAAATGGTGTTATTATAATTATGTTTACTAAGTAGGTTCGTAACAGAGTAAATTAATGATTTCATCTAATAATATTTGGATTTGCTATGCACCAAAAGTGTAAGCAAAGGTATTTTGTACCCCCATTTCGCCAGTTATATTTGAATCAGAAATAATATCTAAGTTCAAGTCTATTGTCACCTACACGGCACAAATTCGAACTGAGATGCTGTAACATTAAACCGTCCAATCATGTACCTACACTCGGAGACATTTACAACCTGTACGCTCCAGTATATACGCGCACAAAAGTGGGCATAAAATATTGTGTGTGATGCAAGTTGCGGTCGTAAGCGGTCTACCGCGTCATTACACGGAATTGTGGTAAATTGCTGGAAGCGCTGAGCGGGTTTGTACAGACACATGTAGGGGACAAAAGAGTTTGGCATGCTGGAAGTACACGTTTTTCCGCTATCAGGTAATGATGATTCCCAGTGTTTAATGTATTTTAAAGTTAGAAGGCGTTTGACACTTCTTAGTTTTAAAAATCCTTGGAGCATTAGGAGGTTAGAGATAATAACGCAAATACGAATTTATAAACAGTATATTTAAATACGTAAAAAAGTAGTTTTTTTATTATTTTTGGGCATTTTGACGAAATCCTGCAATTACCAGTCCACCATTTGTCAATATGGTTACCACAGCTATTCTACAATCTAACAAGGGTAAAAATTATAAGTTGTTGATGTCATCTTTAGTATGATAATAATAAGTTTATATCCGGTCTCCGATCAACGGTCCCAGTTCCAAGGGAGATACTGATCAATATGGAAATTGATGTGGAAATAGCATGCAAATACAAGGTATGATAAAATGACAAAAAATAGTAAATCAATCCAGTTGCATGGAAACTAGACCATACCGAAGAAAATAACAGACCTATGAACACCATGAGTAAACGATGAGAAACACGGTGGTGGTGGTGATGTAGATGGCAATTGTACATCACTCAGCCTACCTTGGCCTTGGTACTGACACGTTCTCACGGTTATGTCAGGGTGCAGTTCAAATGTAAGCATACAAGACAACTCTTTCTACGAAGCAGTGATTCTGGCAAAGGAGGAGGTGGAGCGTGTGACAGAGCGGGAACCCCAGCGCTCTCATGCGTCTAGTCGCCGCAGGAGACGCTCTGGTCGGGAAACAACATCGAACTCCCGGCCAACGTAGGCGCGGGCCTGTGGGCGGTGAGCAGTGGGCAGCTCGTCGCCCGTTAAGGACGAGGCCCGAGTCGACGGCGCATCAGTCGGTACATCATGACGGAGTCCACGAAGACCGATGCCTCCTGGGTCAGGGTTGTGGGTTGGTTAAAAGAAACCGTGGCCCTAGCCTACAGACAAGTGAGGGAACACGAGTGGGTTTTAGTAAGTAAAAGTCTGACACGCCCTTCCGCTCCGCCCAGAGCGGAAGAGGTCATTTAATGATTTCCCATCCAAAACAAAAGAAAGGACATACGACAACTATACAATATGTAAAGAAAACCCTGTCCGACCCATAAGGATAATAAAGGTTAGGTAAACACTTGACCAAATAAAATATAAAATTTTACATAATCATCATAGTAACAATAATAATGAATTTTGAAATAATCTTTTTTTCTCGGGAATTAATTCCAATTTCCCCAAAATTTGGTAATTTTTAAAAAACTGACAACACCATTTGTGACGGAGTGAATAGCGATGCGACCACGTGCCGCATGCCCCGCCCCCCTTCACCCGCGCATGTATGCCTATCGGGTTGCCTGCCGCACATGCATTAAGTTACCTCGCTTTTTCGAAATAACATTTATTTTTTTGGGGGATTTTTTTTTAAGTTTAGTCCGGCTTTGTAGGCATTATTAGAATCAGTTAACGATACTTATTAATACCTTCACGGATCGGACAGGGTTTTCTTTACATATTGTATTTTTTCTTTTTTTTTTTTTTTTTTGGGACAAAACCCGCCACACTGTTCCCAACCCACTGCAACTCCTGAAAGCCAGAATCAACAGTGGAGACCGCCAGAAAAACGCCGAGCAATGAAGCTCGACGAGTCCCGGAGAAACGTTTCAACTGTCTTGGGTCCCGCAACGAAATTAATCAGAAAAGAATAGCGGAGGAGTAAGAAAAAAGATATTTTTTCCACTTCCCTCCATAATAAGCAGGAGACAGAACAGAACTAGGCCAATCGGCACAAAGGGACATTATTGCAACTGGGAGAAGCCCAGATTGCCAAGCACCACGGAATAACATTTGATCAAGCTAATGGGTCCTAAGTAGGTATTTGCTGTTACAATTGATTCCAATAATAGGTATGGCAAAAGCGCCTGAACGCACGGAAATTAGTTCTAGTTTCAACAAGGTCCGTATAATAAACAACTCCGGATGTAACTTGTACACTATCCAACATAATATTGCGTTCATTCTGCCAAAGAATACACTCCCACAAGATGTGATGTGCGGACTGTTCAAATTCACAGTTCGATGTAGAACACTGACACAAAGGCGAAGGAACAAGTTTAAAAGAATACAGTTTACTTTTAAAATTGCCATGACCTGTGAGAAATTGGGCAACGCAGTGGTTAACCTCCAGCCATGTCTTAGCCAGCCGATCGCCAACGGATGGAAAGAACAGATGGAGGTGCCGGCCCTTGATGGAATTATCCCACCTACTTTGCCATTCGGATAAGAGGTCCTCCCAGACGTCAGTCTGAGGTTTAAATAATCTAGAAATTCTATTGAGGTCGCGTTGTGTAACAAAGTTAGTGTCCATGGCCTCCCCCCTCGCGGAGTAGTACATTGAAGCACGTCGCTGTACTTCAAGATCGACTGGAAGTACACCTGCCAGAACGGGTAAGGCTTCAGTACTGACTGTTCTATACGCCTTGCATAAAAATATCAATGCCAAACGTTGGCTTTGAAGCAGTTTACGTCGCGCCGCCCCTATGCTGGCCCTATCGGCCCAAACAGGTGCACCGTAGCACATACATCCTAAGTAGGTAGCTCCATATATAGTTTTTAAAGTTAGGAATGATAGACCCCAAGTTGCTTTGGATATTCTAGTTAGGGCATAAAAGTTCCTTTTAGCTTTTTCGCCAACTATTTTTATATGTTCGATAAATGAAAAATTCCTTTCTAAGACCATACCAAGGTAGCATACGGATTGCTGTTTTTTAACGGGAACGTTATTAAATTTAATAGTAGGCAATGATTTAAGATTACCTTTTAGTAGAAGTTGATAGGTTTTATGCGGCGCAAACGCTAGGCGGTTACGATCACCCCACTGAGATATTAGATTTAGGCAAGTATGGGCCAAGTTCTCAAGTCCGGCTCGGGTACTTGACTGAATGAGCAGTAGGCCATCGTCCGCGTAACCAGTAAGTGAACAGCCGCAAGGAAGCGGGATCGCGAGAAAATCATCAAAACCCAAATTCCATAAATAAGGACCGACAACTGAACCCTGAGGACATCCCATGGTTAGTGCTTTAGTACTAGAAAAATGACCGAGCTTAAGTACCGCGGAACCGTTTATAAAGTACGAGTAAACGAGATTATATATGTTTCTATAGCAACCGCGGTTTTTTAATTTTAACAACAACATAGGCCACCAAGCGTTATCAAAAGCCCCAGAAATATCCAAAAAGATACCAATCACGTACTTGTGTTCCGACTGGTTAACGGTTCTTCTGACAGAAAGCGCCGCGTCGACTGTTGATTTACCGATGGTGAAGCCATATTGATTACTATGAAATTTTGGACCGTTCGGTAGTAAACGTGGAACGATGAGGCGCTCAAGAAGTTTCCCCAAAGATGGTAGAAGCGTGATAGGCCGATATGACTTCGGATCATCCGGTGGTTTATCACCACACTTTGGTATTATTCGTATGAAACCGCGTCGCCATTTACGAGGAAAACCGCCTTCAGCAATGCATCGGTTATATACAGTTAAGATGGCATCACCCGCTGTTTTACACGCTTCTTTAATCATCCTATTAGATATTTTATCTTCCCCTGATGATTTGTTGACCGGTAGTTTTCTAACAATATTTATAAATTCGTCATTAGATGGTACGTCTGACATTGGTGATTCAGGTGGCACAGGAGCCCACGCTCGAATCTGTTGGTGGTAGTCGCTATCGTTAGCCGGTGAATCATCAGGGATAAGTGTATTAATTAGTACTTTTGTTGTTTCCTCTATGCCCGTGGTATGCTTATCATTGACCTTAATGTTTTGAACGTATGCAAGGTCGACCGATCTGTTAGCTTTAAATTCGTGATATAAGGGAGACCACGGACCCTCCCTGTCAAGTTTGTCAACGATTTTCCGCAACAAGTTACCCTTAGATTTTTCCACCGATGCTTTGTAGCGTGACTTGGCAACTCTGAAAGCATTTAAAGCGGACGTAAGAAGATCTCCAGTAATCTTTCGGCTCTTGAGTTTATTTAACTGTCTACGCGCTCTGCGATATCTTTTGCGCTGTTCAACTAAATAATCACTCCACCAGTCACATCTACGAATATTGGTCATAGATCCACGACCAATGGCGATGTCAGCACAGTAGGTAAAGGTTTCTGACATAATGTCAGCACTTTCTTCGGCTGACAGCCCGTCCCGAGTGAACTCCTTGGCATGACACGCAAAAAGCGAGCCAAAAAATTCCCAGTTCGCGCCTTTACATCTATATCTGAAATTACCAGGAATATGAGACGGACCCTGAATGTAACCAGGAACAAATTCGTACACGATCAGGCGATGATCACTACAAGACGCGTCCGGTAGGACACGCCACCTATCCAAACGTACGTCGGCACTAGAAAGTGTGACGTCAATACAAGATTCGCCTATTTGGCTGCAAAAAGTAGGTGGTGCATCGGGGGGTGTGATTGCATATTGTATATGTAATCTATTGTATGATTGTTTAAAACCTGTCCTGGTTGTATTAATTTCATCAGTCGTCTTTACTTTCCTTTATTGGCACCACCCGCGAATATTGTTTTTTTTTTTTTTTTTTTTTAATTAATTAACAAAGGAGATAATAAGGGTAAGATAACAAAGGGACAGTTTTGTGGATCATATAATTAGCAAAATGCAAATATTGCTGTTATAATGGCAAGAAAAATACATATCATCATAATAATCATAATCTGTGTGCTGGCTCAGTACGGTTGGTAGACGTCACATGTCTAAGATATTTCTTTTTATGGCTTTATGACATGCCGGTATCCTTATGATGTTTTCCTTCATCGTACTGAGAGCAATGCTGGTAGGGTTCGAACCTACGACCTTTAAATACATAATCTGTAAAAATTTAGCTATTACCTAACACAATTCATTGGACACAGCTTGGTGACAGACAGAGTTTTATTAATAGCATGTTGTTTTTACCCTTTTGTACAGAACCCAAAAAAGCATAACATAAACTTATATAATAAGAATAAATAGATTAATTACTTACGGCAATATCTATCAACTGTAAAGAACAACCAATAAAACAATGTAAAGCTCTCTTAAAAGTACATTAAACTGTTCGCAGCTCGTAAATCAATTAAGCTGGACGATTAGCTCGTTGTATACGGTACATGTATTGCAAGGAGGGTAATCCACTATTTAACAAAGACTAACTTGAATTGGGACAGAATGGAGTTTGTATCAGTTTGAGAACATCGTCGTTGCCTTACGCTGCCAATATAAATAGAAGCGAAGACAATATACTAACTTTGTGTAAAGAACTACTCGCTCAATAGTTTAACAATACTGTAAGATTTTTTTATTATAACAGTCGAAATACGGATATATAATAATTAATACTGAAGGGCACTGTAGAAGGCTATGCTTGGAATTTCCTTACGTGATCGAAGCAGAAATGAATAGATCCGTAGGAGGACCAGAGAAACCGAAAAAGCCCGAAAAATTGAAAAATTTAAGTGGCAGTGCGCATATTGATCGCAAAACAGGTGGCCGATGGGGCTGAAATGTGCTGGAGTGGCGACCGCGTACCGGAAAACGTAACAGTTAAAACTTTCCACAAGGCGGACCGACGACCTTGCGAAGGCCGCAGGTACCCGTTATATACGGAAGCAAATACCCTTCCCAAGTGGAAGCCTACTGGCTGAGATGATGATTTATTTATTTATGTTAACACGGCTTCCAAAAGAATTACATTAACAATATAAAAATAAATAACACAAATATATCATAAAATTCAAATAATAAAACAAATGAAAACATAAACAGAAGAAAAAAATAAAGACAAAGCAGATTAACAGTAAACGGAAATAAACTAAAACAGAATAAACGAATTAATGATTGGTATACTAAATGAAAAACCCGGTCGCTCCAACAGTTCTCGGAACGTTACGTTTGCTGTTAAATATTTCCAAACGCCTATTCAGTTCAATCGATTTTAAACCTCACGCTTCACGTTAAAATATTTTATTGACAGTGTGATTTAAAATTATTACTGTAGGCTTGCCATTGCTGGGAAAAGGCCTCATTTCTTTTTTAAATACTTTTTAACAGCTGTTGCTGCTTGAATGGCTTTTAGGAATACTGTCAATTTTAAAGAAATGTAACTAAAGCCGATAATCACATTTTCTTTTTTTTTTTAGCCCATATTGTGTATTGCGGGAAAAAAACTTCCCACTTTTCCTTCTAAACCGAACCTGGTCATGTTGGCCCTGCGAACGTTACCGGATCGTCACATTCTCGTTACAGAAAGAAAATAATGGTAAGAATCAAATAGTCTTAAATTGGCAATTAAGTATCTACCAGAGTACGTACTCTGCACAAAACCAGCCTTCGCGTAGTAGACGAGAAGTTAATTGCCGTTCTTTCATTCAGCATTTATGTAATTTTCAATAGCCTCACCTACTTACGAAGTAGGTTCCACGCTAAGGCTGGCCACAAGCTTTCCACAATATATCGATGGACTTCACATCTATGTAGTGCTAACATTATTTTTATCATAATAGGTGTTTTGGCAATGATTGCGATATTTTCTTATATTTATTCTCTATTTGTATTGAAATTGAACCTAAAACAGTACGAGCGTACATTCCCTACCTACATGTCTCATGAACAGGAACCATTTGTTTTAGTCAAAGGCGAGGATGTGCGTATATTTGAGGGACAGTGACTAGTAGATAATTATTCAATGTCTAATGTGAGTGGCGCCGTCTGGCCCAACTGATTTAGAAAAAAAATATCGTCTGTTTTCAGTACAGTACTCGAATACTAAAACATGCATATTCTGAGATCGATTTTCTGCGTTATTTGTAAAAACATTACACAAAGCAATAATAAACCAGGCCGTAAATGATTCAACAAAAGATGACCAGAGGGAATCACATAAGTACATAAAATGCCACACAAATGTGAAGCCATTCATAGGCATTTTAATTTTACCCCACAGGTCAATATAAATAAAAAAATTCATCACTACTAGTAGCTAAATCAGAACAGTATCTTCAAATAAAACATTTTGAATGATTATACCAATGAGAATGCTCTTGCGGACGTATCGATATTGATTCTATTCGAATTTACTTTCCAATCCATTGGGAAATCATGTTTTTGTAGTGTATTGGTAGATTTTTTATTGCGACCAATAAGTCTCTTATTTCTTCCTTACTACAAGTGACTATCTACAGGTATATCTATGATTTAGGTATCTGTAGTCATTATCTCAACGTATAATCCCGGTTGCATCCGCGTCTTTCGCGTTGGAGCCCAGGGTCCGCTATCTGTAGTATCCACCTATATACATATATGGGAAAAACACGAGATAATGTTACAAACAATTAGTAACTAATATATTTGAGTTCCGCATTAACCTTTTTTTTTATTTTTTTTTATTAGTTATAAAGTAGTGCTTAACTGCAATCCCGCCTGATGGTAAGCAGTGATGCAATCGTTGATGGTAAAGCGTACTAGCTTATTAAGCCTATTCACTCAAAAAAACTGATTGACTATGAAGGAAGACGGCAGTTGAGCGAGGTGATGCAATGTTTAACCCAACAACACGACCAACGATGCTGCGCCAGAGGATGATCTGGAGACCCTCCACGACCAAACTCCCGACACAACAACATTAGGCACAGGCACATCGTACCCGGCACACATCGCAACACAACTGCTCAGACCCGTCGTTCGTACGGCTTCACCAGACATCATGCCGGAACACGACGAATCGCTTGGCGGCAAGACTTTGTCTGGTGGGTGGTAACTTATGCGGCTGATGTTGTTGCCTACCACCGAGAAAAACTACATCCAAGCTTAAGTGTAAAAATTAACACATTTTAAGAAAAGATTATATTTTTACAATGTAATATGCGACACAAACCTTGACTACTCTTAATTTCTTTCGCGTTGGATAAGAGAGAAATTAAAACATAATATTAAGTGAACAATTTACTAAATTAAGAAACAGTACTGAGTCGTACCTACACAGCGCACCTAACAAGCCGGATATTGTCGGCACAACGCCGCCCGCAGTAATTAACCTCTGTGTTTGTCTTGAACGTCGTCGGCTTGAGTAGCAACTGGTTTGCTTTTACACTAACCGGCTTATCCCCGCGTGGATGTAGCCAGTGAACGATTAATGCCACCGAGCTTGGAATCAAAGTTATCGGATCTAGAACGGAGATAGAAAACTGAATATTTTCGCAAATACCAAAGCGCCCAGGCTAGGCGCAGAATGGAAGAGTTTGTAGGTATAGTTAGCAAAATGAAATCAAAACGCGTTGATCAGGGGATCGAATCAAAGTTGAAAAAAAAAAAGAATTTTGTTTGATACATAAGATTTTTGCGAGTATATTAATCGGGTCATTACTAATATCTGCTTGAACCGTAAAAAACTTTTAGTTACATTAATAATTTGTAGTAGTGATGGAAACAACTATTGGATAAACTTAAAGAAAAAAATAGTCACGGCCATGCGGGTGTTATATCTATGACGAGTCATAAATCTAAGAAAAGTATTGTAATGTGTATTGTTTAAGTTTAGTTGGTTCCGAGGGTAGATTCGATTATATAGACTGAAATAACGCCTCGATGAAGGGTACTCTAATAGGTATTGTTACTGTCTATAAATACGAAAACCCGACCCTAGGTGGGGGTCAGTCTTCATCGAGCCGTCGAACCGAGTAACTACCAGTTAAGTATCCTTGATATTTGTTATACATAATTCTTATGTGCCTGGTCTTATGAAATTTATATTGCTGATGATTCTAAATATGTCCAGTGTGTAATGTTATAAGTAAACATATACATAATGATTCTCCTATAATGTTTACTTGAATCTTATTTAATTACCCACCACACTGCTATACTAACACGGGCAATAAATGCAATGATTTTTATTATATGTAGTCGACGTTGTTGTAGTTGTAGTTGTCGTTACATGTCACACAATGCACTAAAGGTGCACTAAAGTTTTAAGTGTAATCTACCTTTTGGCGTATTAGTTGACTCGCCCAAATTTACTCCCATAGATTTTGTGCAATAAAGTAGATAAAACACGACACCAGCGCACTGAAGTGTAAATTACTACCTACACAAATTACTACTGCCCGTCTGTATGTCTGCCACAGGCTGTATGGACCGTTGAAATTTTAAGATAAAGTATTTCTGTAGCCAACATAACAACAAGTAATAAAAACTAAATTCGTACAAGTCGACTAATAAGCCATTTTATATCAATAGATGATTTTGTTACAAAATTTAAACTTCTTATGATATTCAAGAATTTACATGAATGTCTGCGCCTGATGGTAACCATTGATAAAAAGAGTTGATGGTAAAGCGCGCTAGTTTATTAAGTCTTTTAGTCCGACGGAAACACCGCCGCTGACAAATTGTTCGAGTCCCTCGATGTACGCGGTACAAAAGACGAGGTGAAACGCTTCTTCTGGATCGTAGTGATGTTAATAACATAAGGGTGGATACTCGTCGTACGACGGGTCGTCCAATGATGAAACGGAGATGGGGAATTAAGTCATGCAATTACCATACACACTAAAACTAATTATAATAATTAAGAGATAAAAATTATAGTGTCCTGAAGGTATTGCTTAATTTTAAAAGAGTTTGGATGTCTATGTAGTCAGCTGAAAAGCCATCAGTAATTTAAAAGAGTTTATCATGGTGACGTAATAAGCAGCGTGTCTATTATCTGATTGTTGCTGATGAGTTCTGCTGTCGTGGATAATAATCAGAACACAGTAATGAAATGCTTATTCTAACCTGCAGAAATGAATGCAAAAAGTGTTATTATGAACATTTTATTACAGTGTCCATGAAAGTCGGTAACTTTCTCCACATTGAGATTACGCCTTAGCCTATTCAAAATATAACAAGTAATTTATTTTCGCCTTTCATCACAAACACCGCTCTACAATTCGCTGAAAACCACTCAATTAACAAAATTAACAACTCATTTGTCAAATTCTAAGCTCGGTTCTCGCGACCAATTAATTTTTGTTCATCGAACCATTAAAATGTCCACGTCATTTAGTTAACCGGACAATGTTCCGAAATTCAATCAATTAACAAATTGTATTTTAATATGAATGAAATAACGGCTATTGGAAATTTCAGTGTAATTAACTTTCTATTATATTTTTAAACGTTTCTAATCAAATGATTATTTTTGGTTTAGTTTGGCAAAATGATCAATGCTCCACTTAATGAAATATAGGTAGGTAGTAGTTTTCCTAATTGCAAACGTCTAATGCTTGACTTTGACCTTTCCTTAGCAACGCCGTTATGACTACTTATGTCTTCTAATCTAATGGATTCCTGCGGCCTCCACCAGATCATCGGTCCACCTTGTGGAAGTCCATTCAAAGTTATTTTAACCCACGATAATAGTTGAATCCAACTTGTCTGGGGAAGCTACGCAATATGTTTTCATTTCACATAGTATCGGAGGGTATTCTGTGGCTCTGATTTTTGACCAGTAGGCACCTACGTGATGCAAGTCATGACCTAAGGTACTGGTAGGCCTTGTTCAAAGGCTAAAGTCACCCAAAAGGCATAAAGTTTCCCCACACAATCGAACCAGAGATAAAGAGATCTGAATAGAAATCAACTGACATGGTCCAAAGAATTGTCAAACTTAAATGGCGGTGGGCAGATAAATTCCTCGCAAAAGAGATGGCTGATGGGGCCATGCGGTTCTGAACTGAAGACCACGTAGCAGATGACATTGTGTTCATAATAAATATAAATGGATATTCCAATATTGTATCACATAACAGTATCCCAGTAAGTATATTTGCAAAACATCGCAGTAAGTTTAACGCGTGCTACTAACGGGCTAAGTTCACGAAAGGGGCTTAAGTGTTAACTACTCGCAGCGACTTGCAGCTTAGCGTGGAATTTGTGAGCGAAACACATCTGAGGAGCGAAACATGGCGCTTGTTTGCTTACTATGGGCGCTCGTAGGTAAGTCTACTGAAAACTGTATTCCTAATGCAGAAATTAATATATCCCTAAGTTTTTCACTTTCGCTTCATTGTTTTCGTAGTAAACAGAAACACATTCCGCCTTATTCCAAAACACGACCTGTATTTGGTACTGCAGCTATTTAGGTTCAAGCCATCATTAAATGAAACATTACTTATTATAAAATAAGTTTATCACTAGATGCATGAACTATATATTGTACTAAAGTTAGTGCGCCGAGACACCTAGTTTAAGCATGGACTTCAAACTGGTGCTAATTTATTAGAGGCTATTTTTGTTTGTTATTGTGTCTTTTTATTTACTTGATGAATTAGGAACATATAATTTAAGAACAATATATTATAGACATCGTAAATCCATTTGAATTGATTGACGAAAATTTTAAATAAATGTGAACATTTATTTAACAACCCTCGAGAATGCCCATTGAGTCCTGAAGTGCAGGTGGTGTAAATGAAGTGCTGCAATGCTTACATAATATTCACAAAAAAAAATCAAAATACTATACTAATATTGTTTATCTAAAATATTATAAAAAAATCATAATTATTGTTTAATAATATGAATATACTGAATAGGCGTGATAATAGTCGTCTGAGTATCCCTGTTGCTAAAGTTTATTTCAGGTAAACGTGCGATAAAGTTTGTTCACTTCTTCCTTCTTCTTCCTCAGCCTATAGATGTCCACTGCTGGACAAAGGCCTCCCCCAAGGCTTTCCACGATGACCGGTCTTGTGCTGCCCGCATCCATCGGCTTCCCGCGACCTTCACCAGGTCATCGGTCCACCTTGTTGGGGGTCTCCCTACGCTGCGTCTTCCAGTACGTGGCCGCCACTCCAGAACCTTGCTGCCCCATCGGCCATCGGTTCTACGAGCAATGTGCCCTGCCCACTGCCACTTGAGTTTAGCGACTCGCAGAGCTATGTCGGTGACTTTGGTTCTTCTGCGGATCTCCTCATTTCTGATTCGATCACGCAGAGAAACTCCTAGCATAGCTCTTTCCATTGCCCTTTGTGTGACTCTGAGCCTTCGTATGAGGCCCATTGTGAGCGACCACGTTTCAGTTCCGTAAGTCATCACTGGCAACACACACTGGTCAAAGACTTTCGTCTTGAGACACTGTGGTATCTTGGACGACGAGAAGATGTAGCGTAGCTTCCCGAACGCTGCCCAACCGAGCTGGATTCGCCGAGACACCTCTTTCTCGAAGTTGGACCTACCTAGTTGGACTTTCTGTCCCAGGTATATATACTCGTCAACAACTTCGAGTGCAGAGCAACCAACTACAATTGGAGTGGGTGCGACATGAGAGTTCGACATGATCTTCGTCTTATCCATGTTCATTTTTAGACCCACTTGTTGGGAAGCTCTGCTGAGGTCATTGAGCATTTTGCCCAAGTCTTCCAGGGTCTCAGCCATGACCACGCATGATTGTTCACGCCTCTTACTAATGTATCACAATATTCCCACACGATACAAAAACAATAGCAATATCGTATCGTTGAAGTATCGTGGTTGCCTTATAATTGACAAATTATGGCTGTTCGTATTAATAATATGTACCTACCATCATGACTTGTAGCCTTATATGCAAAATAAAATATCTTTATCTTTAATATGATCATTCAAGACGATACTAACAGCTAATTTACGACCGAGGGCAAAAATATAAAGCGCTTTGTGTTATTGATTATTCAAGAAGAAGAAAAGATTTCCTTAAAATGACGCGCGCTTTCATCGAATGTAATTCAGTACATTTCACGCTAGGGGTGTTAAAAATATGATAACTTAGTTAAAAGCAGCGCGTCATAAGTTCATAACGTTATAACTCCAATTTGTTTTTTTTTTATTGTAACAAGACTAATTCTGTTTAGTAAAAAAATAAAATTGATTTACACAGAGCATCTTTTCTGAGGTGAGGCGAAATATATCTTTATTAATGCTGAAATTATTTATTTACTGTAATAAATGTGTACTAATTTTTTTGAACGGTTTTCTATTTATTTTTTAACAAGAGCTCGGCGTTGTCTATCTGAATAAAAAGGCTGAAACTCAAATGTGAACGAATTTTTCTACCAAAAATAAATTTGTAATCAATATCGAAGTGTTCAATTGGTAGGTTGGCGATCGACGTTTATTGCTTTAGGAGAGGCATTGATTGATTAGCCATTTTTCTAAAAATCACAAAACATCCTGTAAAATAATCTGATACCAATCATCAATCATTATTTATTCTAAAGTTAAAGGAGTTAAAGCTGTTGAGTGTTGCAACTATACAAGAAATTGTTTCTATCACACGAAAGTCTCACAATAAGTAGAACCATATATTTCACAATCAAATATGTATAACTATCAGTGGCGAAGGGTGAAATTTTGACAAAGGGAAGCCGGTCCAAAAAAATAAACACTTAAACACTTACCTACTGCAGGATATCTTGGAGGAGGTCTTCAGATAATAATATTGCCGGTAGAATAATATAAGCCATAATAACAAACAAAATCCACAGTATTTAACCAAATCTGCGATTAAATTACCTTACAGAATCAGTCACAGTTTAAATAACACAAATATTAAAATCTATCAAACAAAATTATCACGCACCAGTGGTATTGCAACACATGTCACATTCTAACAATAATTTATTTTCAACCAAACGAAATGAAACACGAAAATATACCAAAATAAAAAGAATATGACTTGCGAAGGATTTCATTATAACGCTAATTCTTTTTAATTTTGTCGTGTTTCCTTTCTCCCGTGCCGTGGATTGAGTGGTTTCTTTGTCTCTTTCTAATAGAGGAGAGGAGAGAACTGCAAGCCGGTTGCCATTAGCCTATCTTTAGTTAAATTTTACAACGGTTAGCGAGCATTAGAAAGAGATGGTCTGACACGCTCTGTCTCTTTTCGCCTCATAGTAAAACGTTGGCCGAGATAAGCTGTAATTCGTCGAGTTACCTTCAATGTAATTTAGGTACGAAAAATTGAAGCGCTGATTAATTTACGACTATAAAATGAAATGTGATTAAGTATCACATTTCATTTTATTGGTATTGCTAAGAATTACTATTGCTATTGTAAATCGCGCAGGCATTTGATTAATAATACTTTGTTAATGAAATAGAATGTAAATACTTTTGTATGAATATGGAACTGATTTTTGAAAGGTAACCCGGTGGGAATCGGCTTGTATGGACTCTTCGCCACTGATAACTATCTGTTCCGTGATAACGCTGAGAAAATCAGATTCTAATTTACTCTCACATTATATAAAACATAAGTGTTACTCTCATACCGTTACCTTTCATTACCTTTCCCTTAGACATTATGTTCTCTTCTTTCATTAGTATTCGCGAAATCACAACACGTATATTTCTTTTGCCGGGTCATAAATATGACCTACACATTACGGGTCCGAATTAGGCAGGTAGATTCAGTAGGTGGAATGTTATACAGAGCATATTAAAAGTGAATGTTTGTTACATGTAGTAGCGTAAAATCAATATAGAAAGTTAGTTATTTATTCAAATTAGACTGAGAATCAGCAACTTCCTCGATTTCAGCACTCAGTTATAATCTAGGTATAGGCTAGTTTCTTATACATACATTGCGTTATTGAAGTCGTCGAGCAGACGAACTTTTCACACCTAACAAGCGATAGAATGAGAATTTACATCAAAATGCTTCAAATTGTGATTTAAAGTGTGAAAATCTACAGAATCAAAGCTGTTTTTCTAATCGATACCAAGTAATAATTTATTGTGTTAAGTCAAATTTGTAAGTTACATCCTACTTCCTATATTACTCCTACTAGGCTACTGCGAATTTTGTTTGAATGTATGATTTGGATGAAATATGACACACAAATACCTTAATACCTGGAGTACCAATTAGGATAATTTTTATTTCGATATTTCCACGGGATGCGAAACTAATGTGGATGTGTGGCTAGTAATAGATATGTTTGTCAGAGAAGGTACTGTTACGGAGCGGGTCGGAAGATGGTTTTTAAAAAAAACTATTTAATTAGCTAAAAGAAAGATATATTCAATTATCAAACACGTATTACAAGTTACTATGCCCGACGGAAGTCCAATCCAAACTGATGGGAAAAACGGTTAGAATCGCTTACGAGAATAACAACGGTTTCCTATTGCATTCACGTAAATGCAATGGGAAACTCAGCACTTTTAATTTATATTCTACGTAATAGTTAATCCGATATAACAACCCCCCCGTTAAGATCGATCATCACATCTGAAAGTGATGAGAGATGTAAGGGTTAGTCTTGGATGCTAAATTGGATTTACGTCGAAGCATTACAACATATTATGACAGTGAAAACAAAAGAAACACAGTTATAATAAAAGTAAAACATCGAGATAACGACTAATTTTAAGATTTATCTAAGATAGGAAGACATGAAAATAACTAGTAGGAAACAAAGAGAATAGTTACTCTAAAATTATAATTATTACAATTGATTTATCATAATTCAAGTTTTGATTCAAGGTTATTAAAATTAAGATTATAATTAACAATAAAAATTGCTTAAACAATATTTATTTATGTTTATCTTTTAACATAATAATTAATAATAGTATTACAATTAATTATCGTGAGTTTTGCTAAACAGGATGTTTCTTTTAATAGGGGTTGGCGTCACCCTTATGTCTTCTACAGACTCTGATTCATCCTTATTGATTGTTGCTACCTTATCGCCATGAAATATGGTTTGAGAAACGGGTACTGAATTATGTTTGGTATTATGGCATTGATTAAATATTTGAATGCAGCATGGAGCATTAGTTGAACAAAAAGACTTACGGCTCTTGTATATAATATATAACAAAGTTAAAACAGAGACACACAGGCTAAAGGACAAATAGTGAGTGCTATAAGTTTGAAAATGAGATGGGTTTTCTATCTTACTAATCTCTTCCTCAAAAGAATTTAAGTGGATGCTGGCTTGTAGTAGAGAATCAAGGTTATCTAAGTTGTTTAATTTTGAGAAAGGTAATCGCTGTAAGGTTTTATTCAACTTAGATCGCTCACGACAATCATCTTGTAAGATGTTGAAGTTTGATATTTTATTAGTTATATTTCCGATGAATGTTTCGCCTACAGCGGCGAATTGCAACGTCTTATAAAAAGCCTTGCAGCTCCTGGGCAAGGTCAAGACACCAGTACCAAACAAAATAACGTCAGAGTTTGTGTCTTTATCATTACAAGTTACATGACACTTGCCAGGTTCGGATTGTACAAAAATCCAGCGGTTTAAAGTTAACTTATGAAATAGATCGATTGAGCCATGAATAAGCTTTGTTACACATATATCAGGAAGTTTGCTAATTACGTCACTTAAGAGAGTCGTTTCACACGTAGGGCTGGTAATCGCTGAAAACACATTAGTTAATACGCACACATAACACTTATCACTTATTATTTTGCACTTGTCTATGTCTGTTATGAGTGAATAAAACATTCGGTCGGCTGTAATCGCTACATATGAGCTAGTTGGCTCGATAAGAACGTAGGTATCGGGT
Organism: Sesamia nonagrioides; assembly: GCA_017933935.1. NCBI lineage: Eukaryota > Metazoa > Arthropoda > Insecta > Lepidoptera > Noctuidae > Sesamia > Sesamia nonagrioides. The sequence continues at coordinate 657,415 of JADWQK010002541.1, forward strand.
TTCGACATATCGTAAGGAACAGGTAGTGGAATTATCCTATATAGGTAGGTCATAGGCTTGTGGTAATATTAGAGGGATCTTAACGACAATAATAACTCTATTTAAATGGAAAAAACAACGCAAGTTGTGAAATATCGATTAGGGCGTGTATATTCTGTAACGTTAAAGGTACAGGAAGTTCATAATGATTAGGAAGATTATTCCTATGCTTATCTAATTCACTATACAACTGATGCGGACTGAGTACAGTAGGATGCAAAATGTTGAGTTTCGCGAAAAGAATTGCATTATTAATATCTTCAATATCGAAAGATAAAGTCATTATGATGGACTCTAATGAATGTAATAAAGAGCTATTTGTAACCGTTTCTAATATTTTATAGATTGTTTCCATATTCCGTAATATGTGATTTTCGTTTTCATTCACCTTAGATATAGTGTTATTGAAGTATGATATAGTCGATTTAATTACATGAATATTGTCTTTCATGAGATGAGCAAGACGTTTTTCATCCGTCTGTACCTCTTCTATGGCTTTTGAGAATCTTATCGCGTCCTCAGAGTCTAAAGTGCCAAAAATGGTTTTTAGCAGTGAGCCACCGAGATCCATGAGACCTCTTTTAAAACGCCTATTGGGCTTTTCATCAGCCAATAAATATGATATAGAAGAGAATTTGCTTACGTTAAGAATATGACGATTTTTTAAAGCGGATAACGAATTAATACAGTCGGACTGTATTTTAGAAGAAGTTAGTGAGTTACAAAATACGTTAAGTTTTTCAAATAAAAATTCGACCTTATCTAGGTTAGGTTGTACATGACTTATATCTACGTATGCTATAACATTCCAATCATTATTAGTAAACTTAATATCTAAGAGCTTATCAAAGTAGAGGCCGGGACTGCTGACGATAGAAGAAACATATTCGCATATGATCGGCGGTGGCAGCGTCGATCTGAGATAGCAATGAAGCGCTCGTGTATCATTCATTACGTCGCTAATTTTATACTTGTGACTGTTACGTCACCGGCCGGCTTGATTTCATCGTAATGGTGACGTACATGTTTACGATTAATTAGTAGTGTAACGGAATGGTTGCCATTCAACTTTATTATTTTGTAAGGGCCTTTCCATACTGGAGATAGTGCCTTATTCTGCTTGTGGTGACAACGGACATATACCATATCTCCTGTTTTGTAGGATAATGGCTTCGTGCGGGAATCATAATAAGTTTTTGATTTTTCTTTAGAGGATTGAATATTTTGGAGAGCTTTCTGACGACTATAGTATAGTCGGTGATTAAGGGCCCGGATGTAATCCGTATAGGTATTAGTATCGAGAGTATCGATACTTGAAGGTAAGTAGGGTTTGAACCCGAAAAGTAATTCCAGGGGTGAGTAACCTGTGGTGCTATGTATATTTGAATTATATGCTATCATAGCACTGGGAATATAGAGGTCCCAAGTGTGTTGATTCTCACCTATATATGATCTGAGATACTCTTTTAGAGTAGAATGGCTGCGTTCAAGGGCACCGCATGTCTGAGGGTGGTAAGGAGATGCGAACACGTGTTTAATGTTAAACAGCTTCTCAAGTTGTTTGAAGACATCAGAGCAGAAGTTGGTGCCTTGATCGGATATTATTAGTTTAGGAATTCCCATATGAGATATGAATAGGACTAAAGACTTCGCTGTTTCTTCGGCAGAACAGGATTGCATAGGATAGGCCTGAGAAAATTTAGTTAAGTCATCTTGTAGAGTAAGCAAGAACTTATATTTGTATTCATGTGTTTCAGGGAGTGGACCGACTAAATCAAGATAGAGTTTTTCATTAGGCCGAGATGCCGTTGACGTGATAATCATAGGGGCCTTATTTGTTTGTCTTAGTGGTTTATTTATTTGGCAAGAGCGGCAATTTTTCACATAATCCTCGATATCTTGCCTCATGTTTTTCCACCAGAATTGAGTTTTGATTCTTTCAAACATGCGTGATATACCTGGGTGACCAGCTAGAGGAGAATCATGATTATCTCTAAGAATGCGTTTGACCTCGTCAGGGGTCGGATATCGGATAGAGTTACGGTAGATGTTGACTTTAATGTTCGTGTTGTGAAATAGAAATGATAAAATATTATAAATTTTTGTGTAAGATAATTTTGTGTAAGGATCTGTAAAGTCTGATATCGCGAATTCTTTTTCTTCTATGTACCAATACTTTATCATGTCTCTATAATCACGAAGGAGGTTAAATACGTCCTTATAAGTAATTTCGTCATAATGATTTATTTTTAGAAATAAATGAGTGAATAAATGGTCATTATTAGAGGTAGAATAGTAAGTGTTTAATTCGCGTTCTACGTCGCAAATATTAGGTTCGCTAGTGGAGGCATTCATAATATCCTTGCAATAAGGGACAGATTCGTCTAAGTCAATGGATGTCGGATAGGCAATAAGTTTACACTTTGCTCTCATTAACGACTCGTTGTGTTCTTGAATGATGGTGATCACATCGGATTGTTTTATAATTTTAAGAAACTGCTCGTAAGTCTCTGATATGGATGCTGAATTATGTGAGTCTTCTTCGTTATTAGATGTTTCTGCCGGGTTGCAGATAATCGAGTTAGAACCTTCATTATCCTGTAATACATTTACAGGGAACCGAGATAAAGCGTCGGCGCTTGCGTTTAGTTTACCTTTCTTATAAACGATTTCGTAGTCGTACTCCTCAAGTTTCAAACGCCATCTAATGAGTCTAGATCCTGGGTCCTTGACATTGAAAAGCCATACCAGAGGTTTGTGGTCTGTAATTATTTTGAATTTACGACCAAACAAGTAAGGGCGAAATGTTTTTACGCCGAATAAAATCGCTAGGAGCTCTTTTTCAATAGTTGAATAGTTGCCCTCGGCTTTATTTAGAGTACGCGATGCATATGAGACGGGTTTGTCAGAACCGATTGCGCCTTGAGAGAGTACGGCTCCTATCGCATAATTGGAAGCATCGGTTGTTAAAAGGAATGGTTGTGTAAAATCAGGATATTGAAGCAGAGGCGCTGAGGTTAGTTTATCCTTGAGGGTGGTGAATGCTTGTTCTTGACTATTCGACCATTGAAATATAGCATCCTTTTTCAGAAGGGCAGTCAGTGGTTTAGTGATTTGGGAGAAGTTATTAATAAAACGACGATAGTAGCCGACTAGCCCTAGAAATGATTTTATATCCTTCGGATTCTTGGGAGTAGGGAATCGAGAGACGGCCTTGACCTTCTCGGGATTTGGACAGACACCTTTATCTGTGATTATATGACCAAGGTAAGCGACCTCGCGTCGCAAGAACTCGCATTTGTCTGGTTGAAGTTTTAAATTAAATTTTCGGATGCGGTCGAAGATTAACCTGATTTTTTCCATATGAGATAACAAGTTACTACTGTAGATTATGATGTCATCAAGATACACATATGCGTGGAGGCCTTGGAGACCAGAAAGGACAGTGTTCATCAACTTCTGGAAGGTTGATGGAGCATTTTTAAGACCAAAAGGCATCCGCAGGAATTCGTAGTGCCCTGCAGTGCTAGAATTTGTGTTTATTGAGAACCCCGTTTTGTGTGCATCTAGGGGATTGAGCTTGGTCTGATGGAAGCCACTTGACAGGTCTAATGTGCTAAAATATTTTGAGTGACCTAGCTGATCTAAGATATCAGTGATAAGCGGCAAAGGATAACTCTCAGAGACAGTGACGTCATTCAGACGGCGGTAGTCTATTACTACACGCCATTTCTTTTTCCCAGAAGCGTCCATCTTCTTAGGGACTACCCAAACGGGGGCGCTCCAAGGTGATGTTGACGGACGTATAATATTTTGATCAAGCATCTTGCGAATTTGTGAGTCCACTTCTTCCTTGTGGCACTCAGGGAAACGGTAAGATTTTACGTGAATAGGGGGCGCATCACCCGAATCTATAGTATGCTCGATCGCGTTTGTGAATGATAAAGGTTCACCTTCTAAGTGAAAAATATCTGTGTACTCAGAACAACATTCTAGCAAAGCTTCTTTTTCTTCAGAGTTTAGATGAGAACAGCGTATGAGATTTAATACCCTTTGCGGTCTGTCAGATTCAGAATAGGATAAAGCGTTCACGGATTCTTTTGAATCTGAGGTAATATTTCGTTCAAGAGGTGTTAACTGGACCTTAAAGTTTTGAACTTGGACATCAGAATCAGTAGTATTTAAGACGGTTACGTTAATTCTTTTATTAGGTTTTATAGTAACAAGACAATTTGCGAAATAAATACCTTCGCTTATAGAGTGATCTAATAATAGACCCTCATCGTTATCATAATGTTCACGCGAGTAATTAGATACTGCGCATTCGATGACCGCTTCGGAGCGAGCGGGGATGACGTAAGTCGGTTGAATATAGTTAATGTCCAGACTCTGTCCGCATATATGAACCGATTGTGAGTTATAGTCTATATTGGCTTTGAAATGATTTAATAAGTCGCTACCCATGATACCATCATACTCTAAATTAATATTATCGTCAACTACGTGAAATTTATATTCGTGGCAATTATTTTCCGAAGTAAAGTCTAATTGACATGTACCTAAAGTTTCTGAATAAGTGCCAATGTTATTAAAGCCTTTTATCTTAACTATTTCGCGAGATAATTCAGGCGCTTTGGTTAAACTTGACAGTTTGATCAAACTAATACTCGCTCCCGTATCAATAAGAAGACACAACGGATGAACAGAAAGCGAAGTAGTTATATATATGTGAGGCAGTGACACTTTCTTTGAGTATGAAGATATCTCATAAACAGGGATTTCAAGATTAGTTTTAATTTCCTCTTTAGGCTGCGGCACAGCGGATTCATTATGAGAGGGTAGATTTGGACTCAGCGATACAGCGGCTCTATTAGAAGCGCGTTGAGGTAAAATAGTATTTTGACTCGACGGAACAGCGGTTATCTGTGGAGTGTGGCGAGATGAGACAGAGGTTTGACTCAGCGAAACAGGGACTCCCTTTGGAGCATGCTGAGGTGAAGCGGACTTTTGACTCAACGATTCAGAGGCTCTTGAAAGAGTGTGTTGAGATGCAACAGGATTTGGACTCGACGAGACAGAGACTCTCGGAGGAGTATGTCGAGATGAAACAGAGGGACGACTCAGCGAAACAGGGACTCTCTTTGGAGCATGCTGAGATGAAATATGTTTTTGACTCAACGATTCAGGGACTCTTGAAAGAGCGTGTTGAGATGAAACAGAGGGATGACTCAGCGAAACAGGGACTCTCTTTGGAGCATGCTGAGATGAAATATTGTTTTGACTCAACGATTCAGGGACTCTTGGAAGAGCGTGTTGAGATGAAATGTCATTTTTATGCGATTTATGTATAAAGGTACGAGTGCCTAATTTATCCGGATAACGTCGGCACGCTTTCGTAATCCGTGGAGTTAGTTTAAAGAATTATTATGGTCGTCATCATTTTCACACGGAATATAATAAGGCGTCGGTGATATCGGCGACTCGAATGTAATATGATTCGTTGCAGCCGGTCTGTCGCGATTGTCGGAATTAGATATATTACGCCGTTCATTATTATATTTTCTTTTACGACATTGAGTAATATCATGACCCTTATTTTTACAATATTTACAGAAAAGTTGATTATTAGATGATGACCTCGAGTTATTAAATGATGTTGATGGTTGAGGGTCCGATGGAGCGTGTGGTGGCCCCGTGCGCTTTTGTCTCTCCCGGCATTCAGGATCCGAGTGCCCGGACTTACCACAGACCCTACATTTAGGTTTCATAGATGTTTTATATAGGAGGTTTTGTATCTTTTCTTCCTCGAGAGCCACGTTAATCGCATCATTAAGTGATTTTGGGCTTCTGCATCTGACATTATTACTAAGTCGGGGATGTAACCCTAAGGTAAAAGTAAATAAAGCCAAATCTTCGTTCATAGCTATACGACCGGATATATCCCTTTTTAGGGATTCAGAATTATAAATTTCCGATTGAAGATCGGTAAGGCAACTTTCTACACGAAGTGCGAATTGCGCAACAGTTTCATTTGCCGATTGCCTGCACGACTGTAAATCTAGCAACAAATGATGATAATGTTTTCTCTGACCGAAGTTTTGTTTAAGGAAACATTTCAATTGGTCGAAATCCTCAAATATTTTAGTAAAGCATGCGATCTGAGCTTTGCCTTCTAGGCGCGATAAAATATATTTTGTTAATAAAACCGTTTGACTTTGTGATGCTAGATCTAAGGCGTTCTGGCAATTGGTGATAAAAGCGGTAAGAGTTTCACGTTCTCCTTTATAAGGGCTAATAAAATCACAGAGCACATTGATAGGAAACTGTTCGCTCAACACGATTTTTGCCGTTTTCTTAGAAGTACTCATAGTAGTTTCATTAGTTTCTGTAGACATTATGAACTTGATAGAAAATTGAAAAGGTAAATGTATGATACAAGTATGGATAGAGTTTTACGATATGTGATACCCTAGGTTATAGGAATGCCTACTCGTAATTTAAAATATTGTAGCGATAACAGTAAACTGATGTGTTTTACTCACAGACACAGGAACACGAAGTATTCGATACGCATTTCTTGGCACTGGATTAGCACGATTACTGGAGCAGGAGTACAGCGGCGCGATAATTCGCGGCCAGCAGCAACGGGGACGTCAGGGACAGCGGGGTGGCAGCGCACGTCACACGAGCGTGATCAGCGCTTACACGTGGCAGCACCACGCGGCAGCACCGCGTGTCAGGGCGGCAAGGGCAATCACCTGCTCCTTGCGGCGATATCACGATAATAGGGCTTGCGTATGTTGAGCCCCCTGGATGTAGAAGAAGTGAGAGTTCTGGACGACCGGCAGGCTTACGCAAGATACTCGTAAGGCTTACCGTCGCGACTCGTCTTAAGGAGGTGACACTGAGTTTGTCGAGGTGTGTTTTCACTTAGCGAAAATAAGAACACCCCGGAGATGGATTAGCTTGTCGGTAACGTAAAGTTCACAATTGACATATGATCACTCACAGTTTTTAGGATAACCACGACCCGATAGGGAATACCAGCGGAACGGTTACGGCGATATCAACACTGGTATCCCACTTCTGACACCACTGTTACGGAGCGGGTCGGAAGATGGTTTTTAAAAAAACTATTTAATTAGCTAAAAGAAAGATATATTCAATTATCAAACACGTATTACAAGTTACTATGCCCGACGGAAGTCCAATCCAAACTGATGGGAAAAACGGTTAGAATCGCTTACGAGAATAACAACGGTTTCCTATTGCATTCACGTAAATGCAATGGGAAACTCAGCACTTTTAATTTATATTCTACGTAATAGTTAATCCGATATAACAGTACCTATGTCTGTCTCTTGTTATCAAGTACTGAGGGCGCATGATGATGGGTAGGTTGATTTAAGGGCAATAGAAAAACAATTCGCAGTTCAAATTGTAATTATAAATAAATAAATATATAGGGACAAATCACACAGATTGAGCTAGCCCCAAAGTAAGTCCGAGACTTGTGTTATGGGATACTAACTCAACGATACTTTATTTATAATGGATACATATATAGGTAAACATCCAAGACCCAGGCCAATCAGGAAAAGATCGTTTTCCATCATGACCTTGCCGGGGATCGAACCCGGGGCCTCCAGGTCGCAGGCAGACGTGTTGACCGCTGCGCCATGGAGGACGACAATTCACGAACAAGTTAGTGTCCCAAGACCAAAACACACTATACATGTACATAGCTCATTGGTGCAGAACGCGAGACAGTTTCTAGGCACATGTTACAGTGTTTCAAAGACATCAGGAGTCCTGCTCACACCGCTAGCTGTAACGGGACTTCACCACTACGAACTCATGCCGAATGACTGCGGAACATATTTTAATTCGCTTGCAGGAATTAAAGGACATTTTTCTAGACGTTTTCCCACACTAGGAATTACTCCTGTTTCGTGGATGCGTGATCAAACATTTCATACACAAACAGCCAGACCCGGATCAACTACCTATAGGCAATATAAATAGTTGTTCAGTGCGGGAAATACACCCGCGACACACAGCGCAGGAGCCAATCACTTAGCCATTACGCGAACCATGACGTGCAATTAACCCGCTTATAGTAGGTCTCGAGCAAGCTGCACAACTTGTTAGTCTTCAGTGATACGGGTCCGTAATGCACCTTCTGAGCTACATCTTTAGCGTAACGAGTGCTCATGGTATAATTCATCTCACTGGGGGTAAATAAGGGTAAATATTCGTATTTACCCTTATTTCGTGTGACTGGTACTTAATCAAGTCAAGGGTGTTATAGAACGACGTTGTTTCTCAACAGAATATTGTTTCAGTGCCACTATATAGTGACACGATGTGATATTGTGACTATAGTGCTACTTTATAAATATATCTTGGACACCAATGACTGATTATAAAGGCGAAGGAAAACATCTTGAAGAAACTTACGGGACTTTAAGTCTGGAATCGAAAACCCGCATTGAGTAAGCGTGGTGATTACGCTCAATCCTCCTCTGTATAGGAGGAGACCTGTGCCCAGCAGTGGGACGATAAAAAGGTAAGATACTGATGATGAGTGCGGCTTTATGAGAAAGTTATCTTAAAAGTCTGGAATGTACAAGTAGCATGTAGTACTTGTATTTACAAGTTGTATCAACCAATATTATAATTAAAATTATATTATAATTTTATTCAGAGTGGGTGAATTAATTAGGTACAAAAAGTAAAATATCAGGTTCAACTATTATTTAATAGTGTTATAAAAGCTTTGTTTTTAGGGTTCCGTAGCAAAATGGCAAAAAACGTAACCTACATAGATTCGTTATGTCTGTCTGTCCGTCTGTCCGTCCGTATGTCACAGCCATTTTTTTCCGAACCTATAAGAGCTATGTTGTATGTATTTTAAAACTTGGTAGGTAGATGTATTCTGTGAACCGCATTAAGATTTTGATGAAAAAATATAAAAATAATAATAAATATTGGGGGCTCCCCATACTTAGAACTGAAACTGGAACTACGAACTGGAAAAACATTGCCCCCCTAACTTCTAAAATAAGAAAATGAAAAATCTAAAAAAAATGTACGATGTAGGTACATTACTAGAAAAACTACCAACGAAAATTGTTTAGAACGAGATCTAGTAAGTAGTTTTTTTTCAATACCTCGTTTTTAATAACTTAAATCCTTTAATTTCATAAATCAATGGTACGGAACCCTTTGTGCGTGAGTCCGACACGCACTTGCCCGGTTTTTTATATTGGTAACGTCAAAAAATATATACTAATATTCTTATTAAGAAAAGTCTTACTTTAAGTATATCGTTTGCCATCTACTTTTATCCTATAACTGACGTAAGTAAACATAACTCCCTACATATGTAACGTTCGTGTAACATGACATGTCAAAATTCGAACCGCTTCCCATCAGTGATCGGCAGTGATAACTTCCGCCAATAGTGACGTAACTCCACAGTATTTCCAATAAAAGTTTATTGATGTTTAACTTTAACATTCCTAATAAACACGATCATTAGACCATGACGGAATTGTCTAGTGTTCCGATTACTGAAATGTAATGAAATTTCACCAACACAGCCTCTCCGGCGACCGCAGACTTATAACGTTATAACTGAAGCTTTTGTCATGGGATTATCACATGTATTCCTGAAGCAGAAAGGCTGATTATTGTGTGTGGACAAGTTTTAATTAAATTATAGCATCTTGTGTACAAAGCGGAAATTGTAGCAACATTATCAGATCATCTGCTGCGAGTGATTCCAACTGAGTGTGCGATTGTTGAGAAAATTGATATGTAATATGTTTGAATCAGTTTAGGTTAGGTGCCATGCCGCAAAAATGAAATTGTGTTTTTAAAGTCAGATAATCCACACACGTTTAATGATTAATAATAGGTAATTAATTCATTGGTAATCAGTGCTTTAGGCAAACTGTTTAATTATTCATTTGCCAATCATAACTATTAATTAGTTATAATAGTCAAAGGAATTATTAAATAGTGTGAATGCATGGCATTGTAGTGTTAAGCATATTATGTAGACCGACATTACAAAAAATCCGTGTACATTTCTAAACTAAAATGATTATAAAACGCACATTCCGAGAAAGAAAACTGTGTTATCTTTTTAAACCTCTAAGTAATATCCAAGAGCTTTTCAATAAACAAGTGCAGTAAGCTCCTAAGCCCATGGGATCGCTCCACGGAGCACACGTCAGCGCGACTTACGAGCAATACTGAAGCAGTTGGTCGCAGATACGTTGGATGGCGGCCAGCGTCACGTGAAGCCGCGGATAACACGTAAATTGTTTGCTTTTAAAATGTTTTTTGAACCGGTAGCCACTGGTTTGCATTTATCTCGCTTAGGGTTTTACTGGTTAGCATTTAGAATTGTCCTGTGACATTGTAACAGTATTTTTCGATATCTAAAACCCAGGAGGTACTTCTCGCTATCTTTGTGAATCAACTAAACAGTATTCATAATCAGTCTATAATGCTCTCACTGTTGGAAATCAACCCTTCTCTATAAGTTGGGATATTCACCATTTAAATAATGTCACTTGTTCAGATTTCCCTGAGCGTCCGGTCTGTTGTTTCTATGTTTTCAACGCGCGAGAATAACTTAAGCCAGAGTTAAAAAAAAAAAAAAAACAGTCTGTAATGTGGAAGCGAAACAAGTGACAGTAAGCTGTAATTCTAACGAATGCTAGGGAATGATACTAATGATAATTCATTTCACCTAATTTTTACGGTGAGTTTTTTTATAAAACCATTTAAAAGTTGTGCGTATTCGGGGTACGATGCGCCAAATGATGTGGTGTTGGGAGTTTGGTCGTGGAGGGTTTCCAGATCAATCTCCCTCTGGCGCAGCATCGTTGGTCGTGTTGTTGGGTTTAAGAATGCATCACCTCGCTCAACTGCCGTCTTCCTTCCTATTCAATCAGCTTTTTTGAGTGCGCTAGTTTATTAATAAACTAGCGCGCTGCATCATCAATGATTGCATCTCTTACTATCAGGCGGGATTACGGTCATGAACTAGTTTAAAATTATTAAAAAAAGATCAACTGACTGGATCATGGTCATCATTGTAGAGCTTTAACGCGGAAATCACATGGTGGGGACTGTTTGTATAACACAAAATATAATTTCTAATCACATCAGCTGCTACATATTATTGTCTAAGCAACATTACCCAGGTTACCTCTCTCAGTCCATTGGTTGTCAAGCGTATAACGTTGCTTGTCACTCGAGTGTAGTCGAGTGTACTCGAGTGTGTCTGTCGTGTCACAAGGAAGGACAATGTTAATGAAAGCCAATATTATTGTTATTTCGGGATCGGTTTAATGGGGTGATAACAAGGTTTGCGTCACTTTTTCAAGAAATGCGTACACTGATTGGACGGGTCCTCTCAACTTGTGTGGTCCTTTTCTCAAAAGATCATCTCAGACATCGATCCTGCCTGACCTTCGTATGGTCTGACGAAGATTATGTCGATGGGCGTATCCAGCTTCGGACCTTGGGCAAGTCAGATTTTTAGGGTCGAATCATCGCCGGCTATTTTGTCTTACAAACTACACAAGCACATCTATATGAAACATTAGGTGTTTTGTAATGTAGTATGTAGTGCAAATAGACGCAAATGAACATAGGATCATTTGCGTCTATTTGCCCTACACGCACTACTTATACCTACAGATAAGCTCCCGTTTATACTTTGATTAGTAATGAGGGGAGATCATACATGTACTGAGAAATTTCCAGGAGGGGCAGCAGCCCCATCTGCCCCGGGGTATGCCCATGATTATTTCTGGACTTTAAAAGAGACTGTGACCTCTGAGTTAGTTTCGGCCTGCCCGGCCATATTTAATGCATGCCAAGATACTAGATGTGATTGCTTTAACAGTTAGGTATTGATTAGGAAAATTAAAATGCTCGATCAACACAGATATTCACTGATTCATTTTCATCTATTATACTAATATAATATAACCAGAGTGGTGATAACAGTCCCACAGTTAATGAAACTGCGTATTTCTGATTCAATAAATAATTAATCACAGACTTAAGAGGGGACTCTAGTGCCGAGGAATTTGAAAAATAGGTATTTGAAGAAACTATTGCCATCGCGCTGCTTCCAACCTCTCCCGGTAAAGTGCGAAAAGGACAGTTGCAGCTCAGGCTGATTTTACAACCAAAAACGTTGACCAAAAGACGTTTTGTATTCCGCTGTTTTCTTTTTCAAAACACGACAGATCTCAATTATTTTTATATCAAAATTTAGAGGAAACTTTTTTTTAGCTCATTTCATATTTTAACAACTTTTTGTACCATGTTTTTCGCAAATTAATATTATTTTCTTTTTTGTCAAAAACTTATCACGTTTGTCGAATAGTCATCTGAACATCACGGTAAAAATCGGTTATTTTTCGCGATTTTGAAGTATCGTTTTTCTTTAATTAATTAAGTTTCGGAAAAAATTAAATGAAAGGGGTACGTATAATCGCGATTTAAAGTTGCAGAAAAAAAAATACTCTAAAAGTATTATCCACGAAGAAAACAGCGGAATACGTTTTTATAGAGAAAGCACCACTAGAGGTATCTCTTAAGTACCAACCTACTCACAGATAAACTATATTTAGCATTTATTTATTAAGTTTTCAATAGTTTAAGTCATTCTTGAAGCTACATAATTTGCACTTGACGATAGTCATGAAGTTCTTTAGACAGGCCAGGTCGCACTCGCAACCGGCGTGCGTGTAAAACCAAATGTGTCAAGAAAAGTTGAGTTTGTTTATGTGAAAATAATATTAATTGGAAAGGAAATTGTCGGCATACTAATACTTAATGTGTAATGTGTGCTATCAGTTGTCGGCATACTAATACTTAATGTGTAATGTGTGCTATCAGTTGTCGGCATACTAATACTTAATGTGTAATGTGTGCTATCAGTTGTCGGCATACTAATACTTAATGTGTAATGTGTGCTATCAGTTGTCGGCATACTAATACTTAATGTGTAATGTGTGCTATCAGTTGTCGGCATACTAATACTTAATGTGTAATGTGTGCTATCAGTTGTCGGCATACTAATACTTAATGTGTAATGTGTGCTATCAGTTGTCGGCATACTAATACTTAATGTGTAATGTGTGCTATCAGTTGGAATCATTTCGAAGCATATTACTAATCCATTGCTCTATATGTTCGAAAATGTGTTAGCACAATAACATAAATAACGCAATGGATATTGTTGAACTGTCAAAATGAAACCTATTGCTACTGATATAGTGTGTTATGCAATTACCCTGCACGATGAAATGATTAGCCAACTGGCAGATTAATAGTACAACTGCATGCCGGGGACCGAACATTTAATAACTAGAACGACATTTCATTTGAGAAAGTTTTTATATGCCCCCAAATGTACGTAAAAAATCTTGCACAATTTTTCTTAATTTATTGCTACATTTAACATATTATTACTTACACATAACTATATTACTATTATGTATCAAGCACATACGAAGGCAACTAACTCTCATCGCTAACAAGCATAGTTAAAACTTAGATAACAACATTATTGTTCTGACCGTGAATAACGAGTGATGCCAGGTTCAGTTGAGACGCCCCGATTCACTCACGGTGCCTACCTAATAACTAGTTTTATCAAACTCATTAAAATGAAGTTCTCATGAAATTGCAAATAAAGGTCTCATGAGTATATGTCAGTAGCCTTGATTAGAGATATCTATAACGTTGAAAAGACCTCGTGCTCACCATAAGCTTGAGAACATAATATTTATATAAGTCAGGTAGCCATATAAAAACACACACAAATTCGTAACTCACGCAAGTTCTGTCTAGACATGCGAGAAGCACTTTGTGTAGTTTTTGTTCTAAGGCGTAGACTGCAAAGAAATGGATATCTGTCAATTCGTTAAAGTGATGCTTAAGAAGCGTTTTTGCGTTCTGGGTGAAGAAGATTGCTTCTTAGTTCGCAATAAAAAAAAATCTATTAAAAGACACCATTTTTTTCGCATCGGTATAACACATTATGATGGGGTTTAGTAGAAGCCTACTGGCGCCGATCCCTTTATTCACAAAATTAATACACATTTAAGGTCAATGCATTTTGTTCTTTAATTTTTATTAAGAAAAAGACAGAATATATGTAATACATTATTTATTTAGTCCATCAGCACTAAGAAATAGTTTTAGGGAAAAAGATAATTCTGTGACAAAAATCATACAAAAACAAAATATCGAAGTTATATAATTATGCAGATAGAGATAATTGCATAATTTCAGTTCGGTTCGGTTTGTCTAAAACAATTACAGTTAACAATTAAGTTCATCTGCGACACAAAGCCTATTTTCACTAACTGTTACTGACAACAGCGCTCATTGTGTTCGCATTTCATTAAACATTTAGTAGTTATCACTGCTAACTATTATAATAACATATAACCCCAGCTTGTGTGTTGACGAGGTTACAGTGTAACGGAAAATGGCAATTTCCTTATCATTAGATGTTATGCTTTTATGAATGTTTGTATTATATATTTCTATTTTAAAGCAGTTTGAAACTATTAGTCTCCCTTTTGTGTAGACACATCCGATACGTGGGCGGGAAAGCCATACAAAAACCTATTTCAAAAGTGACACTTATTATTATAATAGTAACACCATTTCAGTCTAGGTGGCTTATGTCTACAGAGATTAGCCAGGTAGGGAAGTTATTAGTGTCGAAGAGTGTGTGCGAACTCAGGGGAAGTCTTTGTTCATTCACTCGTACAGTCCGAAGGGACGACAATTTAACACAATCGGGGAGAGACCAGATGCAGGAACAAAGTGTGTTGTTCGAGACACGGGGGCTCCACACCACTAACTTCCAAACCGAAGTCCGGAAGTTAATGGTATGAAGCCCCCGTTACAAACAGCCCGGAGGCGGTTATAGAGATATTCTTAGTGGAACAATTAAGTCACACTGCCCGGCCCGGTATTGAACCCCATTTTCAGCAGTAGCAATTACAGCCACGAGTACAACTCAGTTATCTGGAAAACATGTTTAAGAGGATGCTAATTTGCTGATTATTTAGTATTAATAATTAATTATTTTATTATTTATTTACAATTTCACGTGAAATTTAACATTAATGTTGAAATTCAAATTGCGCTTACTTGCATTTGGAAGTACTAGTAGGGATTAATTGCTCAACCATTATGCGTTACTTTTAATTAGACTTTTTTTTGGTTGTTACCTGGGAACTATCGACTGCTGCAACGGATTTTGAATATTTTTTTTTTATTTTAGAGCTGATGCTTCTCACGTTCCATTACATTAAAGTCCTAATTGTCATCCATAAGAAAACCATATATCTTAAATTTAGGTAAGTATATGCGCGATAAATGGCGGTATAACTCAATATTACACTAACCGATATCGATGATTCTTTTTTATGTATAAGGATATATTTTCATTTCGGTTCCATAATTTTTTTAACAGAGTCGGTGCAATAGTTTGGTTGTTAAACCAAAATTATTTGTAAAAGTAAATACATGAATCAAGTAAATGAAATTGCATTGTTTGGCTTTCACTACTCATCACTTACCGTCTGCTTAACCTTTTCTCTACTATGTTGGGGCCACCAGTTGCAGCTGGAGACCAGTACCTTAAACAACCAAAAAAAGCAAAAATAAAAACATTTTTTCGAAATCAGAAGAGTTTCCTTTTTGCCAATGATTTACGATATTAGTTACTATTAACTGTAGTGTTTTTTTTTCTGTAATAATATTATAAATTGTAAACACATGCTAATACTCTCGATACCGAAATACTCTCGATATCAGAGACATTTGGTTCAATACCTACCCATTTATGTAACTTTTCAGGAAAGCAAAACTAAAGATTGAACATTATTAATAATTTTTTGAATAATTTGTTCTATAATTTGGAAGGTCAAAGAGAACACCGCTATATTTATGTATGGTTTAATATTTCAGATTCGCAGTATTACAATTTTTATTCGCAGTATTCCTCCAACAAAGCTATTACCTATTTTACTTGCTATTTTGTAAGGGTTTAAAATAAAATAGCAAAACAGCAACTAAGTTAGAATCTCGATGTTATTTTTTTCTAGTCTAAGTAGTCTTTAGTACATACATACCAAGGGCACGATCGCTTTGGATTATATCAAATGATATTGAAAGGGTTTCAACCATAAATATAATACCATTTTTTTTACCAAATTTTTGGTTTCATAATGTTTAAATGGGTTAGGTAATACGTACGAGCGTCTAGTATCGTATTATCCCCATACCGTAGACTGTGTTCTACCACATAACTTCCATGATATCCAACTCAAAACATCCAACCCATTTCTATCCATAATATGTAGATATAGGATTGAAAAGTCATTCCATTATCTTTTGATATCATCCGAATAAGCCGAATATTATTAAGTTTCTGTTAACTTTTCTGTTACACTTTGTGTGTTCTGTTGCGTCCAACCCTGGTCCAGACCATGGTCCGGAGCGACAGTGCATGGCAGGCCTTCACCTTCTTCAACGAAGCAGTTATGCTGGCAAAGCAGGAGGCGGAGCGCGTGAGGGAGCGGGAATCAACATCGAACTCCCGGCCACCGTAGGCGCGGGCTTGCGGTCGGTGAGCAGTGGACAGCTCGCTGCTGCCCGGTAAGGACTAGGCCCGGATCGATGGCGCGTTGTGTTTTACGGGCGCCTTAAAGAGATGTCAGCACACCGTGACGGGGCCCACGAAGAGTGATGCCTCATGGGTCAGGGTTGCAGGTTGTTTAAAAAAGAAACCGCGGCCCTGACGCATAGGCAAGTGAAGGAACACGGGTGGGTTTTAGTCAGTACAAGTCTGACACGCCCTTCCGCTTCGCCCAGAGCGGGTTCGTCAATCATTTGATGATATCCCATCCAAAACAAAAAAAAAGGCCCATTGTATATTGAGTCATGTGAAGCCTGAGCAATATCGTGCTGTTATAATACCAAAAATGTTCAGTGTACCTATATTTCTAGGTATTTGTTATTTGTTCTTTCCAATGAGTCGACACCTCTGTTGACCTTCATAGATACTTATAGGTAATATATTTTGTTTGATACTGCGTTGGAATGTGAGCCCCGCAACATCAGAACATATGTGAATTGATAAGCTCGATGAGTGAAAGGCGATTTAGAGGGTTTCTTTACATTTGCATAATCAAATTATGTTACTTTTTATTAATTTAACAAAATCTTTTGCATATTTATTACGCAAAGTAAGGCTTTTGTGAATAAAAAGAATTGGTTGCTAACAGCACATTTACACGTGGATGTATTGTCATCTCTCGGATCTTTTGTACTGACACGAATAACGATAAATGAAATAATATAAATGCGTTCGAAATACTGAACTAAAAAAACTGAACGATATCATTAGGCAGAACGGTGAGCTTAAGGCAAGCGTCGAGAATATGTCCAGCAAGTACGATGAGGTTTTGCTGCGTATTGCAAGTCTGGAATCCGAACGTAAGGAGGACAAAAAACAGATTAGACAGCTGGAAGATAAAATCGAGTCTATGGAGCGGAAATCGAGAGCATGTGGAATTGAGATTCGGAATATTCCCAAAGAAAATGGAGAAACCAAAGAGAGTCTTTGCGACTTGGTTACAAATGTAGGAAAAGCTCTGAGTATTAACATTGACAGCTCTAATATACGAGACGTCTTCAGAGCAAAACCTAGTGATGACTCAAGCCCTGTCATTGTTGAGTTCAACTCGGTTTTGCCGAAAAACAAAATCCTTGACGGTGTGAAAACTTTCAACAAAACTAAAGCCAACAGTGAAAAATTTAACACTGCCCATTTAAAGTTGGAGCAACCGACCCGACCGATTTACATAGCAGAGACGTTATCTCATAAAACACAAAGATTGTATTTCCTAGCACGGTCGTTTCGGAAGAGTTACGGTTACTCATTCTGCTGGACAGCTCATGGTGCAGTTTACCTGCGCAAACAGGTGAATGATCCGCAGATCCGCATAAACTCCGAATCGGACCTCGATAAATTAAGAATTAATGCATGACTGCCTTTTGTAACCTATTTTTTAATAACCGATAATCGAATCTATAGTATTATTATTGATAACTGTAATTTATTTTTTCAAATAATTCTTAAGTCAAATAATTCTGTTATTGTTTATAATTATTGTAAACACTATTCAATTAATCCTTTAATTATTATGCATGTTAATATTTTATTCAACACACTATTCACAAAACCACTTCATTTCATCTCATTACATCATTCTCATCACATCTCATCATCATCATACTTTTTATTTAAACTGATTATAACATTACAATACTCTTCAGTTTTTACTTTTGGGTCTATATATAATATAAGTTATCACTCACCTATATACGCGCAAACATTCACACATTCATACATTCGTACTAATGCAAAGAAACATTCCAATTCACAATATAATACGAACACGAACAATCCTCTAATTATGGTATCAATTAACACCAATAACAGAGCCGACATTATTGATTTAAAATCCTACATATACCATGTATCCTGGATTATTACTATTTCCATTAAAATTCGACACCATTGAGAACATCAATACTGATCTTGACCTCATATCTGTTTCGAAAGCTGGCAATTGTTTGATAGAAGACTGTGCAAAATTGTCCAAAACTCACTATAAGGCAATTTCTATCTTAAATCAAAATATTAGAAGTTTGTCCCACAATTACCCCAATATTCTCACTCTTTTACATCGTGCTAACACGAAATGGGATCTTATTGTTTTAACGGAGTGCTGGTTGTTGAATTCCCCTCCCCTCCCAACTCTTGATGGATACTACTCCACCTCTACCACTCGGCACTGTACGCAAAATGAAGGCGTAGTAATTTACTACCGAGAAAACTATAAAGCTGCTATTGTCGAACCAGTTTTAAATGACGCGAACTGTCTTATTATTATTTTAAATCAAGATACGGCCATTATTGCAATTTACCGCCCACCATCAATATACAACGTTACTAACTTCTTACATTCTCTATCTCAGATTCTTAAAAATTACTCATCATATAAAAATTTAGTAATTACGGGCGATATAAATATTGATATTAAAGAAAACAACACCGATCCCCGATCCTCAGAGTATTTATCAATGGCTGCTTTTTACGGTATGCTTCCAGCACACACATTGCCAACTCGAAGCAGAAATTGCCTCGATCATGTACTTTTAAGAACCAAAAATACAGCACATTGTTATGTTGCCCATGCCTCAGTAACTGATCATGACGCCGTAATACTTTTTCTGGGCGCTTCCCATAGTTTTCCTAAAACAAACATTAATAAAACTATCAAAAAATTTGACTACGTAAAACTTGAAATGGACCTGATAAATGTTGATTTTGATACTATGTACCAGCTAAAATGCGTAAATGAAGCTACTAATTATTTTATTAATTCCCTTAACCGTTGCCTTATCGCCAATTGTATACTTAAACCAGTGCCAAATAGAAAACGATTAACAAAACCGTGGATGACTGTCGGGTTATTAAAATGCGTGAAAAATCGAGACCATTTACATATTAAATACAAAAAATCACCCACTAACGAGATATTAAAAATTACATATAATAGGTACAGGAATTACTGTGTCAAAATTTTAAGAAAGGCCAAAAATAATTATGAAAAATCCTTGTTAAAGTCCGCAGAAAAAGATACTAAAAATCTCTGGGACGCTGTGAAAACAATTACTTTTACAAAGAAACAGAAAACATCTGCAGCGGAACTGTTATCCCCAATAGACCCGATATCATCAGTCAACGAAACAAACCACTTTTTTGTAAACATTCAAATCAAATCAAATCAAATCAAATCATTTATTTCAAATAAACCAGTTACAGGCACTTTTGAATTGTCAGAAGGTCGGTCAGTCAATAAGATGAAGCTAGTCGCCCATTCCAAAGAGTAGGTACCTATGGAGAAGAACGGGCAAGAAACTCCATGGACACTCTTTTAAATTTTTAAGCTATTGTTACAAATATTTGATTACATCATTCATGTTGAAATCAACCGCGTGAGAACGATGCAGAAATATATTGTACGCTGAGAGCGTCCATTATGGATAACATACAAAAATCAATTCAGAAATTAAAATACGCCGTGGCAGCTAAGAGATGACCAGTCCCCTCCGACGGCGTCCGTTCACGAACATGACGTATGGATCAGCATCATTCAGCTCAACCATATCGAAGGGAACCCAATGACCCAAAACACACGCCACCATCAGCGAGACATTTGAGTGAGCATGACATACTCTCAACAGCCAGAGCACAATTAAGTCAATAAAAAGACTAACCCAACAAATAAATGCCTTACAGCACATTCGTACATTGTGCTCACACGTTTGCCATGCAATTATACAATACTAAGAAATTGAATCTACACAATGCTAAGATAGTTTTGTCCAAGGTTCAGCAGCTCCAACAGTGTTCCCGAATCTGTGGAAAGTTTAACTCCTGTGCAGCTGCAGCTGCACAAGTGCCGAACACCTCTGTCAGCGATACAATTCCGTAACGTACAATATGCTTGGCTACATAGTGTGTAATACAGGCTTTGACTAAATAACATAAACAATTACATATTAAAACTACAAGAGGAAAAATCAAAGAACAATCATTGTATAGAAATCGGACGCAGCTCAAGCCCAAGCCTTTTTGTCCTCAATATAATCCTTCACACTATAAAATGCTTTCTGACACAACTTACGTTTAATGAAGGATTTGAATTTATTCAGGCTCAGATCTTGAACCACCTCTGGAAGTCCATTGTAAAAATGTATACATTGGCATCTGAAAGAGCCACCTATTTTCTTAAGCCTTGTTGTAGGTACAATAAATTTGTGCCTGTTCCTAGTATTTATATCATGGACATCACTGTATTTTTTAAACAATTTTATATTTTTATGAGCATACAAAAGATTTTCATAAATATATTGAGACGGCACGGTCAGTACATTAATCTCTTTAAATTTTTCTCTGAGAGAGTGTCTCGGACTTAATTTATAAATTGCACGAACAGCTCGTTTCTGCAAAACAAATATTGTTTGAATATCGGCGGCATTTCCCCACAACAGAATGCCGTACGACATTACGCTGTGGAAATAGCCAAAGTACACTAAACGGGCCGTCTCAACATCAGTCAAATTACGAATTGTTCTAACTGCGTATGCAGCAGAACTTAGCTTTTTTGACAATTTTTCTATATGTGAACCCCATTGAAGCTTAGCATCCAGAGTTATACCCAAGAATACTGTGCTGTCGTCAGATTTCAATTCTTCGCCCTTTATCAACACTTTAGTTTCCACCTGCCTCACGTTAGGTAGAGTAAACTTAATGCATTTGGTTTTTTTCTCGTTTAAGAGTAAATTATTAACATTAAACCAATGGACTACTTTGGAGATCGCGCTATTTACATCATCAGTAACCTGCTGCTGACGTTTCAGTTTAAATAAAAGTGAAGTGTCATCTGCAAACAACACTGCAAGCAACATTGGTCGTACACTGGCAGAGGCCATACATAAGGACAATATAAACAGTGACCCTACTCCCTCAACTCACAATACACCCTTTATAAACACATTTTTTCTTAATCCAACTGATAATGCTGAAACTGAATTAGTGATAATGAATATGCGGTCTGATTGTGCAGTGGGCCTCGACGATGTTTCTGGACTTTTCCTGAAAAGATTCAGCGATATACTGGTTCCCCCTATTACTTTTCTTTCTAATTTGGCCTTTGAAACTGGAATATTCCCTGATGCGTATAAAGTAGCTGTTATTCACCCTATCTACAAGAGTGGGGACAGGACGTGTGTAAACAACTATAGACCCATTTCTATTTTACCAACTCTGTCAAAAATTTTAGAAAAATTACTAAATAAGAGACTTGTCAAGTACCTAAATTCACACAATATATTATCACCTAACCAATACGGGTTTCGGTCAGGAATTTCAACAAATGACGCGGTTCTAAATCTAACAAATAAAGTGGTGTCTGAGCTGGACCATAGAAACAAGGTGATTGGTATTTTTTTGGACCTGGCCAAGGCCTTTGATACGATTTCTGTCCCCACTCTTCTAGAAAAGCTGGAGTACATAGGCATCAGGGGCACTCAGCTTGCTCTTTTTCAAAGTTACCTGACGGGACGTCGACAACGCGTTAAGATCAATGACTGCGTTAGCGATGAGCTTTCGGTTACATATGGGGTTCCCCAGGGCAGCATCGTTGGCCCTACTCTATTTCTTATATTTATAAACGACCTTTGCAATCACTACCTTCAATACGGGAAAATTTTTACTTACGCCGATGATACTGCACTAGTCTTTCATGGTGAGTCTTGGACAGATGCCTTCAGTCATGCACAGTCGGGATTCAATTTGGTCTCAAAATGGCTCTCTAAACATTCACTAACATTGAATATAGACAAGACAAAGTATATTACTTTTTCTCTTACTAGCTCTGGCCAACCATCATCTAATTCCTTCACTCTCGTAGCCCACAACTGCAAACCAAATGAGCCCTGCCGTTGTCCGAGTTTGAGTAGCACAGACTCCATTAAATATCTTGGCGTCCAGATTGACTATAGACTAAAGTTTCACCAACATATCGAATCACTCTCATCCAGATTACGTAAGCTCATCTTCATTTTCAAAAACCTAAGTCACATTGCGGACATATCAGTGATAAAAATGGTATACCAGGCTCTATGTCAATCAATAACAACTTACTGCATACTTTGTTGGGGTGGTGCTGCAAAGACGTCACTTATAAAATTAGAAAGAGCGCAACGTTTGATACTAAAGGTTGGATGGCGTCTCCCCTTCCTATACCCGACGTCCGAACTTTATTCTACTTGTAGTATATTAACAGTCCGACAACAGTTCATTCTGAGCGTGACAATGAGATCTCATTCACTAACTCCTTATGACCCACACAAACTGGCCGACAAGCGTCGCAAACACAATGTCTGCCCCACCAGTTCCTTTACCACACTACTCGCACGAAGCAGTTTCTGTTATCTTGGAGGTCTTGTTTATAACAAAATAAACAAAATCCTAAATATTTACCCTAAACCTAAAAAGGAATGTAAAATTATCGTTACCAATTGGCTCCTTCAACAAGATTATGAAAATACTGAAATCATAATAAAACCTTAAGTAAAGCTCCAATAAACGTACACCACATGCACACACACACACACACACACACACACACACACACACACACACGCCAACACACCATCTAACGCCCCTTGCACGCCAACACACATGCACACACACACACACACAGACCCCCCCCCCACACACACACACCCCCGCACACGCACACACACAACATACTACACAACATAGTTTAAGTTTTATAAAAATTGTCTTCACTTCAATGTAGTTGTTAACAATTAAGCTTAACACGTGATATGCACGACTGCACGTACCATACGCTAGCTCACTACGAGGCGGCGAGAGCCTGGTGATCTGTACTACAGGTTTTCCTGAAACCTACTTCAGACACCAGCTCTCATAAAGGACTTGTAAATATTTAAACTGTTAGCTTTAAGTAAAATGGTAACTACCTTTGTGGAGAAATAAATAAATATTATTATTATTATCTTCTTTATTTCAATAAATACACTTATAAATTATATTTTTAAATATTTCTACATAACAAAAATATATATAAAAAACATTTAAAAATATAAAAAATAGTAGCCCACCGGTATCGGGAACAGGGTCCAAGCTACCGGCGGTCAGGGCTCCAGAGAGAGGAACTTCCTGACGATGCGAGCCGTGTCCAGCAGTACCGCTTTCTGAATCAAGCCCTTGATCCAGCTGCCTAACGAGAGCCTCCTGAGGTGTTGGTCGAGGCTCTTGGCTATTAAGCCATTGGCTGTCACGACTATCGGTACAATGATTGCTGAATCCACTTCCCACATGTCGACAACCTCGTGAGCCAAGTCAAGATACTTGATTTGTTTATCCTTCTCAGCTTTCACGAGGTTCTCATCATGTGGGATGGTTATGTCAACAATCATTGCACGCCGCTCTGATCGATCCACCAGCACTATATCAGGCTTATTGGCAATAATAGTCCTGTCAGTGATGATGGATCGATCCCAGTACAATGTGATATGGTCATTTTCGAGAACTGGGTCGGGCGTATACCTGTAGTACGGCACCTCCGATTCCACAAGGTTGTATTTAAGAGCAAGTTGCTGATGAATGATCCTGGCTACAAGGTTGTGTCTATGCAAGTACTCTCCGTTAGCTAGACGAGAACACCCGGAGATAATATGCCTTATTGATTCCCCAGGCCGGTGACATGCCCGACAGATGTCAACTGTGCCGTCTTTCACAATAAATCTCCGGTAATTGTTCGTCATCATAACTTCGTCCGTAATTGCACATACAAAACCTTCGGTTTCCCCAAAAAGGTCACCGAGTCGTAGCCAGGCCACGGACGCTTGTAAGTCTACATCAGGCCCGTGTAGGGCTTTGAAAAAGCGTCCGTGAAGCTCCTTGCTCTTCCATACCTCCATGCGATCATTGGTGTCAAGCACTACTGGTTTGCGCCAGTTCTCTTTCGCCAAGGAGAGCGGAGTGAGGCCCTTGTCAACTGCGACCACATCTCGATGCATTCCCACGTCGGTTGTTAGGAAATATTCTCTGAGACTGCATATCTCACGATTGTGGAGTGTCTTAGCGTTTAAAAAGCCTCGACCTCCACATTTTCGCGGGATATACAGCCTCATAACCGATGACCGTGGGTGATGCAATCGATTTGCAGTCAGCAGTGTACGGACTCTCCTATCCAGGGCGTCGAGTTCGGTTTGAGTCCATTTGAGTATGCCGAAAGAGTACATCAATACCGGCATGACCCAACCGTTGAAAGCGCGCACCTTGTTTCCGCCTGATAGAAGACTATTAAGTACTTTTTTCAGGCGGCCAAAGAAGCGTTCCTTCAACGATTGCTTCATGTCAGTAACATTGATACCCAACGCTTCCGACATACCCAAATACTTACAGGTTTCGGATGCGGAGAGGGCTCTAAGGTTTATGGAACCAGTGAGTTGGGTTCCCACGGATTCCACAATCTCTCCTCGCTGTACATGCATGACCGCACATTTGTCCACACCGAATTCCATCCTGATGGCGCTACTGAAAGTTTCAGTAATTTTCAGTAGCTCCTTCAGTTGTGAATTGGTGTGAGCAAAAAGTTTCAGGTCATCCATGTAGAGGAGGTGTGATATAACCTGACCACCTCTCCTCAACCGATAGCCTAGACCTGAATCCTCCAATAGTGTGCTTAGAGGATTCAGTGCTAAGCAAAACCAAAGTGGGCTCAAACTATCGCCCTGAAATATACCTCGCTCAATCCTTATCGGTTCGCTATTCCTCTGAATATTTCGACATCCTGGATAGCGAAGGACTGTTCTCCATTGTGACATACATGTCATCAGGAAGGTGCGCAAAGTTGCATCTACTTTATACAACTCTAGCACCCGCATGAGCCATGTATGTGGCACAGAGTCATAGGCCTTCTTGTAATCTATCCAACATGTCGACAGATCCTTTCGGGAACGACGAACCTGCTGGCTAATGGCCATATCAATAAGGAGTAGCTCCTTAGTACCGCGGGACCCGTTCCTACATCCATTTTGAGAGGCAGACATGATGGAGTTGCTGTCAATATGCGTATTAATTTTTGCTTTCAAAATGGATGTAAGAACTTTATAGACCGTCGGTAAACATGTGATCGGCCTATAATTTTTGGGTTCCGCGGTGCTACCTGATTTATGGAGCAGGTGGGTTATTCCTGTTGTTAGGAACTGGGGTAGCGAACCAGACTCTAAAGCAGTCTGGAACTGAGATGCCAAGCAAGCGTGCGACCCGGAAAACCATTTAATCCAAAAGTTATGCAGCCCATCCGGCCCTGGAGACTTCCAATTAGGCAACGGACGAACTGCACGAGCTACATCTTGGGGGCAGATGGTAATAGCCTCCATTTCTGGTACCGGATCGCAGGCTCGCTCAACATCCCGAGTCCAACCACCTTCGGTGTGACTGACAGGCACCGACCAGATATTGCGCCAGAATGAACGCGTGGCATCATCATCCGGTAGGCACGTGTCAGTGACACCTTGGTCTGATCGCTCCCAAGCTCTATAGACCCACCTTTCATCGCTTTGGAAATTGCGATTCTGAGAATACCGCTCCACTCTTCGCCTGTACCGACGAATACGGTTTGCCCATGCATATATTTTCTGTTTAAGAAAGTCGATGCGCTCCGTGACGCGTAACAAATAGTCTCGGGTACTAACATCAGTCCCCGAGAATGCCCGCCTCACAAAGCGCATCACTCTAGGGCGTGTATTGCCCTCCCTGAAACTAATAAGCTTGCCAATGAGTGCTCTAGTCTCTCCGATACGACGTTCAATCCTGCACTGCCAAGCTGGTACAGCTGGTTTTGGTCGTGTGGCTCTGTCACTGTCTGGGAATTTGACATGAGCCACACGACATATCGCAACAGCTCCACAGTACAAGATTGAATGTGTATCAGCCAGATCTTTGCTGTCCTTTAAATAATTAGACAGCTGAGAGTCTAGAGCACACACCAGCGCCTTGTTTTTTTTATGCATGGGCAATCGAGGTAAACGTGGTCTAAGTTCAGGCGGAGTAGAGCGGTACTCACGGAAAGCATCCTCCAAAGCGCTCCTTACTTTTTCATTGCATTGAGGAGTCACGGATATAGCCTCATCATCATCCTCTTCATCGACGAGGTTGGGTCGCGATGGAACACTGTTAAGTTGTACCGCGACCAGTGATGAAGCAGGCGTAACATGGCTATTCCGTGACTCGAGGCGTAGGCGATCAAGCACCACATCATCCAGCATATGGTTACGCTGGATGACCCGCACCTGATCCGACAGTCGTTGCGCCGACACGTTGACAGCTGGCTCAAGCACCTGAAACAGAGAGAGCATCCGACCACGGTACGCAGTCAAGTTACTTCCCCCCTCTGTAGCCCCAAAGTATGCGCGCATGACGTTCTCGTTGATTGATTGAGTCCATTTCATGCGCTGCACATTTCCACCGGTAGCGGGGGCCCTATCAGAGGCCGGTGGGCCTCGAGGTCCCAAGCAGTCCGGCGGCCGGCGTCCTCCCCGTCGGCGAACAGGTGGTGGCGTCGTCGGCGGAGAGAAATACTCGTCGCTCGAGCTCAACGCAACTGCCGCGGCCGGGGTCATCACAGCGTTCACAGTGGGGCTGGAGACCGGCGGCGGCGAGGCGGAGCTGGGCGACGAGTCCGGAGGTGGTGAGCGTGCACGGCGAGCGGCAGATCTTGTCAACATTATTTCATATTTATTTTATTTCACTGTTTTGTAAAGTTGTGTCCGAGGTGACATGACAGATGTCACCTCCAATGATTCTGTATTTTTATCATTGTAGATAAATGTGAATACTTTTTATATATTTTGTAAATTGTTTCAACTTTGGGTTTCAGTTTTGGTTAAATATTGCACAGTAAAGAGATGAAAAACTGATATTAAATATTATTCCTTAAATTGATAAAAAAAAAAATATGATGTTGACGTATGTTGTGTTGCCATGGTTATTATTATTATTATTAATAATATAATAAAGATGTATGGAAAGGTGGTAACCATTTCTGAAACAATAGGTTTTCCCTCAGAATCACCTTAGTCGGAAATTATCCCAAAAGCAATTTAAATAGCAATTTTTAATATTGTATACATAGGAAATAACTTGCGTTCCAAATTTTATCGAATTCTGTTGTGATCAACCATTACACGAAACGCCCTTTAGACTAAAGCAATGATCACAGCGTTACTTTTACATTTTTAAGTATTATTATTTAATACAGTAATCCGTTTGTATTTTACATGTTTTATTAGTTACTAGCTAGTTACTTTTATTAGGTTTCCGTATCTAAAAGATAAAACGGAACTCTATTCATGAGGCTTCGCTGTCCGTCTGCCCGTCCGTCTGTCACCAGGCTGTATCTCATGAACCGTAATAGCTAGACAATAGAAATTTTCAGAGATTATGTATTTTTGTTGCCGCTATAACAGCAAACACTAAAAATAAAAAAAAAAAATATTTAAGGCAACCCCACTTAAATATTTTTTTTTTATCCCATACAACAAACGTGATATTTTTGCCATTTTTTGCTCCATATTAATAACGGAAATAAATAGACGCTTGAAATATTCACAAAATATTTGGTTAAATATTAAAATTAAATAATTAAATTAAAATAAAATAAATATTGAAGGGGGGCTCCCATACACAAATGTAACTTTTTTGCCATTTTTAAAGATAACAGAACCCTTCGTGTGCGAGTCAGACTTGCACTTGGCTGGTTTTTAGTATACAACGTGTAACATAAAGGGTATATGTATATACATAACAAAGGCATGGCATCTTTACATGATATCAAACGATATTGGAAGGGTTTTTTAATTCTATCTCTTTATGTTAGGAAGTTATGAGGAAAAACACCGCCTGTGATAGGCTACTATCATACTAGTCGCACAGAGATATTGAAGATATTTATCGGATTTTGGCAAGTAACGTGACGGGTAACGAGTAGTTATTAACATATATAGTGTGCAGCCACGTTTTTTATGATTTTATTTTAAGAAACACACGAAACCGAAAATTTGGTACCAATTTTTTGAGTATTTTATTTTAAGTTGAAACCCTTCCGATATCGTCTGATATCATTTAAAGATGCCATGCCCTTGGTATATATATACCCTTTTTGTTACACGTTGTATAGATTATAATAAAATGTAACCATGTCTTTTAAAAAACCATACCCAATAATTTTACTCTCACATTTCCCTAACGCGAACTCCATAAACACTTTTCCTCATATAGTTGTGCCGTTAGCGGTGCTTTAGTGTCTGCTCCGAGAGGGTTTACGTGTCAAGCAGACTTCAGCTGATTCAGCGGCTGTCAATCTGTTTCAGGCTAAATCTGAAATCTTTATCTGATACGGAGAATGATTTAGTAGTATTTTCTCAATGTAAGTGTTTGAATATGGTGATCATTTTGGTTTGAATTGTCATAAAAAATCCATACGTTGGAAATACAAATACGGAATCAGATGAATAATGAAAGATGTTCGTAAAATTATGATGCATTACTCTTAGTTATACCAACCAGCCATACAGAGTGGTGCTGACAATACAGCAATAAATGAAAACACGAACATTGCTGGTTCATAGGAATAATCCTAAACCACAGCAAAAAACCTAGCATCAAAAATAAAAACATGAAAATTTCAAACAAACTAAATCGCATAAAATTGCAAACAGAATAGAACATCCTTTAAAAATTATGATTCACTGACCTCCGTTCGGCGACAGCGCGATCCTGTATCGACTTGCTGTTTTCGCGCCATTATTATTAAAGTTTGGTACCGCAGGATGCGCTTCCTTATCAACATGTACGTCATGTTGAAAATGTGAAAAATGTAAAGTAATTTCCTGTGACTGTGTAATGGACGTACTTATATGATTTTTTATGTGTTGAGGTACACGATTTTTAATTTATTGTCGTATTATCAGCACCACTCTGTATATTCGATGGGTCGCTATTTGTTTATCTTCTACCATAGTTGTAGCACCTTTAAAGGTTTTCGTGTTTCTACATTTAATTCCATGTAAATTATAAATTATATAACAGATGATAATCCTAAACGCAAAGTAATCTACTACGACTCCTTTGCTTTGATGCGAACTATGTAGTGTACGTGTGCTTAGTTGAGAGCTTCACCGAAACAAGTAGCGGAGTAAAAGTAAACGTATGCAGCACTATGTACTAGCTCTAAGGAAACAAAGTAGTTTAACGTGAAATGAGAACACGATTTGCATACTGTATACCGTTTAGTTTATTTAAGATAATGACCTTTTTTATTTTCTCCCCAGGAAAGAGACATCGTTCACAATAACTTAATTTAATAAAGTTATGGCCAACGGTGCTTCTGTTTGTATTAAAAAAACAAGGTTTGCTGCAGTATTTTGTACAATTTTTACATTAAATATTACACAGGTCCGTTTAAGTAAAAGGTGTACCTGTGTAAGGAAGCCCCGCTCTTCAAAAACAAAAATAAAATGACGAAAATTGTGTACAAAAAGTTAATTAAATTTAAACAGAGATTTGAGATATATCACAGTGTTTGTGGAATTGAGTATTATACTAGTACCTACATACTCGATTCCTTATACACCATTTTACATACAATTTGGAATTATTAGAATTGTCAAAGAATTTTAGTACTGAATACAGTACTAAAATTCTTTGACAATTCTAATAATTTCAAAGTCTATCACTCTTTTTTATTCCACCCAATGCTACAAAAAAGAAAAGAAGAAAATTGCAAGGAGAAAAGTACGTCGTAACATCGAGAACGAACCGCAAACTCGTGTGCCACCGCCTCGTAGCCTCAGAACACGACTCCTCCGGCGAGCTAACAAGAATGCAACGTCAGCTGGTACAGTTTTGAGCTCAGTAGAACTGGTGCGATTGGAAATAGGTCACAACTTCGTGGGAGTAATGCTATTGAGAATGAGTTGGTCGGTTGGCTGAGGTAACGTTTTTGAGAAACCTTAACATTGTTGGAATAAGGTCCTGACTGCTCGCAGATACTATACTAAATATATCGGAGAAGGTATTTAGAGACTCTCTCTCGGGATCATGAAGCATATTTTAATTACTGTGGGCGTATTATTAGACAAATATTTTGTCCAAAACAAGCTCGAATAACGATGATAATAATATTGTGAAAAGCGCAGCCTTTGTTTAAAGCAATTTAATTCAGGATATTTAATGAAAAATAGGTGAAAGATTTATTTCAAACCAGAGACAAGAATCTCTAAGTAAACAACAGTCAATTGGTTTATAAAATTATACCATTAAGTCACCTAACATAAACAAATAGTAATCCACCTTAGCAATGAAACCACTCCATTGCCGTTCGTTCAGGGAACAAGGTCCCGGCTACCGGTAAATAGATGCATTGGACATGCAACGCTGCTGTTTGCACTGTGACACTGTGACACTGTGACGAAATGAATTATGGTTATTGAAACCGATAAAGTGCAGTCGTTTAATTAGGAATTCTGATATTTATAGCTAAGATACAAATAAAGTGTGTCAACTATAACCTAGTTGAAGGTTCTATGTTTAAAGAACTATGATAATAGTCTAATGTGCACTATTAATTGTACGTGATGACTGATTTAATCCTAAAATAATTCGTTATAAACAATCCTAATTTTTCAAAATGTTGAAGAATCTTGTGGCTAAATCATCGGCATGAATCGAACTGTTATACCTTTACAATGTTAGTAAAATGGCTTAGCAACGCTCAGAAGTGCCACGTCAACATTACTGCTTACAGTACCTACGTCAATCATAAGCCTAGCGAGCCAGTTGGTTCTAAATCTCGATATTCTCGGTCCTGACTTTTACTGTTGTACTATTTCAGTATTCTAAATACTGCTAACTCATTAAATTCTATTCTAGCTTTAATAATATATTTTTTATAATAAGTTTCCCAACTCTCGTATATATTTTTTCTTTTTTTTATCGTCTATTCCTCCGACATTGGGACCAGAGACCTTATCTACACTTGCATACCAGTTCTCGCAATTTTGCTTCTCGCACTTTTATTCTTCATACTTAATCTTTCTTTCATGAGTTCTCTTTCACACATTTAAAGGTGGGACGCCTGTCTAACCTAGCTGTCCTAACTCTCGTATATTAGAACGATCAGGTTAAGCTATGCTAACCACGATATGTCTATGGACATTGGACAAGTAACTACTGACCCCTCCGTGCCTTGAAAGTCTTTAGATTGACCCAATTTATAGACGAAACCAACAAAATCCAATCGCTGGTAAATATTTTAAGCTGAATTTGCGGAGCTACAAAACAAATCTAGACTGTAAAAAACAGAAACACTTTCCCCCATTTTCTAAAGACCATTAAGTGTAAAAACAGAAGCGTCGGTAGGTGTATTTACATAATCGTGCGGCGGCCAGTGGCGCGGCGCGGTGCGGCGCGGCGGCGGCGGGGGCCTCGTGCACGCGGCGCGGCGGCGACGGGCTCGTGCACGCGCCGTTTACCGCACCCGTGCGTAATCGGAACTGACTTATGTACTTCGTACTAGATTTACGGGAATCGTAGTGTTCGGCTAAAGGGATGTTGATAGGGTGCTTTATTTTGTACTAGCGAATTTGCCCCTGCCTGGCAAGATTTCTCTATTACTTGTAAGTATTATTGTATTCTTATACATAAACCTTTCAGAATATAATGTCTAAATGATTGTTAACTACACATCAAAAACTGCTAAGCAGTTTAAAACACCAAAGTCATATTGTTAAAATTAGCCAGGAAAACCTTTTTCAATTTTAAATAGGTAAACATACCTATCTATAGGAGAATGGTATCAGATATATCGTAATAATTAATAATCATTTCGTTAATTTTCAAGCATAAAGTTGTTATAACTTGCAGCATATACTTTCTTTTACATATTGAAGTGAATTTTAGATTATAAACAATTCAATCTTGGATCATCAGAAACCGGTGCGTATTCTTCTTTTTTTAGTGTTTATGTCAAGCACTAATAAAAACCCCGTTTCCTTTAAATAAATCCTCCTACTAGTAGATTGCTTCCTTTTCTTCCAGCTCCTTACAGCAGCACAAAGGCATTGAAAGTACCTCGCAAAGGTTTCGCATTATAGCATTCTGTACTTATTGTCACACTGTTTTATTGGCACTACACTTACAGATACATTACACTTTGTAGGTACCTAATTATGGTTCGACATGTGAACGCTAGTGAATTACCAATAAAATCTCTGTGAATGATTATAATGAGATGAAAGAAAAAAGACTTAAGCTGGAACTTGCCGACTCTATACCAAAACATTTGACGAGGCAAACATTTTTATGCAAAATTTGATCGCGTATCTGAATTTGTACTTTTCTGTGAGAAAAACAAACAACGGAGTTACAGACAAATGAAAATGAAAGAAGTGAAAAAGACGTACGAAATAAAAAAAATAATTTACATTACATTTTTCAACGTATTTATCTTTGTCAGTGTGACTTCCTGTTACCTATTTAGTATCTGTTTCAAAATGGACACACACTATCAACTCCTTTTATAACGAATAAATCTCAATATTTGCCCTTTAAAACGATTAAACCTCGATTAAGGCGTGACAGCTCGACCACGAGTCAATAAGAAAATATCCTATTTTTTAGACAATATTAAACCTCTTAGCAACCCATTCTACTTACATTTTATGGAAAACGGACAGGCCTTTATCCCAGCCATTAGTCGATAACAATATTTTACGTCTTTTAAGTTGCAATACTTTGCAAAATCCCAAGAACCGATATCATAACCCATAGGGAATATTATTGCAGAGAAACTGGTTAGCATAAAATGTGTCTGTAGTATAGCCAAACGAAGCCCTTAAAACAATTTTATTGAGAACCGGAACAAAAAGGCTGGAGCGTGGTGATTTTATTATTGTACATGAGAAATTACATATTAAGAGAGCGTAGGAATACTCGGTATGGAACCTCTTTACAATACAGACTTCTTAGTCTGTATTTCAATCTTTGTACGTTCATCACTAAGCTTTATTTAACATTTCTTTCAATCTTTTCCTGTTTACAACACCGTACAATAAGGGGGAGGTCGGCTCTTCCGCAACAGGAAGAATCAAACTGTAACACATAATTTAATATCACATTATGTCTGCCTGCCTTTTACCCACAGCAATGTGGAGTTAGTTTCCAGTCTTACCGGATTCAGATGAATATCAATATTATACATGGAGCGACAGCCTAACCTCCACAACCTGGTTAGTGGGTAATAAGATAACCCTTGATACGTCTGATGGTCATAAATTTGGACTTCTGACGACCCGTGACTACTGTCAAAGATATAAAAATGACAGCCGGACCAACAGCTAAACTTGCTTTACGAGACATAATTAAGATAGTATCACGTTATTAGGAAAAACGAAGGTTTACAGTTCGCAAACTATGAACTCTAAACATCTATGTCATCTTGTCTAAGTAATGAAGACAGACACATGACACATGATAATCTCAGCTTATATTAAACTCCTGGTCCCTTAACACATTGTCCAGGGTCTCACGCTCATTAGATCAATGAGTCGTGATCCCGGGACTAAGCACTCCTTAACTAATCCTGGCGCGTATTTATTTAGGTGCTAACGGAATTTTACGGCCTACTGGAATCTAATAAAATTAGAGACATATTTACTGACGGAGTGGTCACTAAATTAGCGATAACATAATGGTAAGTATATGAAACCAGGTAGTAATTGATAAAAATGCACTCTATTTTTGGTTGAAAACTGAATTTTCTTATACAATGAAATGATATTTAATTAAAAAACTATTATATTATATTTAATTATAAAAGTGTTATATCAATAATAAAAGTATAAATTATATTTAACAATAATTATGTATTTTTAATATATAATTTTAGTGAATTTGAGGACGACCGTCATTTCCTTTTTGGTTTCTTTTATTTATGATCGGGCTAAAATGTCCTATCTTTGGAAATGATCGTCGAATAGTTAAGTTCCTTAAGTTCTACTCGCTGCACGATTTTTGACAAATGCATGTACAGCTCAGGTGCACCCAATCTGTGTGGTTCTTACCATAATAGACCTCACCAGACATCGATCTACATAGTTTTCTTATGATCTGACCGATTTTACACTTCTCAGTGTAGTCAGATAATCCAAAACAAATAGAAAACTCTGAACTCATACATATCTACTTATACGGTAATAAACCATTATTATTGAACCGTATATAATTTTAAATCTGAAATTAACTGAATGATTCAAATAATGGATAAATGTCTGCCACTACAATTATAATTTTCCTTTTTGAACAATTTTTCACTAATATTTCAATAGTCCGCGTATTTCATAGTCACGCCTCAATCACTTCGTACAGGCTTTATCTGATTTGACATTTGCAATATTACATTTTCCCTTGAAATTCCTCTCGTTTCTTTTGCTCACTCATACATAATTATGATTGTGTTATATTTGCTTACAGTGATAACCTACAAGTTCTGCGAAATAAAATCTTATCAATATTTTTAGAGTACCTTTTTTTATATAATTATAACTTTAATGCTGTCGATTTGTTTTGGTAAGCATCGGGCATTAGTCAGATACTTGAAAGATAGTTTGTCACAATAATTACTTCATCAACAACATTTCACTATATTATACACAAATTTTCCCGATTTTATGGCCCAAAACTACCAACCAACAAGCGGGAAAGTGTGAAGACTTCCACGTCATCCCGGCGGTACGGTGGCGGGACGGTGGCGGCCGGCGGGACGGGTGCGAGACGGTGCAATAACACTGGATATTGGAAAAGTTCCAGTAACTTTACCTCTGGCCCGTGGGCGCTGTTGGACGCTTAGATATCACGCCACAGTTTAATCGGTAGAATGGCGAGGGTTCCGTGTCACAGTTTGTTCGACTTAGAAATAAGATTAACTTTTGATCGCAGATTTCGTTACTTTTTTTTCAATTCTATTTAAGACAATAGTACACGAACGTCCTACAAAATAAGTATTTATATAACACACCTGTTAGAATGGATGTTTGCTACTAATATACATAATCTGAGAAAATTGAGAGCTGGAAGAATTACCTACATACTCGTACATATATTCATGGGAAATTATCATAAGCCGAGACGACCACATATTCCTAACAAAATGCATAGGATTTAGCTGTTATAGACAAATCATTATGAATGGCCTGACGTCCGTCACAGATGGAGTGTGAATTCTTTTACAAAACAGCTAGCTATTATATATATATATATATATATATATATATATATATATATATATATATAATATATATATATATATGTATATATATAGATGCTTATTAAATAATACATCTGTGACATATAAGGAAAATTTCAGGAATATTACAGAAACAGATAAAAAGGGAAAACTTTGATTATAGAGCAGTAATCTGATCAAAATCACGTCAATGACAGGAAAATAATGGACAGCTAAAGCGCAGACCACATTAAATGTACAAAACTAATAGTACAGTGCGTGTGTACTTCACTCTGTAAAAGTGCATTACTGTTCACATTGTATTCGGTCCAGTTCGCTGCAACGTGGGACCACGACAGACTATAATAAAGCACTCTCGGGCCCGCTTACGTCAATTACTCGGAGCAAAGCGGGCTCGCTTTGTGTGGTTTGTGTCTAAATTGTCAAAGCAAATGCTGTTTTGGTTTTTAGTTCATGTCGGCATTTTTTCTTTTCATAGATTTTAGAGTATATTTACAGATAGGCCAAATTATTTTCTGACCGAAGAGTGACTTTGGAATATTTTTACTAAAAAAACAGCCTACCTATACCATCGCCTAGCTCCATAAAGAATAGAGATAAACAAACCAATTTAGGGTTATCACAACTCACGTTTTACAAATCTCCTGTTATTTACATGATTATCGACTTTTACATGCTAACTATTTGTTAACAATTCTTATTGCAGCATATTTCAATAGAATTAATAAAATTACATGTAGAATAACTTGGTATTTCGAAAAACCATTAAAAAGTCGACATTAATTTTACGTGATAGCTCTACAAGAAAAGAAAGATAGATGAAATCCAGGTATTAAACACATTTTGTGGAATTCAACCAATGAATAAAGTTGAGGCATTTGTCAATTCAATTTCGCGTATTTCAATTACTTTCAAACCAACTACATAACACATGCATTGTAATACTTTCAAGTATGGACTAATTGTAATATAAATGTATAAAAAAAAATTAACCTGTTAGGAAATTAACTTGTATCATATTTCATTCAAATCGGTTAAGCGTTCTATGCAAATCATAAATATCTAAACATAAATAAACTGTTTAGATTAGTAGGAAGTAGGATTATTACTTTTATGAAAATCATCTATGTAGAAAAGGTTGTTAACATCTGTATTTTAGGCGTAAACTACTCGTTGCCCAGCAACGGGTTGTTTACCTTTATTCTTTATCGAATTTGGCTCAACTATAGATAAAATATAATCGTGATGTTTATACAATAAAAGAATAATCGACAACTATTAGAAAGAGTACTGTTTATTCCGACAAACTATATGCATATATTCATTTGTTATGCTTTTAATTACTTATGATTTTCTCCACGCGCATGCACACCGCTTATATTTAATTACGACTATACCTACTTCGTAATTATAACTAATAATAGCGACACAGCCATCCTTTTGATGTCCCAACTAACTTCTCGGTAATCATAATTGATTAGAGAAGTTACTTGCTACAATATAGTATACAAATTACCGGTGTTCCAATTGAGGGGAGCTCAAATTGACAACAGCATATTACATTAACAACGCAGATTATAATCCTAACTATGTGATATCATCATCAACATTTCAGCCGAAAAGCGTCCGCTGCTGGACATAGGCCTCCCCCAAGGATGTCCACGACGACCGATCCTGCGCCTCCCGCATCCAGCGGTTTCCTGCGACCTTCACCAGATCGTCGGTCCACCTTGTCGGGAGCCTACCCACGCTGCGCCTTCCAGTGCGTGGTCGCCACTCGAGTAGGTACCCGTCGGCCCCGTCGGGCATCGGTCCTGCGCGTAATGTGCCCGGCCCTCTGCCACTATGTGACATTATAGATGTGAAAGTATGTTTATTTTTTTCTTTGTTATGATGAAACGGCCCGGAAAAGGACATACAATAGTTTACTTATAAATATGGAACACAGATCAGGTACTGGGCAACAGGGAGTTAATAATCAGTCGGTTGCGATGGTCGAGTACGATACGGTTGCTTTTGCGCTGCTCTGTACGAATATTATATTCGCGAATTGCGTGGCTTTAGCCACTGTCCGGTTACCGCTACGTCAAATCAAATCAAAATTGTTTATTTCAAACTAACCATCCATTGGTGCTTTTGAATAGTCAATGTCGGTCAGCCCAAGAAAAGTGAAGCTAAATTGCACGTTCCAAAGCGTAGATCTCTATGGAGAAGAACGTGCAAGAAACTCCTTGGAGTTGAGTTCTCAAGCTCTCATAGCCAATGAAGTACTGGCATTCATCAAACATGCTATCGACTACATGGAAGAGATCAGCATCTTGCAGATTTGCAAGTCATCTTTTGGAGGTTGCTGTTCACGACGCTCGGCTAAGTTAGCAAGGTCCCGTCTCGTCGAAGGGATGATTCAGAGAAGAGTCTGGACATCGTGATGTTATCGAAGGAGACCGACCCGGACGATGTGCCTGAACCCTGTCTCGCACCGCTTTTCAACGTGAACGTTTACAAAGAAAGCATAAACGACAAAGAATTTCTTAAAAATTAAATCAAAAGTGCATCCAAAATATTACAAATTATTGTTAGTAAAATCTTCTATACAGCAGATATAATAATATGATACAATTAAGAGCGAGTAGACACTTGAAGTAGGCTAGACACGTAATTATAATATTATGTTTTTTTTGTAGGGGTAGCCATAGCAACGCCTCGATTTAATAAAGAGGAATTGTTAGGAATGAAGAAGTATTACAATATTATTTATGTAATCTTACTCGGGGGATTATAATTGGGAAATGGATAACGGGATTTGTGGAATCATTATAATTATGTGAAATTAGGATTTCGTTTTCAATTATGATCTTAATTACAAATATCTTTTGTTTACGCCGTCAAGTTACAAAGCCACCATTCATCTACTTAGTTAATTGTTCTGTCAATACATGTAAGTTGTATTCAATATGATTAAAAACCTCTTTTAAATTTAAATAAGTACGTGTACAATGTTGATCTAGTGGTCGTCAGTTGGCGAGGGCCTGAGAGCGGTTCTCAGAATGGACAATGTGTTAGATATTGACTAATTCAACCAGGAATTTGTCAAATAGCGGCCTGAAACTCTTAATTTGTGACCCATTTTTTTTTATTTCTGTTTAAAAACTTATTAAGATACCTACAATGTTCATTAATCATACCTGCCATGGAGACCCATACCTACCATGTCCACCTATCGTACCTGCCATGATCACCTAGCATACTTGCCATGACCATATTACATACCTATCATGGCCACCTAACATAACAGCTGTGGACATTCATACCTTCTAGGGCTACCTAACATACTTGTCATGGCCGGATAACCTGTTAGGAAATAACTACTTGCGTGATGAAATATCATCATCATCATCATCTCAGCGTTAAACCCAGTCGCATTCAAAGCTTTTTCAGTTTTGGAGTCTGGGGTCCACTTTTACCAGTCTAACTGCTGATTTTGGTTAAACTTCGATATTTGCTGTGAAGCGACTACCGTCTGACCTCCACAACGCGAAGGTGATATTGAAGCATTGCAGTTAGACCAATTGTTGGACTTTTGAGATCTCCAACAACCCGTAACGACTGCCATTAGATGTTCGTATGGCAAGCGGGACCTACGGCTAGACATGCTTTCCGAGGCACGACCAGACCAGTGTAAATATTCATATTCATGCATACAAATATTGGCACTGCGTGGGGATCGAACCCGCACCTCCTTGCGCAGCGGCCGCGTTTGCCACGGCTATGCCATAAAGGCTGTCAAACTACTACTACTAACTGCGTGATGATATAATTATTATATGGAAAGAGAGAAAACATACAAACTTCCTATAATTCAGTAACATTAACCCATAAGCACAGCAATACAATACATTCCAAGTGAAAACTGAAGTGCCAGCCGACATTAAAGACGATTGTACAATATTTAATTCGGCGCTAAATTGCAATTTCATTAAACTAAAATAAGATTGCAGACACGATTCAGCCTGGAAGTGGTTCTTGCGCTCGTGGCGTCCAACGAGATCCAAAGTTAAGCGTTATTATTCTACTGTTTTCTTATTTACAAACATTACGCTGGCTCACGGTCGCCAGAAAAGAAACACGTACAAAAAGGTTTTGCGATTTAACGCACTGAGAGGGAAAATTGTACCGAGAGC
Organism: Sesamia nonagrioides; assembly: GCA_017933935.1. Lineage (NCBI taxonomy): Eukaryota > Metazoa > Arthropoda > Insecta > Lepidoptera > Noctuidae > Sesamia > Sesamia nonagrioides. The sequence goes on from JADWQK010002541.1 coordinate 697,676, forward strand.
ATTTCGTAAGGGTGGAGGTTGTCTTACGCGGTTATTCAAGTTCGTGTGAAGAATTCGTCTAAAATTTCCTGAGTAGTTTACATTTACACAATGACTGCAGGCTGGTATTAATATTGTGATGATTTAATTTGACATTAGGAAGAATGATAAATTAGTATGCTGTATAATGGGGTAAGTTTTTTTAAACGTTATAAACTAGTGCTTGATATCAAGTAGATAGTAAGCAGTGATGCAATCGTTGATGGTAAGACGCACTAGTTTATTAAGAGTCTACTCACTCTAGCTTTGGACACACTTACATATATTGTAATCAGACAGGAAGACCGCCGCAGGCAAATTGATCCAGTCCTTCGATTCACGCGGTGTATAATACGAGCCAAAAACGCTTCGGTTCGTAGTAGTGCCTATAATGTAAGGGTGGATTCTCTACGTACGATGGGTCGTCTGGAAATGGAACAGAGATGGCAGAATTATTCCATGTAATTTTCGCGCACATTTTCTAAAATACGTCCCATAGAACACCAAAAGGCTGGCTATCCTGCGCCAGTAGTCCCGGCTTTGGAGAGTTTTACTATCGGAATGTTGAGTTAAGAGTTATAACCCAACATTCTGATAGTAAAACTTACACTCAGTGATATTAACTTGTCGAACAGTCTTGGCTAACCGTACTAATGTTACGCGCAAAACAATTCCCTCTTCAAGGACCTTTACCTTACCGTGACTTGGCAGGGGGACATTCCATACTCAGCGTAGAGAAACGAAATACAGAACGGATTAGTTCGCCAAGCTAGCTTTGGCGCGTTTTTTAGTTTGCCACTTCGCCAGACGCGTCCTTTAGTTCTGTCTTGAAATTCGCAAGTCAGACGGTTGTAATTGCCCACTTTAATATACATAGCTTGGGTTTGATTAGCTTCTTTTTGAGATTGCGCTGCGGTTTGGTTTATAATTTGCAATATTTATTATCTTTAATGACAAGTGTCAAGAGCTATTTCATTTATTTCAAGAAGCAGTATATAATATGTACGGACGACACCAGGTCAAATTACCACAAACTGTCAAATATTTCGAATCAACCTTGAGCCTTAATGCTTTAGAAATAATGTTGAAAATCTAATAAAGTGTTACGAATGGACCTTATGCCGATGGCATAAGGTTCAATATCGCGTGACATGCAGTGTGTCACTTTTCAGCCCTATTTCTCCAGGTCTAGACATTTTCTAGGTACAATAATAAAACGCATTGCTAGACTTAGGACGGCCTATCGAATGGTACAGGTCTCAACAGTTTTGTCAACAAAGTGTCGACATCGAAATTTCTAGAAACCCGTTTCCGGGAATTACCGTAGGTACTTCCGAGTGACCTCGAAGTTATGTGCTATTATTATTACGTCTAGAGGAATCTGGAATGTTCGATCAGCTGGACTATATAAAGCACCGCGACGCCGACGCAGAGTCAGTCTACACTCGACTAGCGATACGAAAACAGCGACAGTTAAGAAGCGATCTTAAAGAAGACCTACTGCGACAATTATAACGAGAACTTCGAGTACTACGTGAGGTAACATCTATAGAGTCATTGTGTGTTTACAACACGGACTTCGTGGACATAAGGGAAGACTTCGGTACAACATCAGCCACGTTCTACTTATCATTGCCTACGATCGACTGTACCTTCGTTGCTAATAAACTTCGTAACCCTTAACCGGCGTTTAAGTACCCCTAGCCCGTAACAATTGGTGTCAGAAGCGGCATGCCGGTCACGCCAAGGGAAGACGAAAGGGTTCGCACGCGACGACAAGCAGCGATGGATTTGGCGCGTCAAGAGGAAGAATCGGTTGGTGTCCCTGCACCCGGAGTAGATGCGGCCGCCGTAACACCGACGAATGTGAGTGCGCCTACTACCACCACTATTCCCGGAAGCAGTGGAAGCGATTTATCGGCGTTGCTGGCTCACTTGACGCTGCAAATAAAAGCTATGGCAGAATCCCAGGCAGCAACCCAGGCACAGATTAAACAATCCCAGGCAGAAACCCAGGCTCAAATAAAAGGCATAGTAGCAGAATCACAGGCAAAATCCCAGGCAGAAATCCAGGCACAAATAGAAAAAACCCAGGCGCAGATTAAAAGTGTAGCAGAATCCCAGGCTCAAATAAAACAATCCCAGGCAGCAACCCAGTCACAAATAAAGGAACCCCAGCAACTGGTATTAGAATTAAACGAAAAATGGCAAAAAACCAACGAAGAGGTCAACGAACTTAGAATAAAAACAGCTCAACAAGATGCGCGTATGGAGAAATTAAATAGTACCATCATGGAGTTTGGGAAGGAAGTAGAATTTTTGCAGGAGAAGGTACATAAAGGCGTTATTAAAGGTGTGGTACCGGTACCCAGTGCTTTGCCGACGTTCCAAGTACCTCATTTTGATGGAACAACGTCATGGGTGGCCTTCCGTCTACAGTTTGAAAAAGTCGCAAAAGGCAACAATTGGGACGACGATCAAGCTCTAACAGCCCTTATGCTTGCGTTGCGTGGTGATGCCGTACGAATCCTCGAAAATATTTCCGGCGATTGCAATACCCTAGCCTGTCTGTTAGAAGCGTTGGAGACTAGATATGGAGAGAAACACCTGGAACATGTCTACAGGGCTCAACTCCGCGAACGCACACAGAAGAGCAGCGAGGGTTTGCAACAATGGGCCACGGAAATAGAACGTATGGTTCGGAAGGCGTATGCATCAACACCGGGATTGATTGGCGCTACTACTCTACGATTTTTTACTGATGGGATTCGAGATGCAGAAGTCAGGGCCGCAGTACGTCTGGGTCACCATCAGACCCTGAAGGCAGCTTTGACGCATGCTCTGGAGGTGGAAGCAGTACGTCAAGATGGCCCACAACACGACCGTATTCGAGAAGTGACAGCACTTATAAAAGCCCGACGAGGACCAACTTGCTATGAGTGTGGCAAAAAGGGGCACATTAGAATTGATTGTCCCAGGAAGGCTAAGGGAAGAAGAACTTCTTGGTCACGTGAGGAGGCCGCGGTGATGGAGTGGCGCAAGCGCGATGCGAAGGTCGAGCCCGAGCGCCCGTGCGAGCGAGTCAAGTGGCGTGAGCGGAGCGATCGGAGCGGGCACCGCGAGCGACCCGCTGAACGAGAGCGGGAACACGTCAAGGACCGGGAGCGAGACCGAGACCAGGAACGCGAACGTTCCGGCAGGCGAGAACAAGAGCGCGAGCGGTCGCGCGGAAGGTCGTGGAGTAAGGCAGACGCAAGGCGGGACAAGGAAGTCGAGGACGAGGCGCGTAAGAAGAAGCGCCTCGAGAAAAAAGCAAGGCAAAGGGACCGCCGCCGCCAGCTAACTTCAGGGAGTAAGGACCGAGGTGAAGAAAGCAAACAGGAAAAGACAGAGAACTTGCGGATTATCCAGGTGAACGCTTTGGATGAAGACTGGGATAATCAATCATTGAAAGACGCACAGAAGGAAGACAGTGACCTGAAGGCAGTAATCGAGTGGAAGCAACGTGGCCAGAGGCCCGCTTGGAGTGAAATATCAGCGGTTAGCCCAACAGTAAAAAGTTACTGGGCTCAATGGGACAGCCTGATAATTGATAATGGAGTTCTCAAGAGGAAATGGGAATCACCCAGTGGACAGGAGGTCACCTTACAGATAGTTGTCCCCTGCGATAAAGTCGCGTCAGTGCTAAGACAGGTGCACGACGGAGTATCCGGAGGACATCTAGGAGTAAAGAAAACCCTGGAGAAGGTGAGAAAAAGATTCTATTGGGTGCATTGCCGCGAAAACGTAGAGGACTGGTGTAGAAAATGCGTAGCTTGCTCCTCAGTAAAGGGACCGCAAACGAGAACCAGAGGTCGGCTGAAAGTGTACAATGTTGGTGCACCATGGGAAAGAGTTGCTGTCGATATAGCTGAGCCATTCCCTGTTACTGCAGAAGGGAATAGGTATATCATCGTCCTGCAAGACTATTTCAGCAAATGGCCAGAAGCTTTTGCAGTACCTAACCAAGAAGCTCATACAGTCGCCAAAAAGCTAGTTCACGAGGTGTTCTGTCGATTTGGCGTTCCCTTGGAGTTACACTCTGACCAGGGTAGAAACTTCGAGTCTTCACTATTTCAAGAGGTTTGCCAACTACTCGGGATACATAAGACTCGTACAACACCATATCACCCACAGTCAGATGGAATGGTCGAAAGATTCAATCAGACGTTGGAGAATCACTTGGCCAAGGTAGTGGAAGAACACCAGAGGGATTGGGACCAATACATTCCACTCTTCTTAATGTCATACCGCTCAGCAACACATGATAGCACAAACTGCACACCGGCGAAAGTCAACTTCGGCCGAGAAATTAGACTACCCATAGATGCACTAACCGGAACACCTCCCGATACTCCTATCCTAGCCGTCGACTATGTGGCCGACCTGCGGCGTAAATTAGATGGAATACATGAGCTAGTGAGAGAGAATGGTCTGAAAACCAGTGAGAAAATGAAGATCCGATACGACCGCAAAGCTAACGTGCCCGGATTCGAAGAGGGAACTTTGGTATGGTTGCATTATCCCATTAGAAGAAAAGGAAAGAGTCCAAAGTTCCAAGCCAAATGGGAGGGTCCGTACACGATAGTAACCAGAATAAACGATGTCACCTACCGGATTAAGAAAGGACCTAGAGGGAAGCTGAAAATCGTACACGTAGACCGCCTAGCTCGCTATTATGGATCAAATCATGCTCGGGACGAGCATGACTAAGAAGGGGGTAATGTTACGAATGGACCTTATGCCGATGGCATAAGGTTCAATATCGCGTGACATGCAGTGTGTCACTTTTCAGCCCTATTTCTCCAGGTCTAGACATTTTCTAGGTACAATAATAAAACGCATTGCTAGACTTAGGACGGCCTATCGAATGGTACAGGTCTCAACAGTTTTGTCAACAAAGTGTCGACATCGAAATTTCTAGAAACCCGTTTCCGGGAATTACCGTAGGTACTTCCGAGTGACCTCGAAGTTATGTGCTATTATTATTACGTCTAGAGGAATCTGGAATGTTCGATCAGCTGGACTATATAAAGCACCGCGACGCCGACGCAGAGTCAGTCTACACTCGACTAGCGATACGAAAACAGCGACAGTTAAGAAGCGATCTTAAAGAAGACCTACTGCGACAATTATAACGAGAACTTCGAGTACTACGTGAGGTAACATCTATAGCGTCATTGTGTGTTTACAACACGGACTTCGCGGACATAAGGGAAGACTTCGGTACAACATCAGCCACGTTCTACTTGTCATTGCCTACGATCGACTGTACCTTCGTTGCTAATAAACTTCGTAACCCTTAACCGGCGTTTAAGTACCCCTAGCCCGTAACAAAAGAAATCTGGCAGATTGTAGTAGCTTGGTGTGCATGTGTACTGTCTGTACGTTTTAATTAAAAAAGGTCATGGAAACAATGAAGAAATATATATTTTTTTAATCTTTATTTTGAGGGACTTTTGAACACAGTTCACGTCAGTCCCATCATAAACTAATCTTAAGTTATATAACAAAAACTTATTTCTAAACAAAAAAGGAACTTAAATATTAACTAAAGAATAAATCATTCTAGCCTCACGGGACAAAGGCTGGGAAAAAAAAATTATTGAATGTGCCTAAGTCTAACCTATTTATATCTAATTCTCTAATTATTCTATTTCTCTCAGACTCATTCCTGACACACTCCATCAAAAGATGCTGCACATCTTCTCTCTTGTTGCAAACCTCGCAATTAGGTGAACGAACTTTTTGCATTAGATACGCAAAAGCTCTCAGTGGCATGTGTCCGGAACGAACCCGATGAGCAGTTACTATAGTACTACGGCCAATGATATTACTAGCAAACCATGGGATACGAAGAGGTTCTTTTAATTTTGTACCAAATTCCTTTTAATTTAGACTGTTCATTTAAGTAATCTTTCCATTTATTATAGCAAAAGTTCTTAAATTTTTGTAATATTTCTGAATTAATTGGAAAAATATAAATTTCAAAACCCGAAATAGCCGCCATTTTCGCTAACCTGTCGGCCTCCTCGTTTCCCTTCAAACCAATAAGCGACGGGATCCATTGCATCACTATGTTTATGTTACCAGTTTCAAAAATAAGTGAGTGTATTTTTCTCAACACATCATAGGCAATCGATACACCTCTGTGTCCAGATGCGCATCGTGCTCTACTGCAAAAGTGCTATTCAGCCAGATGCTGAAGAGCAGTTTTGCTGTCGGTAAATATAACTACAATAGTTATGTTAGACAATGTTTTAACGTAGGACAACGCTTTTGAAATTGCCAATATTTCTGCCGTCATAATAGATACCGGAGAAACAATTCTAAAACACTCACTTCCTTTAGTCACTGGATCATAGTAGGCTGCTCCTATCTTTTGGATCCATCTGTATACAATTTGTGCAATTGTCCATATTTTTCATTTAACTCTGATAAAATATCATTTCTTAACAAATTAATTTCATAATACCTTTTCTCGTGATCTAATGAACTAATACTGAAACTTAAAATCAGCTTCAGTGTTCTATGTTACCGGTATGGTTACCGCACTTATTCCTTCTAGTGGGAGCGCAGGCATTGGCGCGTGATGGTGCATGTGGCAGAAAGCCTACAATGCCTTGTGCGTCCAATATAATAATGTGTTCAGGGCCCTGTTTCGGCTCCCTCGATATTGCAGTGTATCCGATATGTTTGCGGACGCCAACGTAGATGATTTCTATGCAATTATGCGTAAAAAAAAATTGTGTCGGTGGTGCGACGAACACGGGGGAATCCGAATAGCGTTCTGAGGATGATTAGTGACCGAACCGACACCGTTCTTCTCAGTAGGTTCACTGAACTCCATGAGTTGAGAGACCGATGAGTAGGGGTAGAGTGTATTAATTATGGGTAGGTTTATAGTGATTAGGTAACATAGATTAAGATAACAACATAACTAACGTAGGTAAAGATTATTGTTACTAACACAGTGGATCTCAGTTATCTTATAAATAAATAAAATAAAATTGTGCGGGGGCCATGGCGACCGTCACCGTCAGTAGATATCCGGCCCAATAACGCACCTCCCTCCAGAAGTTCATTAAGTCTCCTGGCCTATTGAGAACATCTGTGTGAACAAAGTATTAATAGTAAATTTGCTTAGTTACATTAGTTATCTTAGCAACAAAGATTCAATTATCGATACGATTTACCACCTCGTGGTTACCATATTGCCAACCTACCGAACACTTATTCCTCAGAATGCTATTGAACCCTACCCGGAGACACGAGGCTCAGAGACCAGACCGCAACCCTTGTGCGATCCAACGAACCTATTTGTAAAGATATTAGGTTCCCATCCCACATTTTACACCCGGATGCTATCCATTGTTACTGTAGAAGATTTAAACAGTAAGAGAATTTTCATCTACACGCATCAACAATGTATAGGGATATGAAAGGTTCAAAGGCTACAATCTGACTACCAATTATTGGTTAGTGGCCAAACTGTAAGAAGCAGATTACATGTTGCATGGAGTGTTGAGCAATGGTCCACGGTGGTTTTTTCTGATGATGAGTCTTGAGGGTTTCATCAATTTAGGAAAGCAAATAAGAAAGAAAAGCAATACATATATTTAACACAGACTTAACAAGACACACAATACATTAGATAAAGACAATCATTAAAAAAAAATACGTAGTTATCAAAATCAAAAGTAATTTATTCAAATTAAGCTGAGAATCAGCACTTTTGGAATACAGTCCCCAAAACGCCCACCCATCGACACTTACTAGTGCTTTCGCTGGGAAGAAGAAGCGGCGGAACAAACTCCAAAGCAGCTGTCTGTTCATTTAAAAAAAAAAAAACACATGATTTTATACAATACTAGAGGCCCGATACGTGCATTGCTAAAAAAAAACAAATAAAAAAGAACAAATTTATGGATCATCACTAGCAATTTTAAAACTTTATCTAAAACATTTAGATCATTAAACAAACGACTGGGGGTACCGACTCTCGAACAGGCAAGATAAAGTTGGCCATTTGAAAAACATGATTCCTCCAAAGTCAGACCACAAACGTGAGAAGCATACCCTTGGGCTTTGTTGATGGACCTATCAAATGATAAACATACAGGGTATTGTAATCGTTTGAACTCAAACGGCATATCAGTTGGGGTCATCAGGATACGCGGTATCAAACAAACTTCTCCTTTTGATTTACCAGTTAAGATCGTAGCTTCAATTAAATTTGGCAATACGTTTTTCACTGCTAATCTGGTGCCATTACACAGTTTTGGTTGATTATAATAATACAAAGAAAGTGGCACTGATTTTCATATGTATATAATTTGCTCATTATGATCCACCGTTCATTGAATACATTTGTTACAAAAAATGTGATAAATGAAGAACCACTCGACCGATTTTGTTCAAACTTCACATAAACCATCTACCAATTAGTCAATATAAAGCCTAAATATTTGGTTTGGATATGTGAGACCGTTCTTGAGTGATAATATTAAAAAGAAAGTGGCATTGATTTTTTTTTGATCGACTATGTAGATACAGTAATGAACACAAGAAGAAATAACAACAATGAAATTATTTATCACATGCCAGCTAGCCACTCCAAAATACTAGCAAAGGAAAAACAAATAAAATATCATTAAAATGGAAATGTTAATAAGTAAAAACTAATTACCTAAATAAAAGCCCCAGGTATAAAGGGCGTGACAGCTCACATATTTAGGCATTGTAAAAAGCAAACCATATGAAGTCATATAATGTGTCAGTAAGCTAATTAATGTTAAATTCACAAGTCGTGGTGGCCTAGTGGTTAAAACACCAGCCTCTCAAGTATGAGTGCGCGGGTTCGATTCCAGATCAGGCAAGTATCAATGCGGCTTTTCTAAAGTCATATGTACTTTCTAAGTATATCTTGGACACCAATGACTGAAGGTGAATGAAAACATCTTTCAGACATAAAGTCTGAAATCGCCAACCCGCATTTAGCAAGCGTGGTGATTACGCTCCATCCTTCTCTGTATGAGAGGATATCTGTGCCCAGCAGTGGGACGATACTAAGGTTGATAATGAATGAAGCTAATTCTGGAGAAGGAACACAAACATTGTCTTGAGTTAATCAGAGCGACCAGCTATTCTTATCATTTAAATATTCATTTACAGAATTATATGCCTTTGAACAAGGCTTGGATTTTATTTGTGCTTTAAATGCACTGTAAGGCAAGAGTCTAGCAAAGCAGAGGGTATCTTGTTATAAAAAGTTATATCAAGATCAACAAAACAGTTATGTTATGAACCTTTTGAAGTCGGTGAAAAGGGGCTCATACTAATAAATAGAGGAAAATATAAATAAACTGGCAGGGATGTGTGCCTCCAGGCTGCGCCAAAAAGGTCCAGTTCGGCAAAATTGCTAGATAACTAGTGCCTGGAGCTGGTTTTCAACTGAACTTAAGGGTTTGGCGAGTTCCTGGTAGACGAAGCCATCTCCAGCATGCGCAAGAAGTCCATTCATATTAAGGCGGGACTATCATGGTATTTGCTGGTATTCGTATGGGTGCGCGAACCGATCTTATTTAGATAAGAGGGAACATGAATGCATTGAAATACCGCAATGTGGTAGTGGATCCTGTAATTTCCACACATGGTACAGATAGGTCAGAACTGCCAACGCCATGATTGCCGGGCTTATTTATACGGTTGAGCTGATATCAACTGTGCTTAGGGAACATGAAATCAGGATTTGTTCGTTGATCTCAGTCATCATGTTTATGTGAACTTCATTCCTATCTATTTCATCTTGGTTATTAGACGGAAACTTTTGCGTCTACTAAAATATTGGTAGTACAATACTTTTGTTTTTCATAGTTTCACTGGTTCAAAAATCTCTTTTATTTGGAAAAGTTGTGGACTATTATGCTCGAAACAAAGTATATAGTACCTGCCTCTCTAGCTAACAGCCACCTGGGACGTCATTTGATCGACGTTGTGTTACTGTTTGTAATATGATCTGTGCCGCAATTCTAAGTTTTAGGTCCAACTCAATATCTTGCTCCGTGTCACGTGTGATATCAAATATCAAAGGGGAAGTAATTATTTAATTACATTTTGCTACAGTGAATTGACTCGTGGGTACTATTAAGTATCACATAGTCAGACATGGATATTGGTGTGGTTAACAATGACGAATAAATATTTATTCTAGACATGAGCATCCTGTAGTCGTACCTTCTAGATATCTTTGCCAACATGATCATAGAGCAAAAGAGACGCGCTACGATAACTTTCTTACGCTTCGTGACATCAAGCTACTTTAACAAAGGCCCTTTGTTCTGTCTGAATCTCATTTAAATAATTTTATGATAACTTCGTGTAAAGGCAGATGATTTAGAATATCTCCTTGCATTTTCATTTGTGAAAGTAAAAATCATCATACATAATTATTCATATGCATACAGAGTCAATCAAAAACGAGTGCTATGGGCGGGTTGACCATTCTAGAGAGTCTTCTCACCAATCGATTCAAACCGAGTTAAGCGGTGAATAAATAACGCTCATATATCGGATTTCCTTAGACGTAATAAGATACCGTAATCGAATCCTACGTTGAGTGGTAATGGGAAGTACAAAGATACTTCTCCAATCGCGAGTGTCAAGCCAGTTACGTTGTGAAATCAATAATTTTGGATCAAATTTTGAAGTCCACCACACCATTCATTTTGGTTCTGGGTACGTCTTGATACTTACTTAATTAAATTTCAAACAAAAACTGTAATCAGCACTACAGGAGTTCGTGTATGCAACGATCTGATACATGCTTGGCATCTGCCATCGATATAGCTATAGTCAGAGACCCATTTGCTCTGAGTTTTTATTTTTTGTGGATGAGCAATCATCAAATGGTCTCTCTCACTCTGGGTGGAGCAGAAGGGCATGTCTCACTTGCCTGTGCGCCAGGGCCACGGTTTGTCTTTCAACCAACCCGCAGCCCTGGTCCAGGTATGGTCTTCGTGGACCCTGTCAACTACAGGAGTATCATGTGCTTTGACAGTTCAAAATCCACCAAATTCGCATTTATTTGGCGTTGTTTCGTTGATCGTCTTACAGAGATTGCGGATTAACAAAGGCCTTCACGTGTGGATTCAAACGGAGTTAGAAATCTTTACTTAAGTGTTAAATGTAAACTATAAGAAGGGATCGCGGAGGCAACCGTCTTGGCGCATGATATGCCTAAACCCGCTTACAAAAAAAAAACCTTTGGGGTCTCTGTGCTCCCATCAAGTGACCCCAGGGACGATGGTGGCACAGTAGTAACCTGCTGCTATACACAGCGAGGCCGAGAAGAGGCCCCTTTTCAGTCTCCTCAGGGATGTGCCTTACAGGTGTTACGCAGGGGCGGTTCCGGAGTTGGACTTTTAAGACGAACCCAGATCACTCTTGTGTGCGAATGGTGAACATCGGGGTGGTCTTAGTGAAGTAAAGATCCCACATTTTTTAATTAATTCCCCCGAAAAGAAAATAAAAAATGGGGTGAGATGTTATTACCATAGTCTAACTTGTTACGACTATGTTCTGTAAGTTGTAGTATATTGTTGAATGAATGATGTTCCCGACCGATTTCGGCCACGATGACCACTTCGACTCCTAGCCGATGATTTGGCGCTCATGCGCCCGAAGATTTCTTATGTAGCCTATCTTGGCAGCGAATCTTCGTGCACACTGAGGGCACGTAAGCACGCCGTCGACGTAGTTGTATGTGATGGCAGCAGGTGGGCGGGCCTTTAATTGGTCGCGTTTGGTATCGAGGTCAGCTTTGCGCTGCTCCTCATACTCGCGTACTTGTCCGTACACCATTCTGCGCCATTCTGACCGTTTTGCTGCCAAACGCTCCCATTCAGAGGGTTCTATATTGCATCTCTTCATGTGTCGTTTTACGACATCCTTGAACCGGAGGAGTTGTCCGCCATGCTTTCGCTTGCCCTCCTCCAGCTCAGAGAAGAAAATGCGCTTCGCCACTCTTTCATCCGCCATACGTGATACGTGTCCGCACCACCGAAGCTGTCCACGCATTAAATAAACCTCAATGCCACCAACAGGCCGTGCGGCCGTGCGGGCGTGCGGGTGTGCAGGCCGTGCGTGGTCGTGGCTACAAGTTCTAAGTGTGACCTTGATGCTGAGATCAACAGCAGAGTCGGAGCTGCAGCTGCATCATTTGGCAAGTTGTGTTCCAATGTCTTCTGCTCACATGATTTAAGCTAGCTACGAAAATATCCGTATATTATGGCAATTGTGCTGCCAAACCTGCTATATTCCTCTGAGACATGATGTGTGTACTGCCACCACATACGTACTCTAGATCGTTTTCACCTTAAATGTCTCCGATCCATTATGAAGATCAAATGGTCTGACAGAGTGCGAAATACCGAAGTATATTGTTAATGCCAATATTGCTAATGTAGAATATTCAAGTTTCTTTCTTAGCTACTGCTTTTTGTTGCTATTATTCTAAATTCTCTTGGATCAGTTCCAAAGAGGTAGAATTAACTGTTTTATAGCAAAGTTAATTTATGGCAATATGTCAAGTAACAACTGACTTTCACATTAATTATTGACAAGTCTAAATGAAACGAATGCCTAGGCTTGTCATTTTGTGCTTTACTTCATATAATCCGTTCACTCAAATCATATTCATATAATAATTTCATGCGTAGTGAATAATCAGAAACCATTTTGATATTCATAGCATGTTACTATTTGATACGCTTAGCTTGACTTTGAATTTTTTAAATTATACATTATTCACTCATATTTTATGCTGCTTCTTCAAACACGTAAAAATATTTTCAACTTTACACAACATCGGTTCTCATTACTTTAGATAGAAGTCAAAAGAGATACAGAATCGATTCGAAATTAAATGCTTTCAAAACGCTATTTATTTACAGCTAAATAAACCCACTGAGCTAAAGCCAGGAATAGTAATCTTTTTCGTTGAACATTCTACTATATCTTAGTAGTTTCAGCTAAATAAAAATAGATTACTGCTTGATCTCTTGTCAACACGTATACGGTGCTAACTAGGTTTATTTTTTACTAGCTGTGCTCGTGACTTCGTTCGCGTGGTTGTCGAAAACAAAACAACGTCATTTAGATAACAGTAGGCTATATATCGACTGTCCCTAAGTATAGTATCGAAATGGAAAACTGGCACTTTACAGGAGAGCACTTTGAAGTTTATTTTGCGTATAAAATTTGCATCTATTGAGCTAACTGCAGTTAATTTCACATATATACTAAAATTGTTGTAATTAACAAATACATAAGACCTATGCATTGAATTTATTGATAGTTTCTGTGAAAAGCTAGTTTCGATCCTTTATTACGGTCATCAAATAATAAGAAAAATCGAAACTGTCCTTTTCAATACTGTACTATGGAACAGTTTTTGAAAAGTTTGTCGAAAGTGGCTTTTTCGATATGTTACGTCGGGCTTAGTAAACAGAAAAATATTGAAAGTGTCATATTCGATCAAGTACATGGGATTAATTTTTAGGTTTCGATATTATACCTATAAATAACGAAGGAATGAACTGGTAGCAAACAAAATAAAAATGAGTTTTTATTACGAAAGTTTCATTATATCAAAAATTACAATCACAGACCAAGTTCTATTTGGCATAATGAGATCAAAATATACTTAAATTAGGTAATTCGTTATGTCATTGTTGTCAATGACGACAAAACATTTTAATTATTTCCACTTAGAATAAATAAGAGTTTGGTAATACAAACGAGTACTATTTTACAATATTACCTAAACTAGCCAGCTAAATGTCATATTCAAATAAATAATATTGTTTTATGAAATAAAACAACATAAACCTCTTATGTTACAAAAATAAAAATGTAATAAAAAGTAAATCATATAATGTAACGGGTAATTAACTTAATGAAATTCTTCAATGAAAACCAAATTTGTATACGAGTACCTATAATTATTTAATTTTAATCATCGGAGTCTTCAGATGAGGCCGAACTATATTTTAAACTTTGAAAATATTCTTATTATTCTTTGGGTATGGCTGCTGTGTTACGTAAAAGAATCAAATCCTTATATTTAGCTTCAGGTAATGGCAGTTGTCAACAACTGCCATTACCTGAAGCTCATACTCAAGTATACGACTTTTTAAGTTCAACATCTTCTTTACTTCTTCCATGAATTCTCATTTCTATTTTGGTGTTTTAAGATGAGCTGTTATCTTTCAGGTTATATTTAAACTTTTCTTTAATATTATTCCATTTTATATGTTTTTTTTTCATATGTTTATTTGTATCTTTTTTCCATTTCTGATCATCCAGTAAGCCTTTAAATTCAAAAAAGTCATCTTGAATCATTTGTACTACATTGGATTCCGTTAGTTTTACACCAACAACACACACCATTGATCAGTAGTATTTATATATATATAGGATATATAATAAGAGCGTGTACGCTCGCCTTCGTTCTTCTGTATGCCCTGGTTCTACAAAGCGAAGAGTGATATTTATTTTATATTTTTTGGCTAGGTACATGTAAAGGGAATACACTAATTGATTGCGATTTTAGCCCAGGCAGTTATCAGACCAAAAGAAAAAATCATTAGCACCTTCTTCTACTTTTCTTTTAACAAATTGAAGTAAGCTACTACTTAATTCATTCGACCCTCTCTTTCCTGTACAGTCTGTCCACAAAAAGAAATCAAATGTAGCACATACTATTTTCGATGAATTTTGTGACAGGTTTTTATCTTTATTTTTAAAATCTCTAGCAATTTATTTACTCTCCATATAAAGTATAAATTATGAGCGTTAATATGTTCATCAGTTGGAGATTTTTCTTTGGAAGAATTGTAACTTTAACTTGTCGCATAAATTCTTTTTGGGCACGAAGAATGCTATATTCATGTTTTCATTAATAATATCAGTATACTGGCGTAAAGTTTGGGCGGCATTATTATAAAGATGAAAGTTTTCCCACTCCAGATACATCGACAAATTATTACGAGTTTACTTGCCTGACCTGGAATCGAACCCGTACACTCATATTTGAGAGGTTGGTGTTTTAACCACTAGGCCACCACGACTTGTCCTGTGACTTTAAAGCGACGGCTGTGCTTGAGGTCCCGGGTTCGATCTCCGGGTCAGGGCAAAATTTGTTCCTGAGTTTTTCGGTTAAGAATTTCTCGGTGACAGCCCGGAGTCTGGAATTTGGCGGTCTTGTACCCCCGTGCTTCGGAAAGCAGTTAAGCTGTCTGCCCTCTTTGTTCGTGTCCCGTCGAAATACAAGGGTAAAGGAATAAAAAGTGCACTTTTGTCCGCGAACACACTTGTGCACTACAATAATAATAATATGTCCGTCATCGATGGCTGATCATTCAGATTAGCCGCCATAGCCGAATATCGGTAAGGAGTACATGAACCTATAAACTCACATAATAAGTATGCTGTTCTATTGTAAATATATATTTATTAAAATACATAGTTAACACCTTCGCCAGTGCGAACAGACATGTAGACATGCACCCAAATGCAAAGCACTAATCGGGGATCGAACCAGTAACATTTGAGCAAGAGCGTCCACTACCAAGGAACCAATATCATCGTAAAATGATAAAAATAAAACTATTTACCATATTTAAATAAGCAGGACCACTAAAATTAATTTTTACTAGAATTTAATAAATAACAAGTATCGAAATATACAAATTATTCCAATTGAAACCATCGTAAATGGTATATTCGATAACATCATTAAATCATGTACCCGTGTGTAATAACGAATATGGCAGATTCGATAATGCAAATTAAAATAACATCATCGAATAATATCGAATCAGTCACTTTCGATACCTCAACCAAAAAATGTAACGATGTACAAAATCGAATCTGGAACTTTTGATAGAATACATCGAGTAGTGATAAGTTAGTTCAAAATTCAGTTACTTAGAGCTTTTTTTTAATGTTAATTAAATAAATCATCACATAAATTAAAACGAAGCGCGGGCAAGGGTCGCGGTGTACAGTAACGAAATGGGTAGTTTCGTCCTACTCTCACGCTTCTTGCCTCCGCGTGCAGTATCGATAGTCAACATTCGATCGTTTAGGCTGGATCATTTGTCAAGTATCGATATTATACCAGTACAAAATATGGATAAAAGCCATATTATAGCTTAATTTCTTTTATAGTGTAAAAATATACCAAAAGAGGGGTGTTTAGCTGCAATAAAAAAAAAACCTAAAATTTCAGTTTCGATACTGTACTTAGGGGCAGTCGATATACATATATACTTCATTCAAGAAGGTGGTAAAGTATTTTTGGACAGTAAAATTTGCGAATAATGATCCTGACTTTGGTATAGTTGATAACGTTAATGCTTCTCTATATAATATGTTAGCGGTGTAATTACCCGGAGCGTATACAAATTTTGCGCGAGATTGACGTTGTTCTACTCTTTCTGCTCGTCTTATAATAATAATATAGTTTTATGCAGCCTTCGCTTACATTAAAGATGTTTTTAATGATATTTATACAACTGCTATTCACTCTTTGCTGTTCCAGGGTTGACCAGATGTAGTTGTGATTCAGGCTGTCGAATGCCTTTGAATAGTCGATGAAAATCATAATATTATAGACTGATTTTTGGTATTCGCTGCTTTTTTCTTAGATTTGCTTGATGGTATGAATGTGGTCGATTGTATTACAGTTTTTACTAAATCCTGCCTGCTCTATAGACTGATTCTTGTCTAATTGCTGAGTAATTCTTCCCAGTATAACTTTTGCGAAAACTTTGTATATGTTTGAAATTAAACTTATTGGCCTATAGTTATTAATATCTTCCCTAAGTCCTTTCTTGTGCAAAAGTATAATGTTAAACTTTCCCCAGTGGTCGGGGATTATGCCGGTGTTAAGAATGTTGTTGAAAAGATATAATAAAATCGGACACAGTTCTTTACCTGTGCCTCTTATAATTTCGTTTGGTATGTTGTCAGGTCCTGGAGCTCTATCCATTTTTTGTGAATATATGGCTCTCTGTATTTCTGCCTGGAGTAGGGGTGGTGTGTCATCATTTATATTTCTCGTCTTAAAGTTGCTTTTTGATTCTTCTTTTTTGTCTGTCTTTGAGTAGAAATGTCTGTAGAACTCCGTAGCTATTCTTTGGATTTCTTTACGTTTTGTCTCAACGCCTGATTTATTGCATTTCAGCTTGGGAACGGGTTCTGGGGTGGCGCCACCAGTCGTGAGTTCAACCAAATCAGGATGTTTTTTTTTGTGGTATTATTTTGAGTTCCACTGCTTGACACTCAAGGTTATATTGACGCTAGTAGTACTATTTTCCAGTTTGTCTATTCACCACTTGAGGAACATATGGCGTTGGTTGTTCGATAGAAGCAGAGATCAAAGTCCAACTTTTGAATATTTTTTCTTAACTGTTTTTAATTTAAATGTTGTCCACTATAGTATGATATTCTCTAGCGTAATCGTTATTCTCTTTGTGAGAGAGATTCAGACTCGCACGAGAGAGCTTGTCGCTCTCGGTCAAAGGACAGACGTGCTTGGCGTTCCTTGATACTTTCTTGGGAGCGCAGATCTGTAGTCTGAGTTCTTCGCGAACTTAAGCGCGTCTTCCTGTCGGTGAAAGTCTCTGACTCACGTCAGAGGGCGTGACGCTGTTGATCAGATGATAGTCGCGATTCGCGTTCTTGGATGCTCTCTTGACAGCACAAAGTCGCGGTCCGAGTTCTTTGCGAACTTAAGCGCGACTCCCTTTCTGTGAAAGTCTCTTACTCGCTTGAGAGGGAGTAGCGCTCACGATTAGCAGATAGCTGCACTTCGCGTTTCTGGATGCTCTCTTGAGAACGCAAAGTCGCGGTCCGAATTCTTTGCGAACTTAAGCGTGACTCCCTATCGATGAAAGTCTAGGACTGTAGTGAGAGGGCATTGCTCTCCCGAACAGTTGACAGCCGTACTTCGCGTTCCTCGATGTTCTCTTGATACCGCCAAGTCGCGATCCGTGTTCTTTGTGAACTGAAATGCGACTCCCTTTCGGAGAAAGTTTCAGATTCACGTGAAAGAGCGACGTGCTCACGGTTAGCAGATAACCGTGTTTCACGATGTTCTTCTAATTCCTGAGACTTACTTAATCTGCTCCTTTTCGTATTTCGGCTACGTAGTTAACGGTTTGTTTTTTCTTTAAGGCATTTTCAAGGAAAATATCAAAACAATAAACAAAACCAACAACACTTGTCACCGAATAGCTTGCATTCTTGCAAACTTAAAAGAACGGTGCGTCGAACAGTGTTGTATGACAACGAATCGTCTGTTCGTGGTCGCGACTCAACGAATTGGGAATTGGCAATCATAACTGTAAAACGATTGGCAACTATTCAAACTCAGAAGTGAATACTACTTCTTTCAAATATTAAAGAGCATCTTTACCTCGTACTTCAAACCAATGACCAAATGAAACCAAAAAGCCAATACTCCTTTTTGATCAATTTAGAACATCGATAATTTCCCAAGCAAGACCGTTTACGACACACTCAAGAACTTTTAAGACAACTAACGAAACCCAATTTGTCACGTAAACACGACCAAGGGTGATTCTCGCACGGAAAATCTTAACACCGCCGTTCAGAAAATGATACCATTTACAGAACGCCATCTATCGGATTTGGATTAGAAAGACAAAGACAATTTATTTTGCACATATGGGTACAATAATGTTGTTACATAAATAAAGGTAGTAAGATTAGCCATATTTTACCAATCGGCATGCAATATATTATAATTGAACATTACAAACGTAATAAAAATTGTTGAGTATAAAAATAAGAATAAAGAATTACATTTTATTAGGAATATGTATTGTGGTTCTTCCCTTTGTATGCAATCGGAACATTAAAATCTTTCTCATTAAGGAAATCTAAAATATTATAATATACTTTACGAATAAGAAAGTTCTGCAGTATTTTTTTAAACAGTGGCAATGGCAGTTCTCTCCAGTTTTTAGGCAGTTTATTAAATATGATCGGAGCCATACAGTACACACTTTTGCCCACAAGTGCTGTTCCCGCAGCCCGAAGGCATATCTTTCCATTGTCGCGTTTGTTTCGTGGAATTACTTCATTTAATAATTTGAAACGATGAGGATTACTTTTAACAAAAATCGCCATTTCTAAGATGTAAAGACATGGTAACGTAAGAATTTTATATCTTTCAAAGCAAGGAACGCAACTATCGGTAGGTTTTATTTTAAACATAGAACGTATGCAGATGCATACGTTGAAAACGGTACGTGGAAACGGTGTTCAAGGCTCAAAAGAGATCTTTTGAGCCTTGAACACCGTTTCCTTTTCTGTTGAGTTGCCCCAGAAAATGACACCATATCGTACATGGGTTTCTGCTAGACCATAGTAGGCTGTCAACAGTGCCTCAGTACCTACTATAGATGACAATGTGTGCAAGGCGTAAGCAGCTTTACTCATTTTCTTACATAAGATTTCGGTATGTGGTTTCCAGTTTAGTTTTTTATCTATGTGAAGCCCTAATAATTTTATTGCATCTACTTCTACTATTGGTTGGCCATGGAAATTTATATTCAAATTGCTTTTGACGTTGATCCCTTGACTGAAGTGTATCAATTTAGTTTTAGAAAGGTTAATTTTTATGTTGTTCTCCTCTAGCCACTTTACTATTAAATTTATGGAATCATTTATTTCATTTTCATAAGTATCAATGTTTTTGTATGGTATCGTTATGGTGCTATCATCGGCAAATAGTGTCATACTTTGCGGGATGTTTCTCGGAAGGTCATTAATATATAATAAAAATAAAAGTGGGCCCAAAACGCTGCCCTGTGGCACACCATATGAAACCTTATGTTCAGTTGATTCAAAAACTATTTCATGTTTACTTTTCATGTTGATTTGATTTATATTGGGTATTTGAGTTCTGTTACTTAAGTAAGATTTAATGAGCTCATTGAGATTACCTCTAATTCCAAAACCTTCAAGCTTACAACTATCAACATTAGTTCTACTTTTAGTTTCAAGATGTCATTGCAAATTTTACATCTTGAACTCACTAAATTAATCATATCTTTTGATATAGTGAACCGATTTCTATGAAACAAAAACTAAGTTATAAACTAATAGCTCAAGTTGCGTATAAGTTTTGTATATAAACATTGTCTGTATTGAATTCGTAGATTTTAGGTGATGCGCGCACAAACAAACATATAAACAGACAAACAGACAAAAATTTCAAAAATGATGGAAACGCGTCCTGTTAGTTATCATTTATCACGCTGGCTATTTCTTTTTTCAATTTCTTCGATGTACATAAATGACTTTTTTATTATATGAGATTTATTATATGTATAGATTTATTGACAATAAGCACTCTTACAGGAATAGGTGAATAAGATAACAGAGGTCCATATTACAATTATAAGACTATTTAAAAAATAATATTACCTACTATTGAGTTGTAATTTTCTTAACTGTTGTAGTTAAGGAACTTACAGGAATTGACAACATCAGTGTACCTAGTGTATTTATTATTCATAATTATACTTTGTAATGTATTACCATAGAAATTATTTCGCTAAACCGAAGTATCTATACATATAATACCAAATTCATTCATATGACGACAAGGTTACCAAAAGAGGTTAAAAATAAAAATACGGCTAATGTTTTATTATTCTGTTTATATTTTCCCCAAATTGGAGTAAAAGATCTTTATGTGAACATTACATTTAATAGACGAGATTACTCGGAAGGGGGAATTGACAATATTGTGGGTAATATAACACAATTCACATCAAAATAAAGGGTCACAATCTGCAAACGGCCCACACGATACCCCATTACACAGGTAGCAATGAATAAAATTAAACAGAATAACGTCACCGGCCACAGAAAAAGGCGGGCAATTAAACAAATGAAAACAAAGCGATGGGACCTCAGACCACGGATGGAGACATAGAATTAAGAGAATGGCCCATTGTGTAATTTAATATGATCAAAGTACACATAAACTGAAGCATTGAATGCTGAGGAACAAAATTCTGCATTTTTTTCTGTAAATTATGAAACTAGTGGTTGACTACAATCCCGCCTGATGACAAGCAGTGAAGCAATCGTTGATAGTAAAGCGCGCTAGTTTGTTCAGAGCGTATTCACTCTAGCCTTGAAGACACTTAAATTGTAGTCCGACGGAAACTCCGCCGCTGGCAAATTGTTCCAGTCCCTTGATGAACGCGATATAAAAGATGAGACGAAACGCTTCTTCTGGATTCGAGTCGTACGACGGGTCGTCCGATGCTGCCACGGAGATGGCGAATTAAGTCATGTAATTCCCGCGGACACTTTCAAAACGCATCCTGTAGATCACTGACAGGCTGACTACTTTTCACCTCTGCTCCAGGCTTTGGAGATCGTTTTGAACTAAATCTGAGTCACCAATTAGCCTCTTCACGTGCCTTTCCACCGAATCTAAAGTTGCCAGGTGGCATTGTGCAACACCAGCCCAAGTGTGACTGCAATACTCCACACACGAACAGACCTGTGTTTTGTTTACCGTTAGAAGCTGTCCTGGTGTGAAGTACTTTTGCAATTTGGCTTTGGAATCAATAAACCGGCCAAAGTTTAGGTTCGAGGAAATTTCAACTTCCAAAAGCTGAAGGCGATCGGTGCACTCCAAGTATACAATATGTAAACAAAACCCCGTCCGACCCACAAGAATAATAAAGAATAGGTAAACACATGACCAAATAAAATATGAAATTTTACATAATCATCATAGTAACAATACTAATGATTTAAAAATAATCTTTTTTTTCCGCGAATTAATTCCAACTTCCCTAAAACTTGTTATTTTTTTTTAAAGTGACAGTACCATTTTCGATGGTATTATTATGAACGATGTGACGCGCGCCGCGTGCCCTGCCTCACTTAGCCCGCGCAATTATTGCCTACCGCAAATATATTAAGTTACCTCCGTTTACGAAATAATATTTTTACGATACCTTACACAGAAATACGATACACAGAAATATTTGGGAAACCCGTGTTTCCTTAGTTTTAATGCCGAAACAAAATAATATGTCGATCAAGAAATTTCCACGCACCCGATTAACCTACAAAATTAAGGTTTAATAAAAGACTGCAAGCACTATGTTTAGTGTAATGTAGTAAGTTCTACAAGTTGCCTTAATAAGTAATATAAATATATAATAAAAATGCAATTATTTGAGCTGTAATGAGGCAGTGGTCGGTCCAATGTGCCTTGTAAAACACCTTCCCGATGAAGGAGATCCAGCTTCTGAATAAAGCTGGGCAGAAAACTATAATATCGTACGAAATACCGTAAACAATGCGCCCGTCGCGATGGTCTTTAAATTAATAATTATACCGAATACAATGGAGTCCGCACGCTGCGCGATGGATCCACCATCTTTTTTCCTATTTTACATCGCATCGGCCAGGGGAAATGCCGTACGCAGGAAGTTTACTCAAAAGATCAGCGTGCCATACCCGGTCGAAGGCTTAATTACCAATCTAATAGTCGAATAACTATAATCTATACATTTTATTTATGATTAGCTTGTGTTCGCGTCTTCACCCGCGTGACTTTCGGTCCCTTACGTCACATCTCATCAGTCGCTCATATTATTTATTGTACGTACTACCTACTTCGTATTCGCTTAGCGTTCTTTTAGACTTTTTTCCTGTATTCGCCTCCTAAGTATAGTAGCCTATGGAATAATGTTCTTTATCCTTTCTTGATGAACTCTCAAATTAAGAAAATAGATTACATGCAAAGAACCCAATAATTCAAATAGATACTTTCAATTTATATTGAATCATAGCGAAAACACTAGGAAGTGTCGATGGGTGAGCGTTTTAGGGGTCTGTCTTACGCAATACTGACGTTCAAAAAGTGCTGATTTTCAGCCTAATTTGAATAAATGACTTTTGATTTTGCTATATGCCTTTTATATTTTATCATAATAGTTAAGAATAAATTAATGCATTTATTATATTAGGACGACCTTGATGTCGAGGCTTTTATATTTTTATTGCCAATGTTCCATTGTACACGTGGTCTCTATTGGCTAGCCATGCTGAGGTAAATTTTTTGACTGTCCTGTGTTTTTTACGCACTTATATACTACGAGAGAGCTCCGATTTTAGTGTTCTTTCTTTAAAAATATAATCTATTCTTCAGTGAAGTTGAAGAATTTACTTATTATTCCCACAACATTAATAATATCTTCAAGGGCCCAATTTTTTTCAATAAAATGTGTTGCTGTGCCACACCTGTGTATGAAAATCAAATAAATTATTTTGTTGACTCACCAATTTGTCCCAAACTAATCATTCTTCAGAGATTAAATCATATTCTCTGGGTCGTGATTAATATATTTGCTTGCAGTATACACATAGGCACTACGTGCCTGCCTGGATTTAGTAATTACCTAACACAAGCACAATACAATTATTTAAATTAATCACAAACAAATCGGGCTAATAAGCGGGGTAATTTCATCAGCGCGTATTACAATTAAATATGTAGCTAGCTGTAAATAATTACTGCTATAATATTGGATCGCAAGCAGTGAGGATTGAATGGTGGCAAAGATATATACGCAGAAGGTTAATGCTATGTGCGGTCATAGGCTACGCATCTAGCGGAGGGTATACATATAGACTGCTAAAGGTAGAAAAAGGATTAGAAACAAGAAAAAAAGATAAATGGAAAAATTAATAATACTATAAGTATAATTAACACAGTATATCCGCTGTACCAGACACAGTGTTGACAGCCTCCGTGGCACACCGGTAGCGAACGCGGCCACTGTGCAGGGAGGCGCGCGTGCGGTTTCGATCCCCGCGCAGTGAAAATATTTATATACTGGTGCCTCGGAAAGCATGTTTAGCCATTGGTCCGGGTTGCCATACGAACATCTAGTGGCAGTGATTACGGGTTGTTGAAGCCCTCAGAAATCCCGCAATTAACCTAGCTGCAATGCTTCGATATCGCCTTCGGGTTGTGGAGGTCAGACGGCAGTTGCTTCACGAAAAATATCGAAGTTTAGCCAAAATCAGCAATTAGAATGGTAAAGCGGACCTCAGACTCCAAAGCTAAAATAGTTTCCGATGCGACTGTGAGTTACGCTGAAATGATGAATATAAACGCTGTAACAGCGAATAAAAAAACTGACAATAACTTTTTTCTTCGGCAATACTGCTGAAAAAAACTTGCTAATAAAAAATACTGCTTTAAGTCAGTAATTCACGGCAACATGGCGGATGGCGGTCAGTTTTAAAAGCACCGTTGGTGCAGTGGTTAAACTATTGACTGAATATAAACGCTGGTAACAGCGAATAAAAAAAACTGACAACAAATTTTTTATTCCGCAATAAAAAATACTGCTTTAAGTCAGTAATTCACGGCAACATGGCGGATGGCGGTTAGTTTTGAACGCACCGTTGGTGCAGTGGTTAAACTATTGACTGTTGCGCTGCGTGTCGCGAGTTCGATTCTCGCACGGAACAAATATGTCAGACTTAAAAAGTAGTTGCTCCTGTTCTGGCTGTTTGTGCATATGAGTGTAGTAAATGTTTACTATCGCACCCACAATACAGGATAAATTCTTAGTTTAAAATATAAAAAAGTCAAATATAATATAAAAGTGTCCCTATAGTCAGCAAAGAGGACCCTTTATAAACTTCTATGCTGTTTCTCTCATATCATTCTAGTTAACCTTGTTCACGTATTGTTTGAAGTGGAACTTCTCAGTTTTGTTTAATTCGTGGTATTGCTCCACACAGATGGTACACACAAATCCATTATTCAGCACATTAATGATATTCACTGCTGATTGAAATCGGATTACCGCCGCCTGCACTGATGCAGCCTCACTCTAAAAATTGATTTCCATTAATAAAATGGCTGGTTAATTATGCGATCGAACGAACACATAAGCAGCCAAAAAACAACGAAATAATTGAATTGAAACTTGAAAATCGCTGAATAAAGTACTTACAGTTTATTTCATAAAGGTAATGAATGGCTGAAATATTTGAATGTCAAACATTAAAATATTACGGCTATAATATCAACATTCAAAGCAATGGACAGGTACCAAGCCTCGCCATTCTAAATTAAAAAATAAACAAATAATGAAAACATGCATCATCTTTTATACCACGTATATCGAAGGACTGAACAATTGTTCTACGGCGGTGCGCAGAAAAATTGGCGAGTATAAGGCTATAGTGAACAGGCTTTAAATAAACTAGTACGTTTTACCATCAACGATTGCAACCTTGAAACATTATCAAAAAAAAAAACCAGGGCCAATCGCAATCCGAATCCATGTTTAAAATCAAAAAAATTAAATCAAGTCAATCGCAGCCCGAAAAATCTAAGTTTGATAAAAATAGTGCTCCTTTCTAGGAGCCGTGTTAGCCAAATGACAGCTCATATATTCACGAAGGATAATATATTGCTGAGCTATGAATCATGTTACCTAATGTACGAATATCTGCTCACCTGGCGAAGGTCTTGTGGTTTACTTTTTGAAGGTATGTTTTGTGATTCTGATTCTTTGTCTTTCATTCTCAGAAATGTCATTTAAATGTTTTATTTCGACGTGGAAGACATATCACAACTGTATTTTATTGACATAGGAAACAAAGAAAAATATTTGTTTTTCATCAACCATGTTTTGTCGTTTTTGTTATAAAGAGTATACGTATAAACGTGGAACTGTAATAATTAGCCCTTTCTAAAACATATGCGATAATTTGTATTAAGCGAAATAAGTCACATTATATCATATGGCAGATAGGTACTTACACACCAAAAGTATTAATATTATAAACAATTTTTAGATCAAATTATAGAGGCATTAGAACTGAAAGTATAGTCTCATCTAAATTTACTTTTCCCAGCTGTTTTTAACGACTAAGAGAAACTAGAGAGCATTTTTCTATCTAAAGTGTTGTTTGAGACAATATCGTACCCAGAACTCGTCTTCTTTACGTTCTGTAAGAATTACAAAGCCTTCAAGATTGTTTTAGCAACTATTTAGTACGGTATATTGGAATTTGTGGGAACTGTGGCAAGCTAGTTAGAAACCATTGAAATTACAAATTG
Organism: Sesamia nonagrioides; assembly: GCA_017933935.1. Classification (NCBI taxonomy): domain Eukaryota; kingdom Metazoa; phylum Arthropoda; class Insecta; order Lepidoptera; family Noctuidae; genus Sesamia; species Sesamia nonagrioides. The sequence goes on from JADWQK010002541.1 coordinate 723,951, forward strand.
CTTTCAAAGGATACATGTTCGATTTAGTAAGTTAAAGTAAACATACTACCATGAACTCAATTAAAATTTTTATTATACAACGTGTAACAAAAAGAGTATATACATACCAAGGGCATCTAAAGATGCCACTTTAGATGATATCAAACGATATCGGAAGGGTTTCAACTCAAAATAAAATACTCAAAAAATTGGTACCAAATTTTCGGTTTCGTGTGTTTCTTAAAATCAAATCATAACAAACGTGGCAGCACACTAGATACGTTAATAACTACTCGTTACCCGTCACGTTACTTGCCAAAATTCGATAAATGTCTTCAATATCTCTGTGCGACTAGTATGATAGTAGCCTATCACAGGCAGTGTTTTTCCTCATAACTTCCTAACATAAGAGATAGGATTAAAAAACCCTTCCAATATCGTTTGATATCATGTAAAGATGCCATGCATTTGTTATGTATATACCCTTTATGTTACACGTTGTATAGAAAACGCAACATAAATTCATCCACTCCAGGCATTGAGAATGGTAGATGTCGTGAGGTACAGATCTTATATAATATCTTACGAATTGGGGCAAATACGTAATACATTATCAGTAGCAATGGGCTTCTTAACAGTTCAACAACGTTCATTGCGTTATTAGCGATTTGAGCGGACACATTTTCGAACATATGAAGCAATGGATTGGCAATCTGCTTCGAAATTATTCCAACTAATTATAGTAATAGTGTATTACGCAATTAGGGTGCTGATTTTGGAGGTCAGATAGGCATTTGCTCCATATAAAGTACTTAATTCGGTTAGATTGGAAGCCAACCCTAACAAAGAGGGAAATGAAGATGATGAGACGCATGTATTTCTAAGCCTCCATGTATACATATGTTCACAATAAAATGTAACATCTTAAACAATTCGGTCGTTTGGCACGAAAACTCTGTTGCCATGGTAACGTGTTTCTGTCCTCCAATGTATTCGAACAAAAAATTGAGAATAAAGTTTTTCATACACAGCCCATAACAATTATCTGTAGAATGTATGCGTGTGTGTGTTGGGCTTTGAATGTTATAATATTTTATGAGGTGCCCGTTCATTCGGCTGGCTACGGGCGGTGGTATGTGGTACAAGTTATACGCGATGTAAAGGTTGACGTGGTGGCCTAGTGGTTAAAACATCAGCCTCTCAAGTATGAGTACGCGGGTTCGATTCCAGGTCAGGCAAGTACCAACGTAACTTTTCTAAAGTTATATGTACTTTCGAAGTATATCTTGGACACCCATGATATGAAGGAAGGCAAACATCTTGCGAAAACCTGGACTTTTAAGTCTGAAATCGCCAACCCGCATTGAGCAAGCGTGGTGATTACACTCAATCCTTCTCTGTATGAAAGGAGACCTGTGTCCAGCAGTGGGACGATAAAAATGTTGAAGATGATGATGAAAGGTGATCTGCCTACCCACGAATGGTTTCCGTGGGTCACAAGTTCACTTAGATGTACCGCAAGGTCCAATACTGGGTTAATTTTTGTTCTTAACAGATTAGTTTACATAAAATATTGTAAGTCTCAATGCCAAGTAAAGGAAATGTGTAATGTTTGCATTATCAAATGTTTGTAATATAGAACTCAACATCAGTTAGGCAGTTAACGGTTAAACATTTTTCTGTAATAAATAAGGGTTTCTTATCAGTTTTAGCCTCAGTCTTGTCGTAAACGTTAACCGTTTAGGAGAGTCCAACGGTATAGTGACTATTTGGAATGAAAATATTTTTGCGATAAATTTTAATAACAATAAGTTAGCAGTACTTTTGTTATGGTAGTCAGTATATTATGTAACTTAGCACTTAACTGTTAGCATGCATATTATGTAGCTTTTAGTTACTTTCCTTATGAACAGGATTTGAGATACTTTCCCTAGTCCCATCCTTTTCCTCCATAATCTAACAACACCAATCACCTCCAAATCTACGCACCGCTGGCGGCACCTATCGCGCAACAAAAAAACAAAACACCAGTTCAAACGAAAGTCACAGCCGGCCGGCATCAATAATTTCCGCGCGCGGTGCAAAATCTCAAATATATTGTGAAATACAACTGTTTGTAACATGGTGTGGTGATCCTCAGGTTCCCAGCCTCCCATGAGTACCTAACATATCAATAGTTATATCTCGTAGCCTGTTTCTATCAAGACAGCTCAAAGACGCGTCCCTGCTGGGCGCGAAACGCAATCACTGTATAAATAAAAACTTTTCCAAATTTTTATTTATACAGTGATTGCCTTTCGCGCCCAGCAGAGACGCGTTCTAGTTTAGATTGAGCGAAACATTACAGAAACCATTACACACAGCAACTACGGTAGTAGTTGCGCTCGCTCATACCTTGGACTACTTAACAAAAACCACACAACCACTCCCGCTCCTACCTTGGACAACTTAACAAAAAGCCAGCTAGTGGCGTATTGTCGCTCGCTTGCCAACTGCTTCCAATGTTATTATTATTATCTTTTGAAACGCAACTTACGCCCCGCGGCGTAGCTCGCTAACGCGGTATTAACATTACTTGGGCACAACGAGTTCCGCATCGGTTACAGAATACGGATACAAGATTATGTAGTAAGTGATTATGTAGTATGTATAGTGTGTATTTAAGGAACTGTGACGTCATGTTTAGAGCTGTAGTTATTTTGATCATTTTATAAGGTTAATGTGAAGTCGTGATTATAATAATGTATTGTCGGTGCATTGGGAGCTTGCTGAACATTGGAATCGTATAAAGCAATATTATTTACTAAGAAATAATGAATAAGAATCAAGATAAGAGAAATTATAAGCAGAAAAAATTAAAAAAAATAAATGTTATAAGAAAATTCTTATTCTATCTTTAGAATGAAAAACCTTTCTATGGACTTCATATCGAAAACAAATTGTTTGCTGTAGACATTTGAGCTCGTTGCTCAATAAGTCCAGACCCAATGGGCCTTCATTTAAATTCAAGTCATAATTTCACTTTCATCTTTTTTTTTTCGTTTAATTTGGTCTTGGCAGCCACTAACACATTGATTTAAACATCTTAAAAAAGGAAACAAGTTCAATGAACTTATTTTTTTTTTAATTATCCGTAAACCTATAGTAGGTCATAGAAAAAGAAAGGGGCAGGAGAGAATACTTTTTTTTTTAAATACTAGCTACCTTTTCTCATCATACCAATTCTCGCTATTATTCCTCGAGGATAAGTACTTACATACCATAGTACATCTCCATAGTATACCTCTCCTACTTCGGCTTGTTTCTTTAAAATAATTTCAGCTGCCCAATTTACATCCCGCATATTTCCTGGATAAAACCATATTCTTGATCAAAACTTTAATCAAAACCAAAATGTACTTCAAACAGCATCCTAATAATTTTTGTTCTCAGGCAAATTGGTTTTGTTTTCCCACAAAAATAATAGCCACCGGACGTGACAGGCAAGCGACATGTTCGCTCAAATTGAACATGTTCCCTTCGTAATGACCGACACGGAGCCTTCATACGAATCTGAGGGTGAGTGGGTACGGGGCAATGTGACGTAAGGAACGTGTGGCTGCTGAGGAAGTCGCGTTTGTGATGCTTTGCTTATTCTTCGTGGCGTTTTTTATTAATATTGATAAATACGATCACAAATTAAATCATTAGATGAAAATTGAGTGTTGGTGACCGGTCAGTTAGTCGAAATGCGTTTTCTGTTTTTTTTTTTTTTATAATTATAAACTAGTGCTTGACTACAATCCCGCCTGATGGTAAGCACTGATCCAATAGTTGGTGGTAAAGCGAGCTAGTTTATTAAGAGCTTATTAACTCAAAAAAACTGATCGAATAGGAAAATTTCAATAACTGCATAACGTATAGGTACTATATGTATATAGGAATGGAAAACACAAATAAAAACACTAATACACTACCCACCTTTTCTCGAAGCTTTTCTTTGTATTTCTAAACCGTCATAGCCTTCGTCAGAAATGAGGAGATCCGCAGAAGAACCAACGTCACCGACATAGCTCTGCGAGTCGCTAAACTTAAGTGGCAGTGGGCAGGGCACATTGCTCGTAGAACCGATGGCCGATGGGGCAGTAAGGTTCTGGAATGGCGGCCACGTACTGGAAGACGCAGCGTAGGGAGGCCCCCAACAAGGTGGACCGATGACTGGTGAAGGTCGCGGGAAGCCGATGGCCGATTGGGCAGTAAGGTTCTGGAATGGCGGCCACGTACTGGAAGACGCAGCGTAGGGAGGCCCCCAACAAGGTGGACCGATGATCTGGTGAAGGTCGCGGGATGCCCATGGATGCGGGCAGCACAAGACCGGTCGGTGTGGAAAGCCTTGGGGGAGGCCTTGGTCCAGCAGTGGACATCTATAGGCTGAAGAAGAGAAGAAGATAGCCTTAACCTTGATAATACTAGAAATGTCAAATTCTCAGGGTTATAACGAACTAAGCAGATTCATAAAACACACTATGATATATCCTGTCAAACTATAAAACATGGAACTTTATTTATACCACAAAATGCAGTAATTTCATCACTGAATGACTCACTCATTCATAACATTCCAGAGCAAATCCTGCGATTTGCCCACGTGGGAGTTGAACGCATGATGAATTAATGGCGTGACTCACGTGGATTTCAAAAACCATTTAACATGGAGCCTCGAAAGCTAACGTCAGAGCACAGAACAATTGATGATGGGGGACTACGAATATCATGATATTAGTGGGTATAAATTTCTATTTCGTTTTAAAATACCGGTAATAAGTACTTACAAGATTTCTTTTATCTTTTACTAGCTTTCTGCCCGCGGCTTCGCCCGCGTGGAGTTCGGTTATATCGCACTTTTTAGATTTCCCTCGGGAACATCATTTTTTTCGGGATTAAAGGTAGCCTATGTTCTTTCTCTGGGTCTAAAGATTGCCTATGCCAAATTTCATCAAAATCGGTTGAGAGGTTTAGGCGGGAAAGCGTAACAGACAGACAGACAGACAGACAGAGTTACTTTCGCATTTATAATATTAGTATGGATTATTTTCAAAAATTCCTTTTTTTAACTCACAGTCATGGACTTAATAAAACGAGAGGACTGCTTTGTCCTAACTTTCGAGTTAATACCGGAAAGAAAAGGAACTGGGTGTCTTAAAGTTTTCCCATAATAGGTCACTTACAGTAGGGGCTGGGATGTTACTATTTATAAGACGAACGTTAAATGGATAGGTAAAAATAAGAAATCGAAGTTAAATTTTGACATGAAGGCCCAAGGACAATTAAAATCATTCAAAATAAAGCCGCAATCTTATCTCAGCGACAATCAATGTCAAAAACTTCTAAATAATTTAAGAAAATGAGCGGTATTTTTGACAGATAAGACTGTGAACCTCCTTAAAATTACAAGAATTGCCCCTGTGGACTAGATAGTGTCTATCTGACATTTACAGAATATCAACATATTTTTTTATGTGATCTCTCCCGCTCTGAGCGAAGCGGTAGGGCGTGTCAGACTTTTACTGACCAAAACCCACCCGTGTTCCTTCGCCTGTGCGCCAGGGCACTCGCTGCCTCAGCGAAGACCTTGCGGTATCCCTGGACTAGCCTAACGGCTATGACTCTCTCTGGGACGTAGCCAGGCGTCGGGCTGGTCGCCGCCTCAGGCACCGCACCCACACCAGTGCCCCGTAGAGGGCCATGGACCGCACGATCTTCACGTAGAGCCTCCGGCAGGAGGCATATGGTCCCCATAGATTGGGGAGGAGCCGCCTCAGGGCAACAGAATATCAACCTTAATGAAGTTTATTATAGTGGTCGTTTTGATCAAAAATTTAACAATTACCAGGTAGATGATTTTAAGACCGGAAAATCTCATTCCACTCAACCAAGAAGTGGTAGCAAAAGTTCTAACTAAAGTAATAGCTAAAGCAAACGCTTAAAGCAACCAAACTCTTAACATAAATATATGTTAAGACATACATAACATGGGTAGCTCTGACCATCCACTTGTGAAGGTTGTTTTGACAAGTTAGACAGCTTTTTGATTAGCTGAAAGTTGAACTGACCCCTGGCCCCTACCTACTTATTATTTTAATCAAACATAATTATTTTGTGGGCAAACAGTTTAATTGAATTATTATTTGTTAGAAACTAAATATTGTGTGTTTCTGATATATTGCTAAGTTGTATGTTACGTAATGCGAGATTACGGAACAATGAACTTACTGAGAGTATGTAATCTGCTGTAAATTTTATACTTCTTTTGTGGTTGTTTAGGTGGTGTTTGACGGCGATATTTAAGGTATTGGAGTGTGGTATCCACTACACACTTAGTTTATATAAGTTCAGAAATTAAACATATTGATGTAACAAATATCACACTCATTGATATCCTACACATAATACAGTTACAGTTTACACATTTATATACAACTTAAGCTATAGATGATAATTAAATAAATATTTTATTCATACATATTATAAAACTACAATAAACATGCACCACTCAATTAATACAAAATATTGTTAATAACCTTACTTAGAATTTAGACCAGTCGTGAGGCGATCGTCGCGAAGTCGTACAGTAAAAAGGTCTTCCCTGTTCTTAACAAACAATAGAACTTGTTTGATGACGCGTGCGCCGATCGCCCCCCGCCAGTCCCTTGGTAGCTTCCTCGGATGATACATGTCGCTTGTGCAATATTTATATCGTAAAACTAAAACCGTATTCGTCTTGTGAAACTTTTATCTATCTTGTAACTGTACCTACATATCTTCACGCTTATTCTTCTTCCCGCTATTGCTATTATCTACTCTTGCTCCTGTTCGTGCTTGTGCTAAAATAAACCGAAATAAACTGTGTAGTGCAATGGTGTGTTTGGACTATCATTTCAAGTTCCTGCGACCTGTAGTCCATCAACAGCAACAACCACCAAAGGAGTAAATAAAATATTTAGTTTGGAAAATAGATATAGAAATATTTCAACACCATTAAAATAATGATGATATTTATAATTTTACTTGATATTACATTAACTTGAAACATATAATTGTATAGTAGCTTATATGCCCACACCTGGGAACTACCTCGCCCTGTACCCACAGCTGGGCACAGGGCGGCAGGGGTATCGATGCTCAACCTGTTACCTTAGATTCAATGCATGATTCTGAACGAGTGTAGAATCATTTGTGGTTTTCATTGTTTTGATTTGCGTGTAAATTTATCTTGGGGCACGATAAAACTAGAGCAATAACAGAAGGCAAGTGGTGAGAGGAATGTGGAAAAGCTAATGTTTTATCATAGTTTGTAATTAGTACTTATAAGCCATCACAAAACGTTACCTACTTGTCATAGATCTATTTTACAGACTCCAAAGCTGAAAAGGCTTCGGATGCCACTGGGATTAACGCTGAGAGGATGATGAGGATGTTAGATCTATTATACAGAAAGCAAAACAATTTGTTTAGATAATGAACAAATGGGCAATTTCCTATAAGTATTCACAAGCACAAACCTCGTACACCTCTGGCTAACTAACAAAACAAACACAATTCTTGAAGTTCGCGCAACAAACAACTGAGATTAGAAACACTTGAATTACAAAGAGAACTGCGAGCACCGCACATTAACGATTCCGCCGCCAGCAGTTGGCAAACATACTGCTATTAATTTGATTAAGAATGTAAAGCGAATCTATTCCGAGTCAACACTTCACGATAAACATGTTCTTTAATGTTTCACAGTATTATACTAGTATACAGGTATTTGTTGTGAGAAGAGAATTGAAAAGATTTGAGAAACAAAAAGGAATCAAGTGAACTTCAAAATAGGAACCCGAGTTTTAAGTAAATGCTTCATCTCCCACGGAAACATACAGGAACGTTACGCCATTCATAATGATCATTATTGTTATCATATTTTGATGGCTGATAAGTATCCTCTTAACAATGTAACAGGGGTGTTTAATTTTGACAGCCATTAGTCAATTGCTTAGTTAACTTCCTCTTTTCTATTCCGAGTCAACACTTCACGATAACCATTTTCTTTAATGTTTCACAGTAAGTTTTTGTCATGAAACGAGCATTGAAAAGATTTTGGAAACACAAATCAAGTGAACTTCAAAATAGGAACCCAAGTTTTGAGTAAATGCCTCATCTCGCTCAGTAATATACGTTAACATCATGACATTTATGATTGTCGTTATTAGCATTATAGTCTTTGGACAGTACCTATTATAGGTTTATATGCTTCCTCACAATGGGCCTCTTACGAAGTCTCAAGGTCACACAAAGGGGGATGGAAAGAGCTATGCTCGGAATTTCTCCGGGCGATCGAATTAGAAATTAGGAGTTCCACAGAAGAACCAAAGTCATCGACATAGCTCTTCGAGTCGCTAAAATTAAGTGGCAGTGGGATGGGCAGATTACTCGTAGAATCTATGGCCGATGTGGCAGTAAGGTTCTGGAGTGGTGGCCACGTACCGGAAGACGCAGCTTACGGAGGCCCCCAACAAGGTGGACCGATGTCCTGGTGAAGGTCGCGGGAAGCCGATAGATTCGGGCAATACAAGACCAGTCATTGTGGAAAGCTTTGGGGTAGGCTTTCGTCCAACAGTGAACCTCTACAGTATTACGGAGGTGTTTAATTTTGATAGCAACTAATCAATTACCTACTTTGTTAACTTCTTCTTAGCGTTAAACAGCTAAGTACTATGAATAATATTTTTTGTAATCAGACGCTAAGCAATTAAATAAAATTTTAGAGATAAGACTAAATATGTATACTTACTCAAAATAAATTGTTTAAAATCTCAAGTAAAGAACAAAGATTTGAGTCGGTTAGTAAAATGTCTTAAAATTACTTCGGTGTTTGGCATCGCTGCTGGTTGAGCTTTACATAGTTCTACTGGAAGCCCCTTAAGAAGTAGTTGTCGATATACTGCGACGAAAAATAACGTAACTTAAACCTCATTCGAACCCGATATTTCTGAACGGATCAAAAGTAAATTCTTTTGTGTACTTCTTCTCTTATTTGATTAAATTATTGCCAAACAATCTGTGATTGGCTGTGATTAACGTTAGAAAATGCAGAGCTATTACCTGTGCAAGTAGATTACCAAGTCTACGTGAGTAAAGAACAAAGGATAGTCACATGTACATGAAATTTGAATGGGTTTAAAGACATGATGCGCTTACTCTGTACTTATAATTGATTTACAAAGCGAGGGTACGGACGAAAGCAGGTCAAGCTACCCGAAACTGTCATTCCCAATCAACCTTGAGCCTTAAAGTTTTAGAGATAAAGTATAAATCGGATAAAGAAATCTGACAGTTTGTAGTAGCTTGATGCTGTCGTCTGTACAGTACGAAGAAGTTTGTTTAAGCTTTGTTTACCTTCCAGACAAATTTAGAATGTCTAAAGCCCGCATAAATCCGCAGTGAGAGAACGCAAAAAGCTTGCTGCATTATACATTATTTAAGGATATTAATAAAGGCTAAATAAACCATGGATTTATTATGCCGACCACAGAATGTTTCATAGTGCAGTCCACAGTCTAGCAGCTAGTCAAAGTCGCTCTCTAAAATAAACAAAACAGCATCAAAACAATCTCGTACATTTCACAACGATTAGATAAACAAACAAACACATCTGTGTAAGGCTTGTGCACTTTCGTAAATAGGTTTAAAGCGAGCCAGCGCTATCTAGCGGCCACAAAGTGAATTATATAAGTGCTTGCAACGGAGAGATGTTTTGAGTTATTTAATTTAGTAGTCGCCGCTTCGATTCCCAGCCGGGGCGGACGTAAAGTGCACTGGACGCCACAACGTTTAGACCTACGAAGTTGTGGATATGGTATGCAATATTTTGGAGATATACAATATGTAAAGAAAACCCTGTCCGATCCGTGAAGGTATTGTTAGGTATCGATAACTGATTCTACTAATGGGTACAAAGACGGGTTAAACTTTAAAAAAAATCCCCCTAAAAAATGAATAGCATTTCGCAAAAAGAGCTAACTTAATACATGTGCGGTAAGCAACCCTACTGCGAGGGGCGGGAGGCAGGGCACGCGGCACGTGGTCGCGTCGCGATTTGCTCATAATAATAACGGTGTTGTCACTTTTTTAAAAATTACCAAATTTCGGGGAAATTTGAATTAATTCCCGGGAAAAAAAAGATTATTTCAAAATTCAATAGTATTGTTGCTATGATGATTATGTAAAATTTTATATTATATTAAGTCAAGTTTTTACCTAACCTTTATTATCCTTATGGGTCGGACAGGGTTTTCTTTACATATTGTTCAGTAGCTGTGTCAGTTTTAGTTTGTTGACTTTAGTCAAGGGTATGTACGTACCAAATTAACAGACTTTTTTCAATAAAGTAACATATCTAACGCAGGGATTTTTCGAAGTGCCGCTGACTATCCACTAGAGTAGTTTATATCTAAAAATATTTTTTTTTTTTCACCGAAAACGGAGTTTGCAGAAAATTAACGAAGCAAAATATGTTTGTGGAGTTTTGGCTTTCGATAACATTTAATATCTGTGATGTACTTTTCCACGAAACAGTTTTGTATGATAAATTAAATCAGCCATGATTTTCAGTAATCAAAGAGCCAAAGGATAATGGAGCACAGCATTCTGGGTATTGAAAAATCTTTTTTTAACTCGTTGTGTTACTTCTGAATTGAAAACTTAAATTCTAGCAATTCATTTTTCGATGTGAAAATTGACTCTGTGTTAGAGGCATAATCTTCTGGAAGAGATTTCCAATGGACTGATTAGAAATCGGTTCTTAAAACTTGAATCCATTTCAAACGCTACCAGATATAAGAAGCTAAAATTTTTTCAGCAATAGAATCGCAAAGCAAATCGCAAAAAAATGTTTGGCATAAGCCAAATATTTTTTTTTGCTTTTCGAATTAACATCTGAATTCTATTTCTTAAATCTTTTACTTTTTAAGATAATCAGGCGTCGGGTCTTGGCTAAAGTTAGCTTTGGCGTTCCCTGCGCGAATATTTAAGACAGATCAAGACTCCAATAACCACATACAAATACACTACAAGACCATTTAAATGACCGAGTAATTAATTATTGTATGCCTGAAGCATCTTACAGTAAAATTATAGAAAAAGTTATAAGTGGTAATTACAGTCCATCCACAACCATTGTTATTTTGATTGGGAGAAGGGGAAATGCAAACAGTGTAAAAATTAAGAAATATTTTGAAAGTCTAGCCTTCTTAAATGTAAATAAAATAGTTTTGTTTGCCTTTCCTTATGGCAATGGCCTGTCACAGACCGAAAACAAATTAGATATAGATGTAATATGACATTACAAACTATGACATCGTATAACGATAAATTTGACTCTAATGTACTTATTAGTCAAAATTATTTTATGACCAAAAATAACTATTATCTTCGTAATTTTTTTAAAGGACAGGTAGCAGAATCGCTATCATACTATATATATAAGTCAGCCAAGTGTTTGGCTAACTATACTGCTTCTATTGAGCAGTTAAGTTATACACTTAGTGGTAATGAGCAGAGCTTGGAATATGTTCCAAGCTATTTAAATTACAGCTTGAGACAATAGAGTCAACCTCTAGCACTATTTTAAATACCAAGTTAGACTTGTACCCATTATCAAGGGACATTGAGACAACAGAGTTAAACTCTAGCATAAACGTCAACCAAGATGTATTAATATCACACCCATCAAATGATTTTCAAAATAAAATGAGTAATAATAACCTTAAAATTGTTCTTCAAAATATACAGGGTGTGATAAATAAACAATTAGAATTGGATTTGTTCATGAACTGTAATTACATTGATATTGTTTGTCTTACTGAACATTGGTTAAAAGCCCATCAGTTCATGTTCAGCTTTAGTAACCATCAGATTGCTAGCTCGTTTAGCAGAGTGAATAATATAATAAGGGGTGGCTCCCTAATAATTGTTCGTAACAATTTCAAATTTAAAGAACGGACTGATATTGTAAGCCTCTCTGTTGAGCGAGTTATTGAAATTGCTTGCATCGAGCTTGAGCGGTTCATTGTAATAAGTATCTACAGGCCCCCATGTGCTTCCTATGATATTTTTGAGAAATATATGGAGGAACTTTTATTAAAGACACAGTAACAAAACAGTTGTCGTTTGTGGAGACTTCAACATTAATGTTCTAGAGAAATCAGTTGCAGTTAAGAAATTTATGTCATTATTCAAGTCTTATAACTTGTATGCAAGATTCTTTGAGCCGACTATACCGATGATATGACCGAATAACTGCCACGAGTGCCACCTGTTTAGACAACATCTTTACTAACTTAAGACCTTCTGACCATTTAATTATAAACGAGTTAGACTCTGATCACTGTGGCCAGTTAGTTACTTTTACTCAGAAAAGTGAAGTCAGAGCTCAAAGAAAACTTGTGAGTTTTGTTCTTATAAATGAAAATCGTTTAGGACAATTTAAAAATAATTTAATTGAAAAGCTACCGGCTTTATCACACCAATCCGGATCATGCGTATAGTATACTATTTAACCTCATTAATTATAAATTTATGAAAGTTTTCACAAAAAAAAACCTTGCCTATTATCGACCGTATTATATTTAGTGACTGGGCAACCCCAGGTATTTATAAAAGCAGGGAAAAAATGTATCAATTGTATCAGGAAAAAACATTTAACCATGATGAAGCTTTTCAAGAATTTGTTAAAAATTATTCAAAAACTTTTAAAAGAGCCTGTTCCTCAGCAAAAGCCATACACATTAAAAATAAAATAAAATCTTCTGGCAATAAAATCAAAACAACATGAGGAATTATAAATTCTGAAACTGGAAGAGCCAAAGTACAAAATCGCGATTTCCATCTTAAAATTAACGATGAAGATATAAAGGCGGACTTGGAGGTAGCAACTGAGTTTGAGACTTTTTTTACTAATATTCCAATAATGACAACAAAAACTTTGCCTTCTTCCTCCATTTCTGCTTATGCCATACTAAAAGAATGTGTTCCAGAACGTGACAACCACTTTGAATTTACATTTGTGACTGCTAAAGACATTATAGAATCTTTTAAGGATCTTGGTGTAAAAAAGACTGCCGATCATTGGGGTTTGTCAGTTTGTCAGTATACACTGTAGCTTCAATAATAGATGTTATCGCACCTTTCTTAGCAATTGTTTTTAATTCTTGTGTCACATCTGGTGTATTTCCTGATTTCATGAAACTAAGCAAAGTAATTCCACTGTTCAAATCTGGTAACACAACTGATCCCACGAATTTTCGGCCAATATCGACATTACCTTGAGCAAAATTTTTGAAAAAATAATTTTGAAAAAGTTGTTGAGGCACTTTAACTTACACAATTTATTGCACGTGAAACAATTTGGTTTAACAAAGGGTCGTTCAACTACAGATGCGGGCGTGGCGTTGCTGAAGAACATATTTGGGGCCTGGGAGGAATCGCAGGATTCTCTTGGTATTTTTTGTGATTTGTCCAAGGCTTTGATTGCGTACATCATGATACTCTTATTAGGAAATTGTACCATTATGGTTTAAGGGACAGAGCTCTCGACCTTCTGACTTCTTATCTGAATAATCGAATTCAGAGGGTTGATGTTAATGGCAAGAGATCTGCAGGATCTGTGGTCACCATGGGCGTTCCGCAGGGCTCAATTCTAGGTCCAGTTTTGTTTTTAATTTATATTAATGACTTACCTCATCACGTGAGGGATAATCACAACATAGTATTGTTCGCGGATGACACTTCTCTTATTTTTAAAGTCAAGCGTCAGCTAACAAATTTTGACGAAGTTAACAATGCACTCTCTAAAGTTGTCCATTGGTTTAATGTAAATAACCTTATAAATGAAAAAAAAAAAAACTAAAGTCATTAAATTTTCTACGCCAAATGTCAGGCAGCTAAGTACCAATGTTCAAGTGAATGGAGTAGAGTTGATCCCCGTCGAGTCGACAGTTTTTCTTGGATTAACTATTGACGCCAAGTTACAATGGGGTCCTCACATTGAGAAGCTGTCGGGTAGACTGAGTTCTGCCGTCTTTGCTGTTAAGAAAATTAGGCAAATAACTGATGTGGATACAGCCAGAATTCTTTATTTTAGTTATTTTCATAGTCTTATGACTTATGGGATTCTTCTCTGGGGAACTTGTGCGGACATCAATACCATCTTTGTTTTATAGAAGAGGGCTGTTCGAGCCATTTACAACCTTGGTCCTAGAGATTCTCTTAGAGAAAAGTTCAAAGAGGTAAACATTCTTTCTGACTGTAGCTTCACAATATATATTTGAAAATCTTATGTATGTTCATAAAAATATCTCGAATTTTAAGAAAATAAGCGATATTCATAATGTAAATACCAGGAACAAACACAATCTTGCTGTACATCACACTCGTCTCCACAGAGTAGGCAACTCGTTCATGGGTCAATGTATACACTTTTACAACAAGCTTCCCATGGACATTCGAAACTTACCCATTAAACGATTTAAGAACCATATAAAGGCCAAACTTTGCAAAAAGGGGTATTATAAAATCACAGATTATTTAGAAGACAAAAAAGCTTGGGACTGAGCTGCTCGCTCTGTTAAGCATTGTTAATTGTTATTAAGCAATATGCGTAATTATACTTCATATCACTCCCGAAGATGATTACCAATTTACATGCAGCAGTACGTAGTATGGTGCCGTCCTTGTCACACTTTAAAGACTTTTCATAAAGAAAAGAAAAAAAAATATTCAAATACCCGCTCATCGACCCCACTCCGGTCTCACTGTCCTATGTTCATTACGTTTTTTTGTGCTGTCCGAGTCACACGCATCATTTTGTGCAGAAAATTACCGTTGCGACTAAGTTGTTTCCAGATTGTCCAATCTGATTTTGCGTAATCATGGTGAAGAAAAGTTCACGTTCAAAAGATATTGATGATTATAGTGATTTATTTAAGAAATTAAAGAAATTAGAGAAAAAGTGAAACATAAATCTAGATTGAGATTGCCTTCAACGTCATCCTAAAGTGATCAGGTTAAGCGTGATACTCACCAAGAAGAAGTTATTGAAAGTAAGTAGCCTAATCTGTAGTTGCTAATATAGATGTCTAGTAGGTACATGTACAATGCGCAAGCGCCTGCCGCCACGCGCCGCCCGTCAGGCGCCACTCTGTCGGCCTCGGGTACCGGTACGATCCTGCGTTGCCGCTGTCACAGCACCGCTTAAAATTGTATTTTATCTACCTTTTTATTAACTTTATATAACAAAAGTTTTATGTAAATCATGAAACAAGTTTTATTGGTACTAAGTATATTTAAACTAGTTATTAGAGGGTAATAAGCAAAGATTAATCGAACTTTAAAATGTATTTATTTGTAGTTGTATAAGTAGCTAGGTATTAAATGTATGAACGTAACGTAACGTCTATATTAAATCGCGATATTGTAACCTATAAACATCGCTCGGCGTAAACCGCCTATGAGCGTTGACCTACCTATTTTTTGTTTTTTATTTACTTCGTGTATATTGCGCCTAAGTCTTATAAAAGTACTTACCTAATGTGCTCCGCGTAAATCGTGTCTGAGCGTAAAGTACTTGCACACCTTGCTCCGCGTAAATCGCGTGTCTGAGCGTAAAGTACTTGCACACCTTGCTCCGCGTAAATCGCGTCTGAGCGTAAAGTACTTGCATACTTTGCTCCGCGTCAATCGCGTCTGAGCATAAAGTGCCTACTTGTATACCTTGCTCCGCGTAAATCGCGTCTGAGCATAAAGTGCCTACTTGTATACCTTGCTCCGCGTAAATCGTGTCTGAGCGTAAAGTACTTGCACACCTTGCTCCGCGTAAATCGCGTGTCTGAGCGTAAAGTACTTGCACACCTTGCTCCGCGTAAATCGCGTCTGAGCGTAAAGTACTTGCATACTTTGCTCCGCGTCAATCGCGTCTGAGCATAAAGTGCCTACTTGCATACCTCGCTCCGCGTAAATCGCGTCTGAGCCTGGATTACCTATTTACATCCGCGTTAATCGCGTTGCATTACTAGAATGGCTACCAATATTGTTATTATAAAGATTTTGCTTGCTATTTGCTATAAACGAGAGATTCTTGATATGTTAGGAGATGATCCTTCCTTGGATAAAAGTTTTGGTGAAACCTTACATGAAGACATTGCATCCAGGTGCGAGCACACAAGTAAAGAAAAGCGAGCTGATCGAATAAAACAATATTTGCCTCCAGAAAACTGTCTTCACCTAAAAGACCCGGCGTAGAATCTCGAGATCAAAGCTGCGCTTACAGAAACAATTAATAAGAGAGATGTTTACAGCCAAAGTCACCAGAATCAGCTTGGTAGTGGTCTGGCTGCACTCGGAAAAGCGATCAATATAGCTCTATAAATAAAACAGATTTCCGAGATATCATAAAGCCACTCAGTGATGCAGCTAAACTTTTTTGTGATATACACTATAAAGAATCTCTCTCAAGACGGTTTGCCGCTATAAATACTTTAAATAAGCAAACCCGACGTACTATAAGAAATACGCAAATAGACAATTTTTTATATTTGGTTCGGAGTTGGCCGAATACTTGAAATCGTCCAAAACTATATCAAAATCTAGTATGGAACTACGCCCTCGTATGCGCGCTCTAATCTGGTCCATCCATATCAGCGCGTCGAGGGTCTTTAAACGCGAGGGGGGCGTCGCGGGCTGCCGCCGCCGGGCCGCGAGCGTATCCGCCCCACTAGACGGCCCGACAGCCGCTGTCGCGCAACCGCAACCCGATGCACACCAAGAGCTACACACGGTACCGCTCAAGGAGGAACTGACTTCAGAACCAGAGGTACACTCATCAATTGTCGGCAGATTGCAGTTTTATTATAATTATTGGTGTACTATTACGAATGACTCCAATATTCTGTCTTGGGGTCAAGGTTATAAAATTCCCTTTAAGGAGGAACCCGTACAAAAAATAATACCTAAAAATGACCGATTTTCTTCTAGTGAATCTAAAATAATCCAAGAATCTGCACTTAAACATCTTGATCCAAAATATATTTCATTGTGCAATCCCTGTGATGATCAGTTTTTTGTCGCCCGTATTCACAGTTCTAAAACCGAATGGTGAACATCATTTTATACTAAATTTAAAGGAACTAAATAAATTCATCAAAGTGGAGCATTTTAAAATGGAGCGTTACCGTACTGCACTAAAGCTCCTAGACCAAAATTAATTTATGGCTACATTTGATTTAAAGGATGCTTAGGCTCACTTTTTGATAACAATTAATAATGAAGAACGTAAAAAGCTACGCTTTTATTGGAATTCACAACTTTATGAGTTTAATGTTCTGCCATTTGAGCTTTGCACTGCTCCACTTGTTTTCACAAAGCTACTAAAACCTGAATTACAATCTCTACGTTCGGACGGCTAAATGTCGGTTAATTACCTATACGATTTTTTATGTATTGGCTCTAACAGTGAGTGCGTTGAAATGTTACTGCTACAAGAGAAATATTAGAATCATTTGGACTCCTAATAAATAATTTAAAAAAGACCAGTTGACACGAAAATTCGCATTAATAACGCAATCAGGTCTTTTTCACAAACGAAAATGTGCAGAATAAGACAACTTGTGGAGTTTCTAGGACTTTTGACATCAGCTTGCCCAGCCGTACAGTACGGATGGGTGTATACTAAGCAAAAAGAACGCGACAAATTCTTAGCTTTATATTATTCTGATAATTATAATAAGCGTATGGTTTTGCCTAGCTGTCTACAGCCAGATTTTAAATGGTGGAGTGACAATATTGAAACAAGCTATTCATCTATTCAAAGTAATGATTATTTACTAGAAATATTTTGCGATGCATCTCCTACAGATTGGCGAGTACCATGTAACAGCGAAATACCTGGTGGTAATTGGAGTGCAAGAGAGATTAAAAATCATATTAACTTCTTAGAACTAAAAGCTGCCTTTTATGCGATAAAAATGTTTGGCTCTCATTTAAGTAATTGCAATTTCCTTCTCAAAATAGATAATACAACATCCATTGCTTACATTAATAAATTGGGAGGAATACAACACACTCGCTTAAACGATCTTACACGACATATGGAAGTGTTTTGAAAAGTGTAGAATTTTCATATTTGCGATATATTCAATCTAGCGATAATGTTGATGCAGATCGCGCTTCACACTAATAGTCCATCGATACCGAGTGGCAACTAGCTGACTACTCGTTTTCTGAAATTTGAGCTAAGTTTAGCACCCCCCATTTTGATCTCTTCGCAAGCATACAGAATCATAAGTGTGACAGGTATGCTTTGTGGAAGATTGATCCGCAGTCAGAAGAAGTTTATGCATTTACGTTTAAATGGACAAACATAATATAATTTTACGCATTTTCACCATTTTGCCTTATTACAAAAGTTCCTCACAAATTCGTAAATGATAAAGCCGAAGGCATTATTGTGTTTTCCTACTGGCCCTCACAGCCGTGGTTTCCGCTATATCGAAAACTAATTGTGTCACAAGAAATATTTTTTGAGCCGAATACTAAGCTAATGCATTCTCCTTTCAGAGAAGCACACTCACTGTATAAACCTTACCCTGGTGGCAGCTATATTATCCGGCAGTCGTTGATTGAACGTGGCGTACCAGTATCGTCAGTAGATTTACTCATGGCTTCGCTAGCCCAAAATACACTATCTCTGTATAATTCCTCATTAAAATTTTGGTTGGAGTTTGATCAACAAAAAACATTGCAGTTTCTGGATTGACGATATGTCTGGCAATAGAACATTTTTGTCAGATAGGCATAATGCTGGGGCTTGCTATAGTACTTTAAATACCACGAGATCCACTTTAACGTTGGTTCGGGGTAATTCAATAATGAAAACTGATTATGTGAATAGATTATTGAAAGGTTCTTTTAGACTATATCCTCCTACTCCTAAATATGATACAACATGGGATAGCTCCGTTGTTTTAAATTATTTAAGTGATTATTATCCTTATGATAATGTGAGCCTTAATACTTTATCATATAAAACTGTCGCTTTGATTGCGATTGTGTCAACTCAGAGAATTTCAACTCTTAGCTTAATCAAAAATAATAATATTACTGAAAGTAATGATTCAATTGTATTAAAAAAAATACTGACTTAATTATATCGTCAAGACCCTGCGCTTACCAACCCCTGATCAGACTGCCTTTTTTAAAGAGAACCGTAATATATGTCCAGCCATCGCATCGAAAGCATACTTAGATAAAACAAGATCTATTAGAAACACTGAGACAAATAATTTATTCATAAGTTTTCGTAAGCTTCACAGGAAAATTGGGCTTCAAACTTTATCCCACAGGGTAAAGGATACTCTCCAAAGAAGCGCTGTGGACGTGTCAATGTTGGTGCACATAGCACAAGGCACGCGGCGTACATCAGTTCAGTCTGCAGGTGGTTCGTAGGGCTGTGGGCTGGACTAATATCTCTAATATTTTTCAAACGTATTATAATAGAGAAACTATTGAATCGATAGAAAATCGCCTCCCAAATTCATTGTTTACTTAATTGTATGAATCTTTATCCTTATTTACTGTTAACACAAAAACTACAGTTTGCTAGTAAATATTGCAAATCAATTGTTTATAAATTTGTTTAATCATTACCATTTCGAAACAAAAAAGAAAAATCTGTATAAATTTTATATTACACTCTAAACATCTGCATGTAAATTGGTAATCATCTTCGGGAGTGATATGAAGTATAATTTAGAATTAAACGAACTTACGTTGTGAAGTTCGATTCTAATTATACGAAGATCACGAACCGAAGATGATTACCACAACCCTCCCGGCCCTAAAGCCCAATAT
Organism: Sesamia nonagrioides; assembly: GCA_017933935.1. Taxonomy (NCBI): domain Eukaryota; kingdom Metazoa; phylum Arthropoda; class Insecta; order Lepidoptera; family Noctuidae; genus Sesamia; species Sesamia nonagrioides. Next base: position 743,856 of record JADWQK010002541.1, read on the forward strand.
TTTTCTTATTTGGTTAGACTAGCCCTAAAACGTAATGAACATAGGACAGTGAGACCGGAGTGGGGTCGATGAGCGGGTATTTGAATATTTTTTTTTTCTTTTCTTTATGAAAAGTCTTTAAAGTGTGACAAGGACGGCACCATACTACGTACTGCTGCATGTAAATTGGTAATCATCTTCGGTTCGTGATCTTCGTATAATTAGAATCGAACTTCACAACGTAAGTTCGTTTAATTCTAAATTATAAGGTAAATTATTAAGGTATTATAAGGTAATTATTATTATTAGCGCTCTGTTAAGCATTGTTAATTATTTTTGTAAACATTTTCATTTTTAATGTCTGGACTTGAAAAAAGACGATGATCCCTGAGTTTGTTTCGGCTATTCCTTCTCAGAGGTAGTCAGTTAGGAAATGCCGGCTTCATCTAGTTAAAAAAATAAAATAAAGAATAAACATGACGTGTAAAAGTGATCAGTGATCCTACTTGCTTAATAAACGATTTCATTTCATTTCAACCTTTAGGTCATGCCTAAAAATATTTATTACTAGCTTTCCGCCCGCGGCTTCACCCGCTTGGAATTCGGTTATATTGCGCTCTTTAGATTTCCCTCGGGAACATAATTTTTGTTTTTCAATAAGAGGTAACCTATATCCTTTCTCAGGGACTAAAGATTGTCTGTGCCAAATTTCTTCAAAATTGGTTGAGACGTTTATGAGGGATAGCGTAACAGACAGACAGAGTTACTTTCGCATTTAAAATATTAATATGGATTTATTTTATTATCACTTCTGTCAGAAAATCGGTTGGGGGCCTTTTTGGGGTTCCGTACTCAAAAGGTAAAACGGAACCCTATTCATGAGACTTCGCCGTCCATCTGTCACCAGGCTGTATCTCATGAACCGTAATAGCTAGACAGTTGAAATTTTCAAAGTATTTTCAGAGTAGATGTATTTCTGTTGCCGCTATAATAACAAATACTAAAAATAAAAACAAAAAATATTTAATCGGGGCTTCCATACAACAAACGTGATTTTTGCCGTTTTTTTTGCTCCATTTTTAGCCTTCCGTATCCAAATGGCAAAAAACGGAATCCTTATAGATTCGGCATATGTCTGTCCGTCTGTCCGTCCGCATTATGATTTTGATGCAAAAATAAAAAAAAATATAATAGATATTGGGGGCTACTTAGAACGGAAACTCAAAAAAAAAATATCTATCACATACGTGTAGGGATTCTATGGATAGGTTTTAAAAATGATATCGAGGTTTCTAAAATTTTTTTTTTTTCTAAGCCGAATAGTTTGCGTGACAGACGCTTCCAAAGTGGAAAACAGTTGGTCCCTCCCCCACCTCCTCTCTAACTTCTAAAATAAGAAAATGAAAAATCTAAAAAAAACCATATCATGTACATTACTATAAAAACTACCAACGAATTTTTTTCTATAATTATCTGATTATTATGCATCAAAACATCGCGGGACTCATAAATAAGGCGGATCAATTAACACTACACCTGCAAGAACTAGCCAAACAAAGAAATTGTGTAGACATAATTTGCGTTACGGAACACTTTATGGAGCGAGGACACGAGGATCTCCTTGCAATACCTAATTATAAATTAGCCGCTTCATATACAAGAACTACAAAAAGGGGAGGAGCCTGTATTTTGGTAAAATTTGGTCTGCAATATAAAGAACTTACAAATATCGGTAAAATGTCTATCGAAGGCGTTGTCGAAGTTTGCGCAATTGAACTTATACAACATAATATAATCCTTATTTGTATATACAGAGTACCTAAGTTAAACAATTTAGAAGTGTTCTACTCAAAATTAAATATTATTTTATCAAAATACTGTTACAATTCGAACAAGAATGTAATTCTATGTGGCGATTTCAATATTAATATTTTAAAACAGGATAAAGTATCTCTCGACTTTATTAGTTTCCTATTGGAGTACAATCTATCTTTGGAAATTGGTCAACCAACTTGATTGCAAAGCAATACCTGCATAGACAATTTTGCACATAATATTTCACGAAGATGTACCCATAATGTCCTTGATCTACATTTGTCGGATCATACAGCACAAACTTTAAAGCTTCCGGTGAAAAAGACATATTTAATTAAAAGTTGGAATACAAAAGTACGTGACTATAGTAGTGAAAACTTAATGAAATTCAAAGACTGTTTGAAATCCATTTCTTTCTCTGATGTCTATCTTAGTAAAGACCCAAACGTAGCATATAACAATTTTTTGGAGCTTTTTCAATTGTTTTATAATTTATGTTTTCCAATTGTATTAAAAAAAAGAAAACTAATAAAAAAACCAAACTGGCTAACACCTGGTATTAGACGGTGTAGCCAAATAAAAAGACAGTTGTTATGGCACCATAGATTAAAACCATCTAATATAAACGTGACTAAACTTCGAAACTATTCAAACAGACTTGAGAAAATAATAAAATTGACCCAATTGGCGAAAAATAACTATAAAATAAGAACATCACATAATAAATCGATGATGACTTGGAAAATAATAATGAAAATAGAAGCAACTCTCCACCAGAGTATATAAAAGAAATTATTAATGACGGAGTTAAATACACTACACCCAAAGACATAGCAAACATGTTCAACGACTATTTCATAAGCCAAGCAGAAAAACTTTCCACTGCTTCGACACATCTGACTGCTAACAATAGAATAGATTACTCATTGCACTCGATGTTTTTTGCCCCTATCTTACCATATGACGTAAATAAAATTATAAAAGATTTAAAAAATAAAAATAGTGTAGGTTATGACGATATTTCAACAACGGTTGTAAAATATGTTTCCGAAATAATATTACATCCCCTCAGCTACATAATTAATTTAAGTATTGAATCTGGAACCTACCCTGATAAACTTAAACCTACTATCATAAAACCATTATTTAAAAAGGACGATGAAAGAGACATTAAAAATTACAGGCCAATAGCTCTTATTCCGGTAATATCTAAGATATTCGAAAAATGGATATATAGATCTATAGAAGCATATCTCGATAGACACAATGTACTTGTAAAGCAACAAAAAGGTTTTAGGAAAGACCATTCAATCAATATGGCAATATATGACTTTCTAAATGATATTATTCCTAACATGAATGAAAGAATCCCAATTTCAGCGGTGTACATGGATATGACAAAGGCATTTGACTTGGTCAACCATGATATACTGCTGAGTAAGCTAAACGCGTATGGGATAAGGGGTAATGTTTTATCACTAATAAAGTCCTATCTAAAAAATAGAACACAACACACCGAAATAAGTCGAATTTGTAACTCAAATAAAACAGTTGTAAAATACATATCCAAAGAACGGGAAATACACTATGGTGTGCCCCAAGGCAGTGTGCTAGGGCCTTTGCTATTTCTTATATATATAAATGACTTTCCCCAAAATATACCCTATCCTATGACATTGTTTGCCGACGACAGTACTATCATTGTTAAACTTGACAAAAATAATAATGATTTTGAAACTAAGATAACAAATGCATTGCAACAAGCCGTTAACTGGTTAGAACATAACAACTTAATTATTAATTTAAAGAAAACTAAAATTATGAACTTCCGTCAAAGAGTTGCCAATTCGAAATTAAACGTAAGCTTTAATAATGAAAAAATTGAAGAAGTTGAGAATACAATTTTTTTAGGCCTAACTATTGACAATAAACTTAATTGGAAACAACATACTTCAATATTAATTAAAAAAATTAGTAAGTTTGCTTTTGCTTTGTTTAAACTGAAGAAAGTAGTCAATCAAACTGCGGCAGTAACTGCATACTATGGATATGTCGATTCACTACTGCGCTACGGAGTCATGTTTTGGGGTAACTCCTGCAATAAGGATATGGTGTTCAAATCACAAAAAAGATGCATTAGGGCTATTACTGGTATAAAAATAACCGACAGCTGTAAGCCTTATTTTGTTTTGTTAAAAATAATGACTTTGCCTTGTTTGTACATATTTGAGACTGTTGTATTTGTTAAAAAGAACATGCATTTATTTAGAAAAGCATCTGAACATCGCTATAAAATGATTAGAGAAAAATACAGACATAAACTATGCGGTCGACCTTCAAAGACCGCTTTGATGCACAAAAGCATACTTTGTATGGCCCCAAAAATATTTAATAAATTACCAAATGGGATTAAGGACCTAAATATTATTCAATTTAAAAACAAATTAAGACGTCTATTATTGGAGAAAAGTTACTATACAATTCAGGAATTCCTTAATGACAAATTGTAAGTTATTTGTTGTTACATTGATACCCATTTAATTTTGACATTATACTATTTCTTAAAAATAATTAACTTGACATTGCCACCTATTAATTTTGAAATTGTATTATATAACTTATTTAACATCTATTTAATTTTGACATGGTATTGTATTTTGACATTGTAAGTTATTCGACATTAATATTTATAAAAAATTGACATAGCATTATATTCCAAATTCATTAAATTATTCATCATTTTAATATATTGATAATCCTTTTCATGATTTTAAGTTCTGTTAAAGAGTGTATGCCTTTATGGTAGATTTTGGAGGAACTGATTTATTAGATATTAAGATCACATTGTAAAATGTACTTACCAAAAATCACACTAATAAATGAATTATGAATTATTATTATGAAAATTGTTTTGAAGGGGATCTAGTACCTATGTAGTATTTTTTAATACCTCGTAAACCATAATCCGCTTATTACCGCGTAATCTTTCATATTATAAATAACTTAAATCCTTTAATTTCATAAATCAATGGTACGGAACCCTTTGTGCGTGAGTGCGACACGTACTTGTCCGGTTTTTTTAAAGATCTGGTATGCTGGATTTGGAATGGTACGGAACCCTTCACGCGTGAATCCGAATCCAACTCGTACTTGGTGGACCTGAGGAGGAGTAAATACAGTACCCTTATCGTTATGGAACTAGGTAAATGTAATTTTGCGTATCACTAGTTTGAACACTCATGCGCGACTGTGAACCTATGTGTATGTTGGCTTTTATTGAACGTGTCATCATGAGTTTTTGTCTACATTTCTGTAACAATCAATTTACCTACTTTATAATAAATATTTTTTTCTATAAATACATATACATGTATGTTTAATGCATTAATGGTAGCATTTTTTAAAGACTATAAACTAGTGCTTGATCGCAATCCCGCCTGATGGTAAGCAGCGATGCAATCGTTGATGGTAAAGTTTGCTAGTTTATTAAGCCTATTCACTCAAAAAAAGTAGTGAATAGGCGAAGAATAGTGAAGACAGCAGTTCAGCACGGCGATGCAATGTTAAACCCAACAACACGACCAATGACGTTGCGCCAGAGGGAGGTTGATCTGGAAACCCTCCACGACAACATTTGGTGCATCGTACCCGGTATACATCGCAACACAACTGCTCAGACCCGTCCTCCGCATGACTTCACCAGACATCATGCCGGAAAACGATGCATCGCTTGGCGGCAAGACTTTGTCTGGTGGGTGATAACTTCTGCCGGCAACCGATATTATGGCCTACCACCGAGAAATTAATTTTATTTTATTAAAACAAAACATCCTTCCATTATATATTGTTTCTCCTGTATTGACGCGCCTGTATCGCCTCTCATTTAGGACTGGTATAGTGCCCAAGTCCTGGAAGCTTGCTAACGTGCAGCCTGTGCCCAAGAAGGGTAGTCGTGCCGATCCTGCCAACTATCGGCCGATTTCGATCACCTCCATACTTTGCAAAATTATGGAGCGTGTATTGAACTCGCGCCTCTTGGCATACCTGGAAGGTAACGATCTCCTCAGTGACCGTCAGTACGAGTTTCGCCGCAATCGGTCAACTGGGGACCTACTAGTGTATGCCACTCACTTGTGGGGTGAGGCCCTCGAGAAGAATGGGGAAGCGATTGCTGTCTCCCTTGATGTCTCGAAGGCCTTCGACCGGGTTTGGCACGCTGGCCTTTTGAGTAAGCTTCCAGCGTACGGCATTTCCCCTAGCCTGACTGGCTGGGTAAAAGACTTCCTGACTGAACGGTCCCTCCGAGTTGTTGTCGACGGATGCTCTTCTGAGCCCATGTCAACTAATGCCGGTGTTCCTCAGGGGTCTGTTCTCTCTGCAACTCTGTTTCTGCTGCATATTAACGATCTGCTGATGCCCGGTATCTATGGGTATGCAGATGACAGCACAGTTGTAGAGAGATACCTGCCGGATGCTCGGGCTAGTAGGGAATCAATCCGGTCCGAAAGAGAAGCCATGGTTGAGCGAACGAGTGTTGCACTGCAGGCAGTCTCCGAATGGGGCAATGCCAATCTTGTAGCATTCAATGCCGCCAAAACACAGGCGTGTCTTTTCACCGCCAAAAGGAGCCCGTTCACCTTGGCCCCTACTTTTCGGAATGTGTCCTTGGAGTGTTCCGACCGCCTTCAGCTTTTGGGAGTTGAGATTTCCTCGAACCTTAACTTTGGGCGGTTCATTGAGTCCAAGGCCAAGGTGGCTGCCAGGAAACTTGGCGTTATCGCAAAGGTCCGGCAGTACTTCACACCTGGGCAGCTTCTAATGTTATACAAAGCACAGGTCCGTTCGTGTGTGGAGTACTGCAGCCACATTTGGGCTGGTGCTGCCAAGTGTCACCTGGCCACTTTGGATTCAGTGGAGAGACGTGCAAAGAGGCTGATTGGTGACCCTGATCTAACTCGAGTTGGTCTCCAAAGCCTAGAGCACAGGCGTAGAGTAGCCAGCCTTTCGGTGTTCTATAGGATGCATTTCGGGGAGTGTGCGAGGGAATTGCATGATTTAATTCCCCCATCTCCGTTCCACCAGCGGACGACCCGTCGTACGGCTGGTTTCCACCCTTACGTTGTTAACACCACTACGATCCGGACGAAGCGCTTCGCCTCCTCCTTTATACCGCGTACATCGAGGGACTGGAACAATTTGCCCGCGGCGGTGTTTCCGTCGGACTACAATTTGAGTGTCTTCAAGGCTAGAGTGAATAGGCTCTTAATAAACTAGTGCGCTTTACCATCAACGATTGCGTCACTGCTTACCATCAGGCAGGATTGCGGTCAAGCGCTGGTTTATAATATGTAAAAAAAAAAAAAAAAAAAATATACCTCCTAACACAGTACGTATTAATTACTCAAGAATTTGTTCCCATAAACACTCTAATCACTTTGTTTTACAGAGCACCCAACATTTTTAATCAATTCTACACCGTAAAATATAAATGTAATATCGAATCTTTATATGTAGGTATGTGACGTGTGAGCTATTGGTTGTCCTTAATAATAATTAAATTGAAAATCGTTTATACTTTGCGGCCATCAATATAATTATTTATAAGAAAGAGGCACTTTGATTTCAAAAGCAGGATCTCATTAGTTAGTCTCATGTACACATGTGGTAGTGTATTGTTGTTAATATAAAGCACATTATCATCATTTCAAAATTTCTCTTCTAACATTAGGTTGTGGTTGTAAGGAAGTAAACTATAAAGAGTACTTAAACTTCAGCGAACTGTATTGATCATCAAAATGTTTTTGGTCAAGGTATTACTTTATATATGTATGGCTCTGTCTGACTGAAACAGTAAAGAAAAAATTAAAGAAACAACTGCGGCTCACTTCCAGTCAAGGTATTCATACTGGCTCGCCGATTGGCCAAGTCTACAGTCTCTGTTATCGTCCACTACGTATCAGGAATTTTGCAATCAACTTAGACGAGCTGAACCACATTGGAGCGGTTAGAACCGGCTCGGTACTGACACGTCACACTGCGTTCACGCGAACATCGCTACATGACAGGAAGAACAGACGTGGTACAAGTTATAAGCAGTCAGCGGGTGAACGTATATTTTATCAGTTCTTTGTATCAAGATTGTGACAAAACTATGCAAATAAAGTTGTATCTTACAACTTTATTTTCTCTTTATACGAAACCTGAATACAGTTTGTTCAGAATAAGCAACTGAATCGATTCCAATATTTTTTACACCATGTATGCAACAATTCCTAAAGATATTTGGGAAAAATGTATTTCCCAAATATCTTTAGGAATTGTTGCAGTGTGTTTACCGAGAGCACAACACAGCTGACGGTAGATCACATTGATACAGGCGCCGCCGCACCGCACCGCACCGCACCGCACCGCACCGCTGCAGGCGCGGGCAGTCTAATGTTGCGTTGACTATATTTTTGTTGGGATAACCAGATAACAACGTCCTAATTTTGTGATTTTTCATGATATCTTTTTGAAATTCTGTACATAGATTCTTTACTTAAAAATACCGGACACGTGTTTCGGGTTTCGGGTTTCATAAAATAACGTTGTATATTGTTTACTAAAGTGAAACAAATTACTCAACGCGTACGTATATACAACAAAATAGTGTCATATACATATACAAAAAAGCGAGCTACACACATCAAAAGTGTCTAGGGATCAAGCATTTTTATGCGGATTTCTTGAGATTGAGATGTGGCTTTGTAATAAATTTATGATTTTATAAATTTATATGGATCCTTTTTGGTGCATTTCATAATTTGAATCAGGAACTGTGAATCAAATTCGAGTAAAAGATGAAAATCAGCTGTCAATATTTTCCCTATAAAAACATACAACGCATTGAAGACATTATTAGTGCTACTGTTTCCCTACTACTGATTAAAACCAACGTTATTATGGAGCGGCGACGTCATTTAAGCAGGGAAGAAATGCTCAGAGCCGTGGGAATGATAGAAGCTGGTTCCCGGCAACGTACTGTGGCTTTAGCTCTGAATACAAGTCAGAGTGTTATCAGTCGACTTTGGACACGTTACCGAAGCACTGGTACCGTGGCTGAGCGCCATGGAGGACGGTATCGCTGCACCACACGGAGACAAGACCGATACATTCAAATCTTAACTCGAAGAGCTCCAACAATAACCGCCATGATGTTAACCGTGAGGCTTCATCACTCTTCAGGGAACTTAATTAGCGACCAAACAGTCAGAAACCGCTTGCATGAAGTGAACCTTCATTCCCGAAGACCGCTACGGGTACCACCTATAGCAATGCACAATCGTAGGATTCGATATCAATGGGCTCTTGAACACAGAAATTGGGCAGAAGAACAATGGCGTTTCGTGTGCTTTTCTGATGAGTCTCGTTTTGGTATGAGACCGGATACAAGACGTATACGACACTGGAGAACCCCTGGACGCCAACAGCGATTAAAATCCTGCCAGGAAGTCCATCCTTATAGTGGTGGAACCATCATGGTATGGGCGGGTATTTGGATCGGCGGAAGAACTGAGTTGATTTGGATCAGAGGCAACCTCAACGCTCAAATTTATGCTGAAACGATTGTATCAGACGTCATCGTTCCTCTACAAGTGCAAATCGGTCCCTTATTTCAGTTAATGCATGATAATGCACGACCGCACACCGCAAGAGTTGTAAGACAGACTCTCGCCGCAGCTAACATCAATGTCCTGCCCTGGCCTGCTCAGTCGCCAGACTTGAACCCGATTGAGCATGCATGGGATATGCTACAGAGAAGAGCTCTGCCGAATATGGAGGGTATCCAGTCGCAAGAAGACCTTTTTTTGTTGTTGCAACGAACATGGGCGGCCATTCCACAGCGTGATTTGGATGAACTCATTTTGAGTATGCCAAACCGATGTTCTTGTGTTGTTAGTGTTCGCGGTAGAAACACGGATTATTAATTGTTTAAGTTACCCAATAAAATTTTAGAGAAAACTGTTATTTCATTCTTTTTTTCGAACTTTTGTGTTAGTGGTTCAAATGTCAAATATCCCTTTATTAGGAAAATGGCAAATTTCTTTATTAATGCAAAGGTGACTTGGTTTATCGTTACTGTGACAAACGAAAACACTTTATTTGATGAATCCTTAAAGAAAATTTTAATTAATATCAATCAGGAGAAAAGTTATTGCAAAAATATATGTTGATCCCTAGACACTTTTGATGTGTGTACTTTTAGTCTTGCTATATTGTCTTGAATAGACTCAATGAGCTAAATATTGAAGCACTAGCAGCACCCTTCTTAAAAACTATTCGCGTTGAAGGTTATGTATTGTGATGAATTTAGTTTCTTTTCACGTTGCGTTGGATATTCTCATCAAATCAGTTCTTTTGGAAAATATTAGGATTTTACAAGAAAATAGTTTAAAAGTTACGTTATTATTTTTTAATAATAATAATAATAATTTATTTCAGGCAAGACCCATAACTTTACACAAGCAAAATGATACAAATACAAATTAAGAAAAAAGAATAAAAAAAAAACAAAATACAGTAAAAACTTTCATTAAACATTCTATACAATAAGTTAGGTGACATCGCATTAAATACATAAATCATAAAAATAAATAAATCCATGGTAGAAAATGTCAAATAAAATTAAATTAAAAGTCAAATAAATTAATAATGTAATAAACAATAAATTAACTAATAAACTACTATATTATTATTAATTAGAATAAATTCTAAAATAAAGTGCTAATTTTATGATTACAATAACTTAATTAGATGTCAGCTACACTAAATTTACATGCATCATACACAGCCTGGATAATAACATTTTTCGTGTTTCGAATTCTGTCCATAAAGCAAGCGGCCCGCTTTCTCATAACTGCAATAAAAGTAATAAATTATCGACAACGAAAACATTAAATAAGCTCACAGTACCATTTCAAGTTTCTTTACAATTAATGTATTATAATCATCATCATCGTCATCATCATCAGCCCCTACTCGTCCACTGCTGGACATAGGCCTCCTTCATGGCTCGCCAACAAGCTCGATCCTGAGCAGTTCTCCGCCAGCCACTACTAGCCACCTTTTTGATGTGGTCGCTCCATCTCGCCCAAGGGCGTCCCACGGTACGTTTGCCGAGACGCGGTCTCCACGAGGACTCGTTTACCCCAACGGTTGTCGGTCCTGCGGCATATTTGACCAGCCCATTGCCACTTCAGCTTGCTAATCCTCTCAGCTATGTCGGTGACTCTGGTTCTCTGGCGGATCACCTCATTTCTGATGCGGTCCTTCAGAGAGACGCCCAACATAGCACGCTCCATAGCTCGCTGAGCGACTTTAAACTTATGAACTAGTCTGACCGTTAGTGTCCACGGCTCGGCTCCGTACGTCATGACGGGTAGGACGCACTGGTTGAAGATTTTTGTCTTCAAACATTGGGGTATGGGCGACGAAAATACCCGACGAAGTTTACCAATTGCTGCCCAACCCTTATCCTTATAGTTGCCTTTTTCTCGAAGTTGTTTTTCCCTAATTGCAGCGTTTGCCCGAGGTACACATATTCTGAAACAACTTCGAGCGGCATTCCGTTTACGGCAACCAATTAATCCAATTTGTAATTGAACGTTATTGGACGATATTGGCTGTTGTTGATTGTGCAACACATGTATTCAACATTGACAATGATGACTTCTGTTCTTTTGGAGCGTCAAATCGACCACCTTTCTACCATTAAAAAGACGTACAGATGGATTTCTATCAATGATTAGTCCATCTGTACTGGAAATATTTTCATTACTGTTCGTTTCCGGTTCGTCTATACATAAGTATTATTGAAATGCGCAGCTTTATGAAGCCCTGGTTATTTATTCAACGTTTTCCAAGTGGCAATTTTCCATCGTCAATGGGTAGCGGTTCTGGCGACAGATTGGTACACTGGTGTAATGGAGCACCTGAATTTGTAGTCTTGTATACCTACCCTTCAACGGCCAAGTCACACAATATTAACTATAATAATATTGAAGAAATCGCAGTAAGGAGCCTTAAACTTGGCACGACTTTGTCTAGATATCATTACTTTTTAGAGATAAATAAGCAGCGCCAGCGCGGCTTGACAATTTTTTACTTAATGTTTTTGGTGGGATTTAATTTACCTGACAATATTCTATCAACTCATACGAGTCACCACTGCTTCACCAATGCGAGACGGCTCAACAATGATTGACGTATGAGCAATGCAGACGCCCAACAGTAGTACTGAGGACACTGTTGAAGCTGGCTCGCTCCCTGCGCACCAGAGAAGCACACTTATTTGCATGGTCACATAAAAGCAATCTACGTGCGCGTCAGCAAACATCCCCGATGCGCTACAGAAGCGAGGCAGCCCAACCAGTACCTACCCTAAACTCATTATTGTATTGAACGCGGAGAGTACTGTATGACTTTTGAGTATATCTGGCCTAAAGGCTACACGAGTAGAAGAAGTAATTAAGCTTGGAAGAGTGTGTGATCTTCACCGGAAGGGAACAACGTGCAAACCTACAGGCCAGCAAGTTCGCTCGAATTAACAACGCTCTCCGCTTCCGTTCAATGTCGTCATCGTCGTGGAAGTTGGGGGTCAATAAGTGGCCCAGATATTTAAACTTATACACTCTCTTTAATGGCATTCCATTGAGTGTAACAGGTGGTATAGCACTAGTGTTTTATCCCCCAACCCCGAAAACCACGAATTCCGACTTTTTGGAATTATATGTCAGGCTATGTTGTTCTGCGTATCTTTCACAATGGGCCACACGTTTTCTCAACCCACAGACTGCCGCACTTAACAGTACCATATAGTCTGAGTAACTAATCACACCATCTACACGGCAACCGACTCTGGTGCTGCCAAGTTCCTCAATCAGCTTATTCACATGCCAACCATAACCAGCAGTAGTTACCAATAGTACCAGCTCATATCCTCCCGTGGGTGTCGTAAAAGGCGACTAAGGGAACTCTTACCAGGGAAGCGGGCAGCAGCGCTTCGCCTGTGGAATATCAAATTACTGCGATCTCCAATCCGCCTGCCAAGTGTGGGCATTACGGCAAACCCCAATGAAATGAAAGAATTGGGGATGCCTTTAACCAGCAGTGGATCTATAGAGGCTGAAGAAGAAGAAGAAGAATAGAGTTTGAAGATCCATGACACTGTCAAACCTATTGTCCAGTCATGTACATGGTTTGACAGTGAAAAATGATAAACCTAAAAGAAAAAGATGAAACCGCTTATAACTTGACGAAGTACGTTAATCAGTCGGCCACATATACGGTTCCCCTGATTAATATCAGTCGTCCGCGTTCAGGGAAGCCGTGTTCGAAACTGCAATTGGGTAATACTATCAAAGCTCTGCGTAAAGCGGATCCATATGAAGTGGTGCGGCGGTGTTACAAGTAGCTGGAAATATAAAGTGGCTGATGTTCAAATGATGGGTTAGGAAATTATTTAGTTTTCGATTGGTTCTGAAGCGAATTAATATTGCAACCGATCTTTGTCATTTAAAACTTATATTATTTTAGCTTTGTTGAAATTGATTCACACGTTTGTATTCTGTATAACCCGATCACTTCGTTTGAAACTCAACGAATATTACTACTCTATAGCTCCAGAATCGAAGGAAACCAAAACCTAATCTGTTTTCACTTCAACTGTTCATGAATTTACAAAATAATCCCACGTGATCCTACTCATGACAATAGTTCGTACAATTTCCCGTCGCTTCGTGTGTACTAAGCCTATCATCGCCACGACATCAGATAACTGTGCACAAAGCTGTATACTGAGCACAAACACTGCTCGTCAAAGAAATGCGCCATCATTCAATTTAAGCCCGGACTATACTGATGGCACTGTCAGCGCTCAGCTTTCAAGTTATTAAAAACTGCGTTGTGTTGTGATGTGATGGTATGAACTTGTTTTAATTTCGGCGTTCGTTTGGGAATGATATTGTCGCATGTGTTTTGTAGCTTTATTATTTATAAAAATATAGAAATCCAGTTCAATTTCAAAAGTGAGAGGCATTTAGGTTCCTTTTATTTATTTGAGTTTATATATATATATTCTAAATTCTGGTACGATGGGGCCACCCTGGGATGTTTCGCAGTTGGCGGAGCAGCCTTTCTTGTGTGGCTGGTACACTACTTGGGCCCCCAACTACCTGCGGTCGGCCAGCGGAGCACCGTGCTTCGGATTCCGCTACCCTCCACGACCAAACTCTCGATGCAACAACATTTAGCGCATCGTATCCGACACACTTCGCAATACAACTGCTCAGACCCGTCCTCTGTACGGTTTCACCAGACATCATGCCGGAACACGACGAATAGCTTGGCGGTAAGACTTTGTCTGGTGGGTGGCAACTTCTGCCGGCAGCCGATGCTGTGGCCTATCATCGAGAAAATTGAATTGGTTGCAATAAGATTTGTACTTTAAGCAGTGTTAGCCTATACCAACACATGGAGAAGTATATCTTATCTTCTCTTGCTTGCTTTACTTCTTATGCTGCCTGAGACCATACAAAACTGTACAACTCCCCCCTGGCGACCGGCCTGTGAAGCCGCCTGCAACTGGATCTTGTTGCTACTACCTGGACTCATCCCGTGCTTGTCAGGAAGCCAACGTAGCCATCTGCCATCTATTTCTCAAATTTACAATCTTACACCACTACACTCTTTACTCCTCTTCTCTCCGCTATCACCTTGAAAACATTTTGTTTTGTAAATACAATAAAAACACTATTTCTTCTAGCTTTTCTTTAATTTCTTAGTTTTCTTCTCTTTATACGACAATAAAGTGAGGAACAGCAAACCCTCAGGGTAATTGCGTAACACACTATCGGTAGCAATGGGTTTCTTGTGTTTTGGATTTTGACAGTTCAACAAAATTCATTGCATTATTTGCGTTGTTGAGCAGACCCCTTTTTGGAACATATAGGAGAACTAGATTAGCGATATACTTTAAAATGGTTCTAGGTGGTAGTATGTGTTACGCTATCCGGCTTTATCCAGATCACCGCCCGAATTGCGTACAAAACAAACTTTTTTTAAGACTGTATGCATAAAAAAGTAGGAATTCAAAAATGAAAACAAATCCTGCAACAGATGACAATACATAGCTCAGGCACACAACACTTCCAAAGCGGGGAGGACACGGCGCAGCACACGCTCTTCGAGTGTGTAGCTTGGGAGGAGCAGCGCCGTGTCCTCACAAATGAAGTAGGAGGCGACCTGACGCTGCCGAGAGTAGTGCGGATTATGGTTGGTAGCGCAGAGTCGTGGGACGCTGTGGTGTCCTTCTGCGAGGACCTGATGTCGCAGAAAGAAGCTGCGGAACAGGAAAGGGAGATCTCAACTCCCTTCCCGGGCTGCAGAAGACGCACCGGGCGCCGAGGAAGGGCGGATAACGCCCTCTCCCGCCCCCCATGAATGGGTCCAGGGGCGAGGGACATGGGGAAATCCCCGCTTTCTATTCGATGGAGATTAACACACGAATGACATGGAGATGGATATGGAAGCGGAGGCGCGCGCGAGTCTCGACGCACGCCTCTGAGGCGATGCACGGGGTAATTTAACACCCCGCTACCCCGTGCAGGAGACGGGGCCCGGACCGACCGGGCCAGCACGAGGGTGTGGGGCCGTGGAAGAATTTAGACTCCCGCGGCCCCCGCGTTTGCTCGTGATAGAAGAGACATCGGAGTGGTTTTAGTCAGTAAAAGTCTGACAGACCCTGTCGCCCACCCCAGGGCGGCGGACATCCTATGAGGATTGAGGACCCAGAAAAAAAAAGGCACAAAACACTAGTATTTGTTCTAAAAATATATTTTACGTTATAAAAAATGCACAACTGTACATTCTTTGGCATCTTTGAGTTCGGGCATAGGACTATTCCTATGCCCGAAAAACCAAATGTAATCGAGTTTTATATGTACAAATGTAATCGAGACTCATATGTACAAAAGATTCACATTTACTTTAGTACTAGGGGCATATAGACGTAAAGAGACAAAGAATATCAAATTACGTTTGGATTCACGAACTCGAATATCAAAGGTATGTTTTATACAAAACAATTCATACGTAAGTACTTGAATTTTATTTTTCATAGAGTAGTTCTCAAACTTATTCAGAACATAATTTATATATTAAGAACGTTCTTATTTTCTTTTTTGGCTTCGCCCTGTTTGTGTATTTAGCCAATGTCACGTAATAAATTATATATGTCGAAAAGACAGAGCCAAGTGAACCGTCTACATGGGAGGCTTGAGGCAAAGTCATGATGAGGCCACTATGCTGCGATATTTCACTGTTCTTTATTAATTATTTACTGAATGCAATTTTTACTACATAAACACGCACTTTTATTTGGCAAACAACACTATAAAATACTTTTAAAAATCCAATGAAAAATGAGCGTGACACTCAGCTTAACTTTCCCCCCAAAACTTGTTTAAGTACGTTACAACACCAAAAAATGTTGTGTTTCAAGTGTTCATAATGTAAGCACATACAACACACGTTCACATGAATGATTTCTTACCGGAATTATGAAATATTTAATTATTACATCGTTGTATGATGTGGTTTGTTTTATTTGATATAAAAAAGTAAGTATGTCAACATAGAATTATTCTATAGGTAAAAATAAAACAATAAGTCCTAAATTACATGGTCTTAAAATGCATAATTTTTGACTTCGAAGTTATTGGGTATGTGTGTAGGTAATTAAGTTTCATTGTTTAAATATGATATACGAGTAATTAAATTTCGTGCAAACCAATCATCAAATCAAATTCATATTTAATTTGTCATATTTCATTAACGAATGTTTAACATTAAAATCGTGAATTTGTCGAATTAAATTATGTATGAAGAATGAAAACAATAAAAAAATAAAATAAATCATGTGCCAGTTAATCATTTGTTATGGTCTCATTTCTACTCTAAAGGTATGGAATATTTATAAAAAACACACCTTGTGTGGGCCATATACTTCTAGATTATACTGAAATATCCAACAGCTGTATTTACTTACATATA
This sequence comes from Sesamia nonagrioides, assembly GCA_017933935.1. Lineage (NCBI taxonomy): Eukaryota > Metazoa > Arthropoda > Insecta > Lepidoptera > Noctuidae > Sesamia > Sesamia nonagrioides. Next base: position 760,740 of record JADWQK010002541.1, read on the forward strand.
AATACCTATAAGTTTGGCTAAAGATAGATATTTTGTAATATTACAATGTTTTGATCTACTTACCTCATAAAATATCTTTCATATTTCTGATAAACACAAACATTTTGTATTAATGTTTACATGCATGCGAAGTTATGTATGTTTGACTAAGAACATGCAGGTAATCATACAATTGCTAGCAATACAATGCAGGTAAGCAGATACAATCTAACAGCATGTAGTGCCGACATATGTGCATAGTATTAATTATACTAATTCAAATAATTACACTATGATATGTTTATTCAGAACAAATTCCTATGATATTATAATTATGGTAATCAAAATATTATAATTATGGTAATCAAAATAATTGTGTTAGTCTAGTATTAAACAAGCTTATTGGTAATTAATCTCGTAGCTGGTCTCGTAGATGGTTCAAATAAAATATTTACACTAGGTTACCATTCTGAAGAAGAACTCTGTATTTTTTTCTAATTAATTCATATTAATTGTTTATTTTTTTATAATACTACATTTCAGGAATAATAAAAAGACTGGAAGACAACTCCTAAAATTTATTAAATATAAATTTAATCATACATTCGTCCATATGAGTGTATGCACAGGCTATTATATTCACATGGATAAATGCTTACTTGCACGCTCACACACACGTCCACATAATTACGTACGTGGGATAATCAGAAAGTTTTGCGATAGTATAAAAAAATGTTTTTACATCTTTTCAAAGTACTCATGCGTCTAAACCAGTTTTCGAAAGTTTTACCAGACCAGACACCTCGTTTACAGCCTTCTCGAACGCTGACAGCGCATCATCCGGAGATGAAAATTGATCCTTTTGAGCCTGACCTTTTATTTTTGGGAATAAGAAGAAGTCTCACCGTCGTGCTAGGTAGGGCTGTAAAGAGGGTGACCCAGGAGTTTAACCGGTGTACTGTCCAGGAAGCCGCTCGTTTAGATTGCGGTGTGGGCGGGCGCATTGTCCTGGTGAAGCAGTACCTAACCCGCAGAGCCCTGTGTTTAGTCGTTTGTTGCTCACAACAGAGTAAACTTCTGTCATACATTTGGTAGTATACCATTCAGCGTTAATGCTTCTTTGGTTTCGTAAAGTAATTGACATCAAGCAGCCAGTCAAACTGAAAAAGCTCACGATCACAATCTTACCCCCGCTTCTAGATCGCTTCACTTTGGCAGGCGTTGATTCGTTTTGAAACATCCAAATCGTCAACGGGCGCTTCGTTGCTGGATCGTATTGATAAGTTCAAGATTTATCACCTGTAACGAGTTCGTCAACAGCCCAAACCAACCCGTGCCTGCTTCTGAGCATCGGTGAGATTGTGCGGCACCTTGCGTGAAACTATGCTCCGCAACCGAACATGCACCTGTAGAATCTCGTGAAGGCTTCCTCATCCAATCTGCAGTTTAAGCTTAATTTCTTGGTAGCTATGTAATTTGTCTATTGTCTTGGATCAAACTTTTCACTGCTAGCACGTTTTCTTCTGTAACAACCGTCAAAGGGCAACCACTTCTTTCTTCATCCCACAAACTTAGTCGACCGCGTTTAAATTAATTATACCACCAATACACGGTTGCCTTCATCCTTGACTGCTATCTGATCTGCATTTGTTGTCTATCGTACGATTCGTCTGGTTTCAGGCGACATTTGAAATAATAAAAAATCATAGCGCGAAAATGGTCTCGACGCAAATCTCAAAAAATGTGTAGGGAAGTTTTGAATTACGCTTTTTAAAGCTTACTGTCAATCCTTCTACACGTGCAGCCTGTGGGTTGACTTTACTCAGCGGGCATACAGCGACCTTCGTGTTCAATATAATAATGCACTGAGGGTGCTGTTGGGGCTGCCTGCCGTGGCGTTGTAGTGCGTCAGAGATGTTTGCGGATAATAATATTAATGGTTTTACTGCCATTATTAGGAGTAGATGCGTATCCCTGATGACGCGTGTTCGCCGCAGTAACAACAATATTCTCAGTGTGTTCGCGGATCGGTGGGATTCTCCCATGTGGCAGAGGTGGATGCAGCTCCACGCTCAGTCCTAAGTCTTAATTTAATTGTGTGTATATTTGTGTCTGTAGCCTACTAATACTAGAAGTTAAGTAAAATTGTTACTAACCATAAGGACTCCGGTCTGAAATAAAAGTATTCTATTCTATTATTAGTTATAAATAATCATATTTTTTAAATAAATTGTAACTGGCCAGATTCTCATTCATAAAGACTTTTTGTCGCAATACTTTCTGAGTGACCTGGTGTATGATATACCTACTTTGTCATACACCCACACCCTACATTCACAATATAGCTCACCGAGTAATATATTATCGGCACATACACCTTTTTCATATTTTACAAAAAGAAGGATCAAAGATCTTATAAATGTTTGTAATTAAATTATGAGCAATTTTATGTTTTTTTACAGATTCGTGACTACGCTAGTAATCGAACGCAGTGATCAACGGGTACGAGGTATTAGTATAATAAATATTGGGATATGTAATCAAATCATCCCATTTCCATTTTTTTTGCAGATGTGCTAACTTATTACTAGGTGAGCGATACTGTTTAACTTTTCTCATTTGTTTGCTTTTGTTCAATAAATTGATTTCCGTTTTCTTTGCCACTAATCTGCTTAATGTTGAGCGTTCCGAATTTACTTTATATATAAATATAGCTTTGCTATAGTCCGTAAGCATCACTGACTCCGAAGTCATAAGCCTACCAATACCTAGTTTAAGAGTCAGAGTAACTTTATATTGAATACTTGTAGTCATTATAAGTAAATAATAAAAATTTCCGTTTCAATATTTCACATCATCATCATCAACCTTTTTATCGTCCCACTGCTGGGCACAGATCTCCTCTTATACAAAGAAGGATTGAGCGTAATCACCACGCTTGCTCAATGCGGGTTGGCGATTTCAGACTTAAAGTCCAGGTTTCCTCAAGATGTTTACCTTCACCTTCAGTCATTGGTGTCCAAGATATACTTAGAAAGTACATATAACTTTAGAAAAGTTACATTGGTACTTACCTGAGCTGGAATCGAACCCGCGCACTCATACTTGAGAGGCTGGTGTTTTAACCACTAGGCCACCACGACTTCATTTCACATAAAGAACATTTACTAATATAAAAAAGGGATGCGCATTAAAAACAGAGTTGAAGCTGCTAATAGTCAGAACTCCAGACACAACATGACACTGGACAGTTTGGGTTAATAGAAACGTTTAAGAAATCTATTGTTAAAAGATTTTAACCAAAATATTTCTAATTAGTTGTGGTGGAAAATTGGTTAAATGATTATATTTTCTAATATAATTATGAAGGTTTGTACAAACTTGGTTTTTACATGTAATCATTCAATATGTAAAGAAAACCCTGTTCGATCCGTGAAGGAATTGTTAAATATTACCAAAAAAAGGACATTTAGAATTAATTTATTAACAACTAGCTTTCCGCCCGCGGCTTCGCCCGCGTGGAATTCGGTAATTTGCGCTTTTCAGATTTCCCTTGGGAATATCAAATTTTTCAATAAAAGGTAGCCTATGTTCTTTCTCAGGATCTAAAGATTGTCTGACCCAAATTTAATCAAAATCGGTTGAGAGGTTTAAGCGGAATAGCGTACCTAACAAACAGACAGAGTTACTTTCGCATTTATAATATTAGTATGGATAACGACCATAAAAACCTAACAGAACCGAAAAACAAAATATATAAATGTAAAAATGAGGGGTCATTTAATATTTATGTGTCCTAATACTCATTACAAGTAAAATAATAAAACACTTTATAACGTAATCGCTACTATTCATACTTTTCATTAATGTAAATGTATAAATAAAACAATCTTTAAAAAAAAAAACCCAAAAGGAAAGAGAAATATTCAATCTGTAAAATTAGAAGCAGCTCAATCCTAAGCCTTCTTGTCCTCGATATAATCTTTAACGATATAAAAGCTTTTGGCACAACTTACATTAAATGAATGATTTTAATTTATTAAGGCTTAGATCTTGAACCATCCTCGAAAGTTTATTATAAAAACCAGTCAAGTACGTCTCGGACTCACGCACAAAGGGTTCCGTACCATTGATTTATGAAATAAAGGATTTAAGTTATTTGTATGAAAGATTATGCGGTAATAAGATACGAGTACGATTTACGAGGTAAAACTACTTACTAAATTTCGTTCAAAACAATTTTCGTTGGTAGTTGTTATAGTAATGACGAGGTTGACTGGTAGAGAATGCCTAAGGCATTAAGTCCGCCTCTGTACATTTTCTTTGTGCGAAAGTATAAATAAATAAATAATGTACATCATATGTTTTTTTAGATTTTTCATTTTCTTATTTTAGAAGTTAGAGTTGGGGGGAACCAACTTTTTTCCACTTTGGAAGCGTCTGTCACGTAAACTATTCGGTTTAGAAAAAAAATATTTTAGAAACCTCGATATCATTTTTGAAGACCTATTGTGTGTTTTTGTTTATTGTGTATTATAATGTTTGGAAGTAAAAAAAAAATGAGTTTCAGTTCTAAGTATGGGGAGCTCCCAATATTTATTATTATTTTTCTATTTTTGCATCAAAATCTTAATGCGGTTCACAGGATACATCAACCTGCCAAATTTCAACAGTACAGCTCTTACAGTTTCGGAAAAAAAATAGCTGTGGCATATGGACGGACAGACAGACATGACGAATCTATAAGGGTTCCGTTTTTTGTCATTTGACTACGGAACGCTAAAACATATACATTGGCATTAGAAGGAGCCATCAATTTCCTTGAATCTTTTTTGTAGATATGAAAAATTCGACTGCACGGTTAGCGCAGTAGTTAAGCTATTGGCACTGCGCGGGTTCGAATCCCGCACCGAACAAATATTTGTATGACCTACTTACAAGTAGGTGTTCCGGGTCTGGATATTTGGGAAACGTTAAAATAAAATGTGTTTCTTCCTAGTATTTATATAATAGATATCACGATAATTTTAAAGAATTTTATATTTTGTTTTTTAGTTGTGATAAGTTAACATAAATACTAAATGCTATATAGACCTGCCATTAGGTATTTTGTTGTATTGCATGACGAACTGAAGTCCGCTACTACACATCTAAGCGCGTATAATATCCGGTTCCATTTTAAGCTTCATCAGTGTCAAATTGATTCTAAGTGAAATAGTTTATAGAAGAAATATGGCACCACAAACTGTAAAGTTATGTGGAAATCGGTTGCCATGGAAAGAAAAAGTGATGTAACGCCGATCCCGAATAAATTGGGATCAGGAGAATGATAAATGATGAGTTAGTTCTGTCCTCGTTGTTGCTAAAGTTAAACACAATTTGCTAGAACACGTTGCCGTTCGGTTGCTTGCGCACAAAACAGCTAACGCATTCTACATATAAATGCGTGCATTTTTAAAACTACTCGCCATTCAGATGTGGATCTAGATTTTACATACTACCTATATGCATTTTTGAGTTCCATTATTAGGTAATTTCGGGGAGGTTTCACCAAAATGTTTTTTGTATCGTTGTACAAGCGAAAGTAGGATCATGCAGCAATTAAATCTGTGTATAAAGTCAAAGTTTAATCATAAATATTATTTAATATCCCGGCGGCATAACCTACCAGTGCCAATTTAGTAAACAAATATTAACATTATCGAATTAGTTTTCCCGCATTAGTTTCATATTCGCAACTTTATCAGCATTTGCGTGACAACGTAGCACTGTGATAGCTTCCTAGCACGCGCAAAGGATTATCGTCTACAATTTATTGATAAAATTTAAACATTACAAACACGTACTTGACACTTATAATTCACGAAGCAGGTGTTTCACATGTAGCGATAATCTTTACATGCACAACGTAAATATAATAGAATATCAGATAATACCTGTGTACTTACGTAATATGAGAGCCTAAGTTTGGAGATTCCTGTGAGGTGTAATGTGCCTCACATTACAGTTATTACGGACCCGCGTCAGGTTCCAATGGAACACTGACTTCTGGAATGTTCTGGAACGTTCCAAATATTCGAGACTCGGAATGAAACTTGGAAAGGATTTGTTTGGGAAGTAGAAGCGTGTGGAGTGCGGCTACGTGATTTAATTTTGGGTATTTTGCTTTCCCGGTGATAAGCTCCTGTTGGCTGACATTTTCTCTCGACTTTGTTGCGTAAAATAGTCATAAGTCAAGACATATAGCGTTATTTGAATATCGTTGTTCCTGTCAGCAGTTTGAAAAAGAAAGGGATAGAATAATATTATAAATTATGTTTAACACATTCAGTGACTTGTGGTAGAGCGGCAAATTTTTAAACAAAAATTGTTTACCCATATTTGATCCCTGGATACGCAAAACAAAGTGATACACTTTCAGCCTCATTTTTCCCTCCAACCCTTCCATCCATCAAAAGCAAAAAATCGTTCAATAAGTAAAGATTATGGGTAATCTGTACAAAGCACACACGGTCGCAGGTGGTGCCGCTCGTTAATCAGCGGTAAGCGCGCGACGCCGGCGAGCGTGCGATTAACGCTAGTCTTATAATTGTTGTTTTTAGAGTATCCAATTTCTTTGTCACGTTTTTGATTGTTATGAGTTTTATGTTTCACTGCATTCGTTTCATCATTTGTATCATCATATCATACATTTTTTGTCTTAACGTTGTCTGGTAAGTATTGGTTAAGTTTGCTCCTTTAATGCTTATTTTCCTTAAACCATTTTTTAAATTAATTATTTAATTTATACTCCCTTGTCAACCGTCACGTTATTACTCCTCATTTAATCTATCTCTTTTCTTTGGTCTTTCCTTCCTTTTCTTTTCATTATCATTTATATTGATAATTCCCATAGTTACACGTGTCATGCATTTTCATTACATTTCCAGACTACATTCCCTTTCAAGTTGGCTCTCAGTGGCGCTACTTATTACTTCTTATAAACAACATCACATTAATATTAGTGGTCCATACTAACCACACTACCGGACCGTTCTCACTAATTAAGTACCGGATTATGCTAATCTCTCAGACAAGTCTATGATGCAGGCGGTATTCGCGAGAAGCTTCATGATCGGCAATTAACCTAATATCTTAATACTAAATAGGTAATTGACACAATTGACACATCGTAAAACATAAAATCATTTGAAGGAAACACAATAATTATTTATCATTTGAAAGTCGGACTAAAAGTAAAAATACCCTTTTGATCTCAACTGGTAATTTCTGCATGTATGTAGGAGGACACTTACATAATTCGACTTCCTCTCAGTCAAAAATACCTATAATTTGGCAACGTTTTGAACAAAGTTAGTGATTGTTGCTGAGATCAGATTGACAAGGACAGCCTCCGTGGCGTAGCCGTAGCGAAAGCGGCCGCTGCGCAAGGAGGCGCTGGTTCGATACCCGCGCATTGCAAATATTAGTATAGAGGCAAGGCCAGATCTTTGCAAATGCACAGATCTAGCCTGGCCTCGAAAAGCACGTTAATCCGTTGGTCCCGGTTGCCATACGAACATCTAATGGCAGTCGTTACAGGTTGTTGGAACCCTCAAAAGTCCAACAATTGGTCTAACTGTAATGCTTCGATATCGCCTTCGGATTGTGGAGGTCAGACGGGAGTCGCTTCAGGGAAAATGTTAAACTAGCCAAAAACAGCAGTTAGACTGGCCAAGCGGACCCCAGACTCCAAAGCTGAAAAAGCTGCGGATGCGACTAAGATTAACACTGAAATGATGATGATGATAAAGTTGTTGAGATGAGATTGGACATTTTTTAATTATGAGAATTGGCTACTTGTTTGGATCCGGATACGTAGTAAGAAGGGGACCGATATAGCCCGAAGAATTTCCAAACTTAAGTGACTGCGGGCAAGGCACTGTGCTCGCAGAACTAATGGCCGATGGAGCCGAAAGTGTCAACGGCGTATCGAAAAACGCAACTTTGAAAGGCGTCCCACAGGGTAGACCAACGTCAATGTGAAAGTGTCCACGGCGTACCGAAAAACGCAACGTTGAAAGGCGTCCCGCAGGGTGGACTAACGTCAATGTGAAAGTGTCCACGGCGTACCGAAAAACGCAACGTTGAAAGGCGTCCCGCAGGGTGGACCAACGTCAATGTGAAAGTGTCCACGGCGTACCGAAAAACGCAACGTTGAAAGGCGTCCCGCAGGGTGGACCAACGTCAATGTGAAAGTGTCACGGCGTACCCAAAAACGCAACGTTGAAAGGCGTCGCGCAGGGTGGACCAACGACAATGCGAAAGCCGCAGAAACCTGTTGAATGGCAGAAGTACGGAAATGATTGGACTGAAGATGTGTAGGGGGAGGCCTAGCTCCATTGTGGTTTTCCTTTCGGTTGAAATGATGATGAAACGTCTTAGAAGGATTCCTTAACCGAAAATACATAATAATAATAATAAATAAATAATAAAATGTTTATTCAGCAACTTAAATAACTTATGCTAGTTACATTTAGGAGCATCCTTTTAAACAATTAATTTGCTTGTGTTAGGATGCTCCGCTCTCCGTAAGTTATACAAAAACTTAAAAGTTATTTTAGAAAACAAAATATATAGAAAACCAAAAAGAAATGCAGAGAAATAAAATTAAAAAATACAAATTGGGTTAATACTTCGCACGTTGGAGTGTGGTACGGTTTAATGTGAGGGTGTGTTTGTGAGAGTGAAAGTGTGGGAGCATGTGCATGTGTTTATGATGAGAGTAAAACTGTGGAAGTGTGTATATGGATGTGTAAGGAGAGTGGATTGTTGAAGGAGCAAACAGATTATTAGATTGATTTGAGTGTATTTGAGCCCATGGTAAAACGATTGCGTATATGCCAGTTAACCCTGCGACACGGTCTTGGGATCGGAAAATGATGCAACACATCATTTACCATTAACTGCATAAAACATTCTGGTTTAGTTTGTAATTACAATACAATTACAGTACAATATTTTCTACCTCGTCATAGGTTTTAGTTTTCAGCCATGCAGTCATTGTGTTTTTACACTTTATACATAGGTCTACTAACTGTTTTTTCTTGGTAAGTACCTACTAATAAATAGTTGATGATAACAGCTCTTACAAAAGTCTTATAATTTCTTTACTCTATATTCCTGCCAACAGAGCTACTATAGGAAGTGAATCAACAACGATATAATAAGTTAATGTAATATTTGTGTCATTCCTACTTGTACAACAGGTACTTTGCTAATATGAAACATGGTAGGCAGAAAAAGTAATCCAATTATGTAAAATCACGTACAAAGACCATTAACCACTTCATTCCACAAAGCTGCGTGTTTGTGTTGGGGTGTATATTATTTCTAATATGCATATACAAACTTCATGAAACAATAGTCTCGACGTACGTTTTGTTCGCAGACCACGTATCGCTAGTGTTCAAAATTACTAAGAACACCGACTTCTATCAGGATGAAAATACTTTCAAAATTGTTATATCGTAGCTAGATTGTCTGTTAGCAATAATTTAATTATTACAAATTCAACAGCAAACCAACAATTGTATTTCAGAGTCCCCATGTGCAATAACTGGCAGTATCTCAGTATTAGTGCAGCTCTATGTTGTAAGGCAAACAATATGTACTAATATATAAAGCTGAAGTGTTTGTTAGTTAGAACGCGCTAATCTCAGCAACTATTGGTCCGATTTCAAAAATATTTTGCCTGGATAGCCCATTAATCCAGGAAAGCTTTAGACCATATAATATCACGTTGCGATCAATAGAGCAGAACATATCAATTTTTTTTTTTAAATGTACGCTGTATACCCAGAAGTGTAATAATGTATCCATAGAAATCGACTCTTTTGGGGTTAAAATAAAATGTTCAAATAACTAACTCCACGCAAACGAAGTCGCGGGTGGTTACTAGTAGTTTATAATTTGTTATATTAAACCTCAATTTAAAATATTAATTGCATTATAGGTTTATTTCACATCAACACGAACCAGTTAGACAAAAATCATGTACTGTGTATAATGATTTTATTCTTTTTTATAAGAAGTTACTTAAATTAGTATCAAAAAACAAATATGTTTTTAAATTTTCTTACTTGTTTAATAAGGTTTTGAAAGTAGGGCTGTTTTTAAGTTGTTTTCATATTATTTGCTATTTTGTAGGCATGCCAACAGGAATGCAAGATACCAAACTGGGTACAGTTTGGTATTGGTCTTTACGAAGCAACTTCAATGATATAGAGTGCAGGATATAATTAAAGTCTTTAACAATGACCTTTTTAAACACATGTGGAACCACATACAACTACAATACATTTCTCTTGAGTCTTAAAAACGAGTTCCCTATCTGTAACCATCCCTCCTCATCAGATACCCGGGCATCCGAAATTAGCTTATTTATCATCGCTATTATCTTCATTAAACATTCGAATAATCTTTCATTTTCCTAATTCCATAGGTTTCAAAGTACATATGAGGATCGGACTGGCGCTACATCCCTTGGTTATAGAACATTTACGCACGATTTCATATAATTGCTGACGCACTGTCATCGCAAATCCTTCCGATTTATTTTCCATCATCCCACGCTTTTAGGATTCCGACCTAAATATAGAATTGTTCTACTTGAGATTTTAATGGTTTGACGTTTTGTTCTTACTTCCTCTAAGGTTTTAATTGTGAGAGTAATGATAACTTCATGTTACTCGTAACATAAAGTTGTATATAGTCTCTTCTGCGTTCCAAAACCATTGATCAGATTGTGATGAAACTATAGTAGTATGTTCTGGGGACGCACGCGGATGATTCTACGTGACATTGGAATACATTCCCGGTGCAAGAACATTAAACTTCTTTTCAAGCCAGTTACCAGAAAAAAAAAATTGTAATATTTATGAGAAGAGGCCATTGCTCTGTGGTTGAAACGTTTGTTTTGTTTATTATTTTAAATATAGAATTGCGTACACTAAAATTTATCCGATACATTAAAAACTGTAGGTGAACATAGGGTACTTTTCAACTGGGTACATAAAGAATCCATCGTAGGGAAAGACTGTATGGAGAATTACAAAAACCAAATGCTAGTTTTCATTCAAACCTGTAAACATCAAGTCCACTCAACACATGGCATACATAATTCCGCCATTGCCGTTCCATCATCGGACAATCCATCGTAGGGCGAGTATCCATCCTTATGTTTCTGTCACCGCTACGATCCGGACTGGAGTAAGTTGCCTACGGCCATCTTCCCGCCTGATTACAATGTAAGTGACTTCAAGGCTAGAGTCATTATCATCATCATCTCAGCGTTAATCCCAGTCGCATTCGAAGCTTTTTCAGCTTGGAGAGTGCTGTACTAGTCTAACTGCTGATTTTGGCTTAATTTCGATATTTTCAGTGAAGCGACTGCCGTCTGCCCTCCTACATCCGAATCCGATATCGAAGCATTGCAGTTAGACCAATTGTTGGAATTTGAGGGCTCCAACAACACGTAACGATTGCCATTAGATGTTCGTATGACAACGACTAATGTGCTTTCTGAGGTACGACCAGGCCAGTGCAAATATTCATATTTATGCATAACAAATATTTGCACCCGCGCCTCTTTCGTAGCGGCCGCATTCGCTACCGCTACACCAGGAAGACTATCAAAACTTGAAGAGTAAATGACGAGTATGTAAAAGACGAGTTGAGCGAGGTGATGCAATGTTCAACCCAACAACACGACCAACGATGCTGCGCCAGAGGATGATCTGGAGACCCTCCACGATCAAACTCCCGACACAACAACATTAGGCACATCGTACCCGGCACACATCGCAACACAACTGCTCAGACCCGTCCACTGTACGGCTTCACCAAACATCATGCCGGAACACGACGAATCGCTTGGCGGCAAGACTTTGTCTGGTGGGTGGTAAGCGATGATGCAATCGTTGATGGTAAAGCGTACTAGTATATTAAAAACCTATTCACTCTAGCCTTGAAGACACTTAAATTGCAGTCAGACGGAAACACCGCCGCTGGAAAATTGTTTCAGTCCCTCGTTGTACGCGGTATGAAAGATGAGGCGAAACGCTTCGTCCGGATCGTAGTGGTGGCAACAATGTAAGGGTGGATACTCGCCGTATGACGGCTCGCCGGTGATGGAACGGAGATGGTGGAATTAAATCATGTAATTCCCTCGCACACTCTCCAAAATGCATCCTATAGAAAACTGAGAGACTGGTTACTCTTTGCTTGTGCTCCAGGCTTTGGAGACCGTTTTGAGCTAAATCTGGGTCGCCAATTAGCCTCGTCGCATGCCTCTCCACGAAGTTCAACGTTGCTAGTTGGCCCTTTGCAGCACCAACCCAAATGTGGCTGCAGTACTCCACACACGAACGGACCTGTGCTTTCTATAATATTAGAAGCTGTTCTGGTGTGAAGTACCGCCGCACCTTTGCCATAACGCTAAGTTTCCTAGCAGCCAACCTTGGCTTTGGACTCAGTGAACCACCCAAAGTTTAGGTTCGAGGAAATCTCAACTCCCAAAAGCTGAAGTGCTCTCCAAGGACAGGTACATTACGAAAAGTAGGATCCAAGGTAAACGGGCTTCTTTTGGCGGTGAATAGACATGTTTGTGTTTTGGGGGCATTGAATGCTACAAGATTGGCTTTGCCACATTCGGAGACTGCTTGCAACATTCGTATGCTCTACCATAGCCTTTCTCGTTTAAAGAATTAAATATTTATTTATGATAATGTGTCTCTCAATCCAATCTTAGTTAGTATCTCATGAATAAGTATATAAATAATTTTATTCATAAATGATGACAAAATTTCTGGCATAAAAACTCTTTGCTAAGATTGATAAAAGTACTTACCCTTCGGATTTATACGGAACCTCTTGATAAACCATCGTTTAACATTACAATAACGCACAAGTACGTAATAAGATACAATACGATATTGAAATTGGTGAAATAGAAAACCCTTTACGAGCAAATGTTTTATGAAATACTTTACGTAATATTCAAATATGTAATGCGGTATTGCGTTCGTAACCCCACATCAATCCGAGATCCAAGATACCAACTGTCAAATTTGGAGTTCACTAGCAAATACCATATTATAACTTAGCTATAGCACATGTCGTCTTAACCAGTTGTAAACCTGTGAAACTGCTTATACCGACAGTAAATATTAATTATCTATTTTATAATGCTATATTTTGAGTAGAAACATCAAAATATCTACAATACTTTATCTATACTAGCGAAGTCTAACTCAACTCTGCAGACATGATAGGTATTGATGTCACGATAAAACATTTTTTTTTTACTCGTGATATGTGTATCTCTTGTATTCGTCACTTGAAATATCAGTTTCTCGTTTGTAAACGTCACAATCTCAACACAATAAAACTAAATAAAACACATTTTTTAAACTCGTTACTTCAAGTAACAAATCATCCACCCGTCAATATACCCCAAAAAACACGTACAACCTCTTTATTTATTAATGTTTAGATATTGATACCATTAACGTCCGCTAGATAATTTAACTTGATTCTGTATGCCGCGGACAGTGCAAACTAAGTAATCATGCTGTGAAAATATAGAATGGCAAAGAGAACAACGTCAAGTAAAAACAACAAAATATTTATGTATACAATATGTAAGGGAAACCCTGTCCGATCCATGAAGGTATTGTTAGGTATCGACAACTGATTCTACTAATGCCTACAAAGCCAGGCTAAACTTAAAAAAAAAAGACATGTGGCACTCGGGGACTGCCGCGGTAAAGCTATTACATAGCATTTTTATCATCTCATCTTTTTTTTTATTAGTTATAAACTAGTGCTTGACTGCAATCCCGCCTGATGGTAAGCAGTGATGCAATCGTTGATGGTAAAACGCACTAGCTTATTAAGCCTATTCACTTAAAAAAAACTGAGTGAATAGGAAGGAAGACGGCAGTTGAGCGAGGTGATGCAATGTTTAACCCAACAACACGACCAACGATGCAGCGCCAGAGGATGATCTGGAGACCCTCCACGACCAAACTCCCGACACAACAACATTAGGCACATCGTACCCGGTACACATCGCAACACAACTGCTCAGACCCGTCCTCCGTACGGCTTCACCAGACATCATGCCGTAACACGACGAATCGCTTGGCGGCAAGACTTTGTCTGGTGGGTGGTAACTCATGCCAGCGGCTGATGCAATTATAATTTTTTTTTATTTCATTTATGCAGTATATTTTTCCTTGGTTTTTTTTCTTTGATATTTATTCAAGTTATTTTCTTTTTTGTAATTTATTTATTTATTTTATACCAGTAACATTATCAAAGAGTGCGAAAAATGGTGGCGATTTAGCGACTAAACTATATTCAATCTTTTATATTCGACTTTGATAAAGAGATAGAGTTATGCAGTAACTTAAAAATGACGTCATTTTCGTGATCAGCGCCCCCTAAAACCCCCGTCACGACACCCATGTCAAGATGTTATGAAATATGATGTCGGTCATCTTGGATTTCGAAAATGACATCATTTTTGTGATCATTATCCCCGAAAACTACAGTCGCGACACCCAAGTTAATGTATGTATAATGAAATTTGATGTCGGCCATTTTGAATTTCAAAATTGACGTCATTTTGGTGATTAGCGCCCCCGAAAACCCCTTTCATGACACCCCTGTCGAAATATGATAAAATTGGTGTCAGCCGTAACGAACTATTTTGAATTTTATAATTCTACATCCTATAGAAGACCTATAGATTATTAATCGCAAGTTTAGCACATCGCGACAATCATTAACTTGTCAAATATGTAGAACTGAGTTCGCGCCCAGCAATATGCATGCTATTTTTGAAAATCTATAAATTGTTATTGTATTATTTGTGCCGACCGGAGTGGGGGATGTTATATTATTTTCGTTACGGAATTTCTGGATTCGGTCTTCACGCAATGCCCGCGATAGAAGCTATGCAATAGCTTAAAAATGCCTCCCTAAAAAAAAACTTATTCGCAAAAGGAGGTAACTTAATACATGTACGGTAGGCAAAACATGCGCGGGCGAAGGGGGGCAAGGTACGTGGCACGCAGTCGCATCGCTCTTAATTTAATACCGTCGAAAATGGTGTTGTCACTTTTTTTAAATTACCAAATTTTGGGAAAGTTAAGGAAAAAGAGATTATTTATATCGTTAATATGATGATTATGTAAAAATTCATATTTTATTTGGTAATGTGTTTAGCTAACCCTTATTATCCTTATGGGTCGGACGGGTTTTCTTTACATATTGTATACTGTCTTCAATAAGCTATTTTTTTAAACACACGAAAACAGATTTGTCTTGTTTTTTTGTCAATAGAAAATATGTTGCCATGTGTAAGAAAATATAATTCACTTAAAGCAAACTAACAAATAAACTGCACACAACCCGCTACATCGTAACAAAACATAATTCCGTAGAATCTTCTCATTTATCCCAACACGCTGCTGGCAAATAAATACGCCATTTTTAATTCCATACAGCGCTATTTCGCTTTTAATTATCTCATTAGCAGTATTTACGGCAACGGTTGGCGCACGTTCATTATGAATTAGTGGCACGTGTAACTTTGAATTTTACTTATCATATTGTGTGGTGTGTTATATAGAAGTGTGCTGTAATAATATTAGTGTAGGATGTACCTGCATTATATTGTCCGTCAAAACTTTTCCCACCATTCTGGATTTAAATATTAATCACAAAATTCTGCCATTATGCAAATGCATAGTTTTATATTGCAAGCATTTAAATGCAGTGATCTGAAAGTACATTTTTACAGTGTTTACCAAAAGTCCATGGGCAAAGAGCAATAGATTGACGTTTAATTTGATTTACGTCCTTCTAGTTTCAAGTAACTATAGATATGCATTATTGTCGTTAAGAAGTGATTGTTGTTCATAATGTTGACCTTATGATAATGAGTCAAGATGACCTAGTGATTAGGCGTGCATGCAGGTAGATGCGTAAATCAGTGAGCTGTGAGTTCAAATCTCACGCAATACGTACCTACTACTTTGATATTAATTTGTAATTTTTTCCTCGATTGAAAGTAATCGGGCGGAAATATAATCTTCCTTATCTTGTTTATTTGCTTACGTTATCGTTTGGTTGTAGTTATTGGTTAGTGACGTGTGATTTAATAGAAAGCGGTATTACATGCTTTTTATTAGCTTCATTTGTATGTTTGCTTGCTTGTTTGCTTGATTGCTTGTTTGTTTGTTTGTCCGTCTCTAACTCTTTGGACAACGTTTTCAATAAAGTTCGTTCGTTCGTTTTTTTTTTTAAAAGAATGTCGAACTAAAAAGTTGAAAATAAATATAGTTTAAAAAAACTAAAAAACATGCTTTTAAAAAATATCATTGTTACCTATTCGTGCCTTGGGGGCTAAACGGATTTGAATAAGCAAACAGATATCCGGGTTAGAGCGTAAAGCATAAAGTCTCTGCTACCATATAATGCCTGTCTAGAGCTCGATGCTTCACAATAAAATGAAATCAAATATACCAGAGCCACTACCTACAACATTAAGAATTATTGAAACACTTACCTGAATCGCTGTATGTTGTTACCACGTCCCTTGTTTAGTGTTATGTGATGAGGCACACAGACAACATACTGGATGTTGTCTTACAGTGTGTTATGATTACAAGAATAAATACGATTAAAAATACTTGAATATATGTCTCGGCGGATGCCCTTCATCATCAGAATCAGCAATGTCTTCAATAAATTGTAATGTGGTTGGTATCAAGAAAGAATCACTAAAGTCACAATCAAAAGTTATTTGATCTCACAAAATATCTTCCTTATAGAAACTAACTAAAATCCGTTCACCAGTAATTAGAAAATCACTTAGTCTATCACTTTTAATCAGTCAGTTTTAAAACAATAGGGCACAAGATTACTCGGAACAATAGCGATTCGTCGCATACGTGTACACTATATATATAATGTACTCTGTGCATACGTGGTGCGTTTGCCGTTGACGTTCAAACCAAAAGTGACATTCAACATGGCCGCGCCGACCATCGCCACGACGCTCCGCCAGACTGACAGTTGTCAAATCTCGTTCAGACAGACGTATTTCTCAAAAGAGGCGCGCTAGTGATGAGATTGATTGAGCCCGTAGTGGCCAGTCCAAACTGCCTTGCAAATCAACTTCCCGATTCAGCTTCCAAACACAGCTGGATAAAAACTATAATAATATCCCGAATATCATATACCAAACTCCCTGTTTCGTTCTCAAGCTCTGCCGCGTGTTAGGAGATTGAGGGCTTGAAATGAGTAGGCGACACCAGGATTTCCATAAAACTTGACTGTATTTCGAGTATAACAATGAAATAATGTGTGAGGTATATGTGATACGTAGCGCGTACAAAACACTACTTACTGGTTTGTGCGCGCTTTTTGTAATAAAACGTTTCTTCTAGAAATACTACTATTTCTAGAAAAGTTTTATTACAAAAAAAAACCGTCGACGCGTAGCTCGGTGGCTATTGGTCGATCGCATGCGTACCACGACCAATTGCTGTTAAGGATATGGTAGCTCCAGTTCTTAAGGCCAAGTTCATCTATTAAGGCGAAGTCTGAACACGCCCGTTGCGATGGCCTTATTAACTCAACATATTTCCGAATATAATTACGCGTGCCACGTCGCCCAAATTCTTTTTCTCCCGTGATATTGACAACTGGGACGTTTAGTTTTACCAGTGACTCGTTCCATTTCCGGACTCCGGTCTTTTATCCTAAACACAATCACTGTTCTAACAACAAAGTAATTACATTCTATCAGATAAATCTTCGAGTGTAAAGGTTTCTTTTTGGCAACTCAGTGATGGCGATTCCTTGTGACTGCAGAGCCTGTCTGATCGAATTACTCAGCGGTTAGCTTGTGGGTTCTGTCCTGCACGCGCGCGTTTTGCCAAACAACTGGTGCTCTCTTGTAAATTACAAAGAAAGGCAAGTTCTAAGCGGAAAGCGACATTATATTAAAAAATAATACTCAAATTCTCCATGGCAAGCGCTTGACTTATTGAAATAAATGCCTCAGTAAACAATATATTCTATACTAATATTTAAAGCTGAAGAGTTTGTTTGAACGCGCTAATCTCAGGAACTACTGGTCCTATTTGAAAAATTATGTTTGCGTTGGATAGTCCATTAATCCAGGAAGGCTTTAAGTAATATAACATCACACAGTGACCAATAGGGTCGGAGCATATAAAAAAAACATATCGAAAACTACGCGTGTGAAACCGCGCGCCGCAACTAGTCTAATATAATCAACATACACTTGAGACACAGTAAAGAAATCTTTAGACAAATGTTGACAAATGTGTTTAACAAACGTCAAACACCAACTTTAGTTGTTATGTACATCTCAAAGTGAAGACCATAATATGGACTTCGCTTTGGGACTTTGGACTCCAAACTTAAATTATTTTAAGCCGTGTATCACTTACTCAGGAAGAACGTTCATAGTCTATCACTAACCTCTTCTAGCATGTACCACAGCCACCAGTAAACTACCAAGTACATACATCGGCTGCAAACAACTTGTATTAGTTTCAATGCTATCTGAGTGTTCGATGCAATGCCGGTAAGTGCTGTTTGTAACAGAACTCTCAAAGAGCTGGACTCCAGTTAACAAGTATTTTGTAACTAGGAGGGATACCAGTTTAATTGTAATTGTTGGACTGATAGCGGTGATCCTGGAGTTTCTTGCAGATGTTCTCTGCTTTAGGTCAAAGCAACTAAACTTTGTACTTGACAAGTCTCTCTATGAACATATGTTGGCTGTATTAAATTTTCTTTGTTATTTCCATTACCATAAAATAAATGCAGTCAAGTCAATAAGTTAATCAGTTGCACGACCATGAATTATAGAAAGGTAGACAGATGCTACGATATCAAAGGATAAATAACCTTGAATCATAGTTCATGTTAGTACACATACAACTACATCAAGCTGTGTGTCCCGCGCGTGGTTAATAGTTATACATTCTGTCTAAGTGTCTATTAATATATTTTTCGATTACTAACACGTTTTTTGTAGACGATGGTTTTTGAAGACAATTAGTTTTAGCCATATTATAGACGGAGTTCAACATTTTAACATTTACCGAGATCAACGGATTGATGACCACTTTAGATCGGGCAATTTATTTCGTGTGTTCGAATCCGATTTAGAAATTCGTTTTCTTTCTATGAGCAGACGTGACTTGATTAGATGTGCATAGTGCGCGCAGAAGTTTAAAATAGAACAAATCCTTCCCCTTTTAACTCGTGCGGCGAAGTTTTCATGCGGAAAAAATATATCGTGTTTACGCACACAAATGTACTTACTTATATCTTCACGGTCACGCGCCTTTGTTTCGATGTTTTTGTGAAATGTTTCGACAAAACAGTAGACACGGTTTTACAAATACCCTGGCGAAATATACAATTAATTTATCATGAATAGCTACTATGTAGGCATCGGTAAGTAGACCCATGTCTACTTATGAATTAATATTATGTAAACGATAATGTAGTGTGAATAAAATCATAATTCCTGGTAGCGAGGCGCTCCGGGGCCGGAGGGTATATTGAATAACTTTATTTTTGTAACACACAGTAAATGCTAGTATTCTACTCGTTCTTACAAAGAATATTTTTCCTTACATACGTCTCTTGGGAGGTAAGGAATATGTTCTAAACGATTTCTCGTAGCCTCAATAGTGTTATTTATTCTTTCATTGTGTTTCGTATGGAGTAACTATTCTTTTCAAGTAAGACTTTCAGTTACTGCAGTCATTGTCTACATAAGATTTTAGGCTGATTTTAGTTAATGATAAACGTGGTTATTCTCTATTCTACAAGAGACCAAGTGCTCTTTGAAGTAAATTCTCAAAATAAAACTTTCGCCTGAAAATTGCAAACCATTCAACACCAAAACGTCTGTAATCTGGCATTGTTGCTGATATTGTGGTGTGGCGGTGTAGTCTCAAATTTATTAATTATAAGGAGCTCGGAGCAAAAACAGGCGGCCATTTGTTCAACAAATTATGTACATAAATTAGACATAATCGTCGTGCCGGCTGCGCTTCTCGTGACATAACCCCCTAAATGTGGAACTTAAACAAAATATTTTATTTTTCTTAGTACTACTATGTTACTAGGGCTGTCAGGTTCAGGGTTTGTTCGCGGAATGTGGAATGTTCGGTGGCTGAACATTCTTGTATTAGCCTATACTGCTGGGGCTTCCCAAAATCCTTCCAAGAATTCTTATCCCACACCACATTGAACTAGGCCTTGCGGTATGTACGCAGATTTTCTCGCCGTCTTTTTCTTCCTAAACTGGCCTCAGGGATGCCATCCATCGTCAGTTACCCATTGTGTGTGTGTGTAGCTTTTGCCCCGCGGTTTCCGTACATACATTTGATGACACTCCATTTGAGCCTGGCAGCCATTTTTCCTATATCCATTATGTTTTGTGTTTTAATACCAAGAATGCTGCGCTCCATCGTAGTTTGGCAAACTTAGTGACGGAACTTTTGTGACTCGGTGACTAACCAGGTTCGAACATCGTAGCTTAGGACGGACAGGATACACGTCATGTCAATCAGTTTGCGCTTCAAAGATATCGATATATCACCCTTCATCTTAGTACACCAGCAACTTTCCAGACGTTCTCAGTTCGAAAATCGATTTTCTTCTTTTGCCTGTGTTTGAAAAAAACTAACTGACCCAAGTAGATACTGCCCTCATCAATATAAATTATTTTCTGCCTATCTACCTTGATCTTACACTTGGTGCTCTTCCACCCTAAATCCAGGGGTGGTTAGGTCTTGCAGCACTGTTAGTAATACACCATAATTATATAGTTATGTTTCATGTTGCAAACCATTATCTACACACCAACATGAAACAGAACTATTAGAAACTAGTATTAGTAGTAATTTTGTGTATGGTCATTTTATTCAGATTTTAATTAATTTTCTTTTTAATATTTGATGTTGGTTATAATAAATTACCATGTATACCTGGCGGTGTTTCAAATGATAATTTAATTGTTGAGTTATATTATTTTCAATTAGTATTCGTTTTTTTTTTAATAATTATAAGACTAGTGCTTAAATTATTTTTATTTAATTTAAAATGTACATGAAACCGTGCAATCTCGGTAGTCTGTCCAAGTACGGGATATTTCATAATGTTTTGATTAAGAAATTGGTAGCCCTAAGTAATAATTATGGAATATTTAAGTGAATTACTAAATAAACCCAAAACAATCGTAAGAGAGATTAAATTTAATTATCAAGTACGCTAAACAAAAGAACAGCTCCGCATGGCCTAAAGTATGCCAAATATCAATGATGCCAATTTACTCCACGATTGCGATGTTCGCTTGAAGAACCATTTGGATATCAGTAAATATATTGAAAGCTCCGGGGAATGAACCCTTTGAAGCTAAAAATTAGCAGCGTTGGTCAACTCAGAAGGGAATAAAAATTAAAATCCTTTTTAAAAAGTCCTTTATCAATTTAATAATAAAATCCAAATTTTCTTTTACTAAGTACATTTGGGCGAATATTTCTGAAATGACCATTCGTCACGTTTATGAATATTGGACATAATTCTGCCTCGAATTCAGCATATAATTTTTGATGTAGTACATAATGGAGACATCATAAAATAGGTACATCGTAAATAGGTCCTACATGTAAAGAAATAAAGATATTATATGTATTTAGCATAAACTATGAGACACACCACCCACACAGTTACATACATCAGATAAAAATAAACTACAATCAAATAGAAAGTGTAAAAACCAACGGAAGAAAATAACAGGAAAGTGTGCCTCGCGGCTGCACCAAAAAGGGTCAGTGGAGGTTCCAGGCAACTAGCACCTGATGCTAGTTTTTATCTGAATCTTGTACCACTGAACTTTCAGGGATTAATTAATGGTTTATCTTCTAGCGGTAGTTTCACGCTCCCAAGAGCTGACATTGACTACGTTTCATTATTTATAGCACTATAATACACTACGTTATTACTATAATTATATATTATTATTAATATACCATGTACATAAAAGAGCAATATTGCAGCTTCACCGCAGCTTAAAATATCCTCTTGAATGATTTTCGTAAAAACCGTCATAGACTACACACCACACGACGCGTTTTATATTAAAGCAGACATAACAGCCGCATTGCGATGCTAATTCATAAACAGCAAATAATTTTATAATATCTGAAGACGGCTCGATTATATCAACCCGGCCATCCTCGGTCTTTGCGTTACTCATTTTAATCGCAGTTGTCAGTCAAGACTGAAGACAGTCAATTTGGCGGGAACGTCAATTAGGCCTGATGGTAGCCATTATACCGATTGCCCATTACATGGTGTCTGTTTAAAGAGGCAAACCTTTTTGGAATACTTTTATTTGGTAGAACTTGTAAAGGAGTAACAGTGATGATGTAGGTATAGTTATTTGCTGCAACTTAAAATGCATTATTAATACAAATGTAATTTCACAATTTTGTTCAATGTGGCGTCTATTTTATAGAAAATACATTTCAATCCGCGACTTGTAGTTTAATACATATAACCAATATGTTTGCCTGTACAACCTCTGACCAAAAACATACTTAGAAATTGTCCTCAAAACGTCTTTCATTATCTATTTATACAAAATACGTTAAATCTTATTTCAATATACGATGAAACATATCTGGCACTGAAATGATCACAGTAACCGAGTTACTCACGCCTTGGGACCCGACAGACAATTCAATTTGGGACCTTTTTCTTAAACGAGCCAAAATCAAGATTTGATTTCGAAAGCCTCCCTGAATAAAAAAGTCTAAACCTTTCAGAGTTCAGATTATTCTAGACCTCATTGTATGAACGACCGTTGAATGAATTTAGAAATAGATTCAATATTTATGCATACTCCCAGTTTTCCTCAAAGATAGGTTTGGGCAAGGTTTTCGAAAGTTGGTATGTATTCTAGGATTGTCCTTTTATGTATTCAAGCAACAATCACTTATCCTTTGTCAAACTCTGGCTTACGTCTGGCAAAACAAAGAAAGGTTGTTGTTTCAAGAAGGTTTAAGTCAATTTATAGTTTAGTATTTAAAGGCTCCTTAGTTGTAGGTATACAGCTTTAGTACCATGGTAACTGACTAACTAATATAAACAGAGCTTCGAACATCAGATGTGAGTAATTAATTAAAAAAAACAGTTTCTTTACAAACATAAGAACAACACATCAAACTCAAACAAGTTGTTTTTGAAGATGGCCAGTGATAATAGCCATTGAATCCACTTCAAGTTATCTCATAAGACAGGAAACAGCAAGCTATTGCTAGAAATTGCTGGAATATGGAGAGCATCACCACAGAGAGCAATTATTGGAAATGTGCAGCAATCTTCTTCAAATTGTTGGTGCGCATATAACTTCGAACAGAGCAAGTGTTATATTAAAATAACGATTTTGAGACAAGACCGGTGATAGAAGAGGTTAAAAATTGGAAAAGATGATGTTTTAAATTAGTTTTATTATAATTAAGATAATCATGCTAATGTAAGTAAGTAGTTAAGTTGAAGAAGTCTTGTCAGATACTATACTTGATACTATACTTTATAGACATTTGGTTTTACTGAACATTTTCGTAAGACAAAATAATTTGTGTTGCGATAATCAGAAAAACTTGGTAGGTTGATACTGTCGCTCGAGATTCGACCCTCTGGTCATCAGCAAATTATTATAATTCATATCTCATCTCACATCTCAGATTATTTACCTAAAACACATATTTTTTTTTAATACGTTACCCTACATTTGTAATTGCTCCTGTAATAAACTGTTTTGGAATACATAATAATTAAATAATTATATAGTACAAAAAAAAAAGATTTAAATATTTACTGAAAAATCTCTCAGCTCTAATAAATAGGTAAAAGGAAAATTACCTAATTGCCTATCAATGCAGCCGTCAGTAATGTCGAGACGCGCGTGAGAGGCCAGCGCCAGTAATTAACTGCGGACGGTGACTCGACACAACACTATTAAAAACTTCGTCTGACGATGCCGTCGGTCTCCGAAACCTACGAGTTCCGACTGCCGCACAATAATATTTGTGTTGCAATTTCAGTTATAATTGGGTTTGTGACTTGCAAAAGGCTTTATTTATTGTGAGTTGCCTACCTGTAGTTTCGATATACATCGATTAAATGGCATTACTCTGTACCAGCAATGTGCATGTTGGTTATTGTTCGGAATTCATCTCGACGTTCTACTAAGCATTTATACAAGTCTTTTTTAAAGGTTTTCTTCTTTAATTAAAACTTAGTACAAAAAATGTTATCTGCATGTATGCGTTTAGCATGTTTTCGTTTAGACAAAAAGTTTCAACTTTTATACAATCTCCCTTATCCATAAACGTTGCTTAAAGTTAACTAGTGATTAGCGATTGTTTAACCATACAGTTTAGACATTTGCACGGCACTTAACTTTAATCATCGTTTATGAATAAACCTCTGAAACACTGCGGTGTTTATTCATAAACGATGATTAAAGTAAAGTGACGTTAAAAGGTCAAAAATGTATGGTTAAAGAATCGCTAATCACTAGATAACTTTAGGCAACGTATATGAATAAGGCGGTATATGTACCGGAAAAGGTATATTCGTAATATACTAAGAGCACGGTTACACGTTGTATAGATGTCCATGTCTATTGTGTGATTTTACTCAGCATTCTTAAATGTAAACATGTTTTCGCCCTTCCGGATAACTCGCCGGTGGAAAAACGCCGATAAACAATCAAGGTTCAAATAATAATTAATACTTCGCTCATACTTCAACGCACTTCTTATGGAGCTAGTGTCACAGAAACGCTAGAATTTCATTAAGAGTTTAAAAGACTTGCCGACGATAATTCTCAATTAGGACTTAAACGATATTTTTATGAAACTCTTCACTTTGTTGTACAGCGTCGCTCTAAGAACTTGTAGTTCATTCCACAATTTTATTTTTCGGAACAACAGTAGGATGAAGTTTTAATTTTTTAATGTTGTAACATTTTATATCTTGTCCAGAGTAATAAATGAATAGATAATTTTCTTGGTAATTTTTTATTTAAACATATAAACAAAACATTGATCTCATAAGCACTAGGACTAAGTTCAAGGTCAATAGTCTTGAGGTTCCTCGTCATCTTCCCCCTGCTCACCCTACTACCCCACATTCACATCCCCTAGGGCCCCGATGGCTCATATCGACAACGGTTTTAGACAAAAAAAAAATATTAGATCCTGTTCTCATAGTGCTCCGTTTCATAATCTCAATCAATCTTGAACTTTTATTTTGTTAAGCCCTCTCTGACCTATTTTTTCATCTCACTGGACAGAAAATTCACAATTCAACAGTACACAACTTTTTGTTTGAGATAAACCTTTGTCTAACGTATATTCTACAATAAATTTACAGTTTCAGCGATTTCCAACTCACTTAAGGTAGAACGCAGCGTCCGAAGAAAACGCCTTAAGTGCTCAGCTCAAGTGATTCCCTTGTGCAAAGTTTGGCAAACCGCCAAGCATGCCATTTCAATGCTCAGTCCTCGCAAACTGATTGCAGTGTAATAAAATAAATAAAACAATGATTTTAATAAAAAATGTTGTGGTTAAAATGCAGAGCAAGATGAGGTTCTGTTTAAGAAGTATCTCATGCACTCGGCTGAATATGATCCCGTTGGTATAGTTTGGCAGAACGCCACGACATCGCCTCTTTATGGTAAAGGAGAATGGGCACCAGTTTTACATATGGCGCTTATGTAAAGTAGATTAGCCAATTTTGAATACATTAAGTTCGGTATAAGCTATAATATAGACGATTACTACGTACGTCTGACGAGTACTACTGCATGACATTAGTTCAACTTACCGAAATTTGTGATCGTCACACTCTTCTTCTTAATTTTATCCATCAACGTGCTTTTTTGGTTTATAAAGTTAAACTCTTTCAGCAGAAACTGAACGCGCATAGCAAAATCATTACTATTCTGCGCAATTTTTTTTTTCCATTAGCCGCAATTTCGACAGTCATCCCCTTTGTAACTATTCACGGTCTTCTACTAATCTTTTAGCCACTGACATTTTACTCAATCACTCCATGTAAAATACTGGTGTTCAGTTGAATCCGGTTAGACTAGAAACTGACCCCAAGCCAGTTGGAAAAAAGCAGGCAGATGATGATGATGATTTATACCTAAAACTTCTCTCGTGACATTTTCTTCATTCCTCCATTGCATATGTTCCATAACATGACAACCAATATCCACACAACTTTTCAGTTCTCGGTCTCACTTTTCGCCTTCTTTCCATATACTCATTATTTATTCTATTCCTACAAGTAACGGCAATAACAAAAATAATCTTTATTGTTTCGTTTAGTGTCCTACATCCAATTAACTGATGAAATACTTTGACTTTGAAAGTCATATTGGTGCAAGTCAAATTCCAAACTTACAACCTCCCGGCGACAAAGACTTTAACCTTATATAAGAAGAAAAAAATCTCTTAAGCTTCAGAACTACTCTGAAGTCCTCCTAAAAGTTTCAAAACTAATCTCCCGACAGTCCTAAGTCTAAACGTCGCTCAGTGAAGTCAATAAGTTTTTAATGCCTCTTGCCTTGCCGATTACTTGTTAATCGATACACGAGTAATTTGTGTTTAGTAAGTGAACTTAAACACTTTCTTTATGCTGAAAAGTGTGTACATTTTAAGGTGATTTAGCTAATTAAAGGAGTACTATAAAGAATATTTTTGTAGGATGTTTAGGTACGTATGCAATTCTCGCATATTTTTCAGATCAGATCTATTATAGAGCCAAACTCCTAAATCTACAAGGCTTAACCCTTCAAACCCTTGGTGCATTGGAATCGTCGTGCAGGCGCTCTTATGAACTTATAGAAAGAAATTAAGTCTTTAATGTTGTGCCAAGTCATACATTTTGACTTAAATGCAAGGTTTATTTGTGTTGCCCATACACAAAATTCACCTATTTACTTTACTAGTCATATGTAGACGTCGACGATATGTGGACCGAAAATTCAACTAGTTAGGTCTAGTAGATTAGGAGCAAATAGGGTGCGACAGACGGGCAAACAGACACACGAGTGATCCTATAAGGGTTCCACTTTTTTCATCGGACGAGTGGAACCTTAAAATAATGTGAAAAGCCTGAAAAATCATTGTAAAAAATGCTAACAGCGTCCTTAAGAATAAGTAATGTATTTTGTCTAATAATAAGTCTATTTTTAAACGAACTAATCTAAACTTGTAGGTAATGCCAATTGGCGACATCCCAATTGGAACTGAATGTAGTGAATAGACGTTGAAATTGTAAATTGAGTATTGTTAAGTAACACTCCGGGTCTAGTAATTCAGATAATTTGAAAGTTGTAAGTTCAAAAGTGTGAGTTTTAAAGTCTTTTTGAGACGATCTCAAAGGTTTAAATCACTTCGATAGCAAATAGAAGGCTCACTCATCCACTGATCTTTGTATCTATCAATAAAAAAATGGTCAGATAAGGCTCTTAATAAAGTTTAGAACAGACTCATAATCTGTAACCGCCTTGCGTTAAGATCATCCCTCTGCATTAAGTGTAAGTATATCGTATCGAAATATGTATTTGCATCAAATTGTCTAACTCTACAAAATACCATGCAATCAAAATCAAAATACTTTATTTCACTTAAACCAACATGGTCACTTCTGAAACGTCAGAAGATAAGTTTACGTTTCCAATAGAGAAGAGCTGTTCCAGGTAAGTACTTGAAAAAATTAGAAATAATCTACAGATATAGAATCCAGAAAGCGCGCACGCGAGTGATAACGTATAAAAACATACTAAAATCTAGTGATATGATTTACATTGTCACTGATAAAGAGTTTAAATTTTTGTTTTTTGAAATTTGAAATGTCTGTACCTACATAAAAATGTCAAAGAATAGAATTTAAATGCATCATCTTTTCACTACTTAAACAAATCACAAAATCAAGACCTCATAAAGCGATTTACCTGACTAAGGGGTAAACTTACTTATTAATTTTCACCCACTTTACATGAGTTTTTAATGCGAAGACTCGCTTGCTCTTTCATAAATTAATTAAAAGTTAGCAGTAAGTATTTCAATGTATTCTCATCAAGGGTATCAAACGACTCCAAAGAGCTTCAGACCTGTTTACGGAAACTTCTGAAAAGACTTTTAAAAGTATTATTATTAGTATTTTCGCCTGTTCCGACATTTTATACACCTGCTCATGTGTATAAAATAAATGAAAACTTTATTATTCAGAAAACCATTACAATATTTAAATAGCACTAGCCTCCACACTAGGATTCCCTGTGGCGGAGGCCAAATCCATTTACCGAATATGATTCTGGAAGTAGTTTTTGAATGTAGTTTGTCGAGTGCACTTTGGGTGGAAATCCTCAAGGGATGACCGCCGCCCTGGGCTGGGCGACGGCCCGACGGGGTCTGTTAGACTTTTACTGACTAAAACCACCCCGTTGTCTCTTCTATGACGAGCGCGCGTGGGGCTGCGGGAGTCTAAATTCTTCCACGGCCCCACACCCTCGTGCTGGCCCGGTTTGTCCGGGCCTCGTCTCCTGCACGGTGTAGTGGGGTGTTAAACTACCCCGTGCATCGCCTCAGAGGCGCACGTCGACACTCGCGAGCGCTTCCGCCTCGGGGTCCATCGAATAGGGGGAGGGGACTTCCCCATGTCCCTCGCCCCTGGACCCATTTATGGGGGGTGGAAGAGGGCATTAACCGCCCTTCCGGTCCGCCCGGTGCGTCTTCTGCGGCCCAGGAAGGGAGTTGATATCTCCCTCTCCCGTTCCGCAGCTTCCTTCTGCGACGTCACGTCTTCGCAGAAGGACACCACCGCGTCCCACGACTCTGCGCTACCGACGATCCTCCGCACAACTGCAGGCAGCGTCAGGTCGCCTCCTACTTCATTTGTGAGAACACGGCTCTGCCCCTCCCAAGCTACACACTCGGGGAGCGTGTGCTGCGCCGTGTCGACAGGGAGCCTTCGCCCGAACTAGTCGTCGAGTACTCAACCTCAGTTTCAACCACTTTTTACAATGTTTGGGAAAAGCCGATATATGAAAGCTGAATCATCATTATCTCAGCGTTAAACCCAGTCACTTTCGAAGCTTTTTCAGCTTTGAAGTCTGGGGTCCGCTTTCCCAGTCTAGCTGCTTATTTTGGCTAAACTTCGATATTTTCCGTAAAACGACTGCCGTCTGACCTCCACAACCCAAAGGCGATATCGAAGCAATACAGTTAGACCAATTGTTGGACTTTTGAGGGCTCCAACAACCCGTAACGACTGCCATTAGAAGTTCGTATGGCAACTGGGACCAACGGCTTAGCGTGTTTTCCGAGGCACGACCAGACCAGTGCAAATATTTATATTTATACATACAAATATTTGTACTGCGCGGGGATTGAACCCGCGCCTCCTTGCGCAGCGGCCGCGTTCGCTACCGCTACGCCACTGAAAGCTGAATATGAGTAGTAATTGCTTCAAGGCAGCTTTGTTGCTCAAAATATACTGCCGAACCTAATGTGACCTGCACAATTTTATCAGTGTTCAGCTCCCCTTATGATATCTGAGGCCCAACTGGACACACAAGAGACGGTTGGTGTTATGA
Source organism: Sesamia nonagrioides (assembly GCA_017933935.1). Taxonomy (NCBI): domain Eukaryota; kingdom Metazoa; phylum Arthropoda; class Insecta; order Lepidoptera; family Noctuidae; genus Sesamia; species Sesamia nonagrioides. Next base: position 790,510 of record JADWQK010002541.1, read on the forward strand.
CTGAGCGATAGACCGCTGCATTGCGTGTCGCGGTTCGATCTCCGCACGGAACCAGACTTTGTATAATCTATAATTCGTTTTTCCGGGTCTGGTTGTTTGTGTAGCTATGTGAGTTTAAATGTTTATAAACGCAGCCACGATACAGGAGTAATTCCTAATGTGGGGCAACGTTTCTTTAAATAAAAAAAAAATATTTTTTTTTGTTAAAGTTACTTTGAGCAATTAATTAAAATGTATTAGAATTAGAATTTATTTATTTGTAAGAATAGTGTTGTTACAAGTTGTTATATATACAATTTACGTCCAAAATATTCTGCTGTCTTTCAGCGTACAAACATTTTCAAGCAGTACAATTAAATTGATTAAAAATTAAATGTATAAATGAAGAAAAACATAATTATACAAACTAATATTGCCCAAATACCAATAGCATATACATTATTACTGTCACTATTATTAATTTTAAAAAGTATGATTTAAAAACTCATTAACAGAATAAAAACACGTCTAAAAGTCAAGCAAACATTTTACATTTAAATTTATTAATTGGTAACATTCTGAACGCCGCGCGCCGGTGGTAATTTATTATAAATTTTTATTGTCATACAACTGCCATTTCTACTGTAGAGATGTAATCTCTGAGAAGGAACTAACAGTTTCCCAGATTTTTTTTTTCAATCTTTCCGATACTTGTTCACTCAGTGAGTTTAAATGAGGATACTTTTTCACAAATAGACAAACCTCAAAAATATATAGACACGGGAGTGGAAGAATTTTTAATTCTATAAATAATGGTCTGCAATGGTCAAAGTATTCTGCTCCACTCATGGCTCGGATACACTTTTTTTGTACTTTGAACGCTTTGGCCACGTCCACCGAATTTCCCCATATAACAAGGCCGTAACGCAATACTGATGAAACGTACCCATGATAAGCACTTAGGACTATCTTATTACTGGATACTAGTCTCAAATTGCGGAAAGCATATACAAACTTATCAAGCCTACTGCATACTCTTTCTACATGATCCTTCCAATTCAGGTTGTTGTCAATTATTATACCCAAAAATAAAGCTGATAGTTCCGGTTGCAAAATTGTATTACCATATTGAATTATTGTTGGTGTAGCTAGCAAGTTGCATGTTAGAAATTGTACCACTTTGGTTTTATTTATATTAAAATGAAGATTATTGTCTCTTAACCAGTTAATTACATTGATTAATTCAGTCTTAGTACAATCTTCTATGTCAATTTTGTTGGAACATTTTATCACTAGCAACTAGTGGTATCGTCCGCAAATTGTATACTTTCACATTTTAAACATTTTATAAGGTCATTTATATATAATACAAATAATAGCGGACCCAGTATGCTTCCCTGTGGAACGCCAGAACTGTTAATTTTTAATTCTGAGCAATACATCTTCCTAGTGTTTTTTTTTTTTCTATTTTAGATATAACAGTTCTCTATTGGCGATCAGACAAATAACTTTTAAGCCATGCATAAGCCTTGCCTCTTATTTCATACTTTTCTATTTTGTGGAGTAGACATGTGTGACATGTGACACAAAATCAAATGCTTTGCTCATATCCAAGAATACTGACAATGCAGACATTTTGTTATTAAGAACTTCAGTGATTAGTTTTACCAAGGAAAAACAGGCCAGGGTTGTTGAATAGTTTTTTCTAAAGCCAATCTGAGTCTCCACAATCAGGTTATGTTTATTTAAAAAGCTATTTATTTTCAAATGCATTGCTTTTTCAAAAATTTTTGCAAATATTGGAATCAGTGTAATGGGCCTATATCAGAACAGTTGCTCTTTTTATATAGTGGTTTAATTATAGATTCCATTAGCTGGGTTGGGAAAATACCTTTTCCAAATTAGAGGTTTATTAAATAGCTAAGAGGGGATGCAATAATTTTGCACTTAATTTAATTATTTTAGTCGTTACTTCGTCATATCCGGTTGAATTTGTGTTATTCAATGAATTCATTATTCTAATAATGTCAATTTTATTTACTGGAGTCAAAAATATAGTATTAGTGTTATTATCAATGTCAATGTTGTCTACATTATAATTATTATTGTTAGATTATCATTAATAATCATTAAATTGGTTACATATGTCATAAGGATTAGTGATTTTTTTATTACAGATTATTAGTTCATTTATATAGTTGTTGTTATTTGATTTGTTTGAGTTATTTTTTATGATTGACCATGTCGCTTAACATTTATTTTTAGCATTGTTTAAAAAAAATGTTGTTATTTATTTGCTGTGATTTTGATATGCATTTTTAGATCTTAGTATAATTGCGGTATTTTTTCTTGTGGTAATCTTTATTTATACCATCGTGCTGATATGCATAATATAAAGCTCTCTTCTTCATGCATGATATTTTGAGAACCCTACTAAGCCATTTGTTTTTAATAGGTTTGTTGGTCTTTTTGACGGGTATTTCGGGAAAACACAATTTATAGAAGAGCGTGAACAAGTCGTGGAATAAATTAAATGCTTTATTGCAGTCTGTCTCTTCGTACATTTCACTAAAACGCAATCTAGAAACTTTGTTACGTTGCAGTTACCGTAATCTCTTTTCGTTTCATACCAAAATTCTATAGTTTTTGACTTATTATTATGCATCGCTGGAACATTATTGCATTATTGCATCCAATGCTATAGACTTTACCAGTTGACGACAGTTATGTTCCATGATTAAATTGCAGGATCGCCAGATCACTTCTAAATCCTTACTCAACAGATATCAACAAACTCTCTAGGTCAAAATTCCTCAGTAAGACGTTGTTCGTTATAGAATTTTGTGCAATTAAATAAACCTCTTCGATACTTTTAAACCCGGTAAAAAAAAACCGGTACGCTAGGCCGCACGTCGGAAGCAAATTTTTTTTTAAATTATAAACTAGAGCTTGACCGCAATCCCGCCTGATGGTAAGCAATGATGCAACCGTAGATGGTAAAGCGTGCTAGTTTATTAAAACCCTATTCACTCTAGCCTTGAAAACACCTAAATTGTAGTCCGATGGAAACACTGCTGCTGCAAATTGTTGCAGTCCCTCGATGTACACGGTATAAAACAGGAGGCGAAACGCTTCGTCCGGATCGTAGCGGTGTTAACAACGTAAGGGTGGTTTCTCGCCGTACTACGGGTAGTCTGATGGTGGAACGGAGATGAGGGAATTAAATAATGCAATTCCCTTGCACATTCACCTAAATGCATCCTATAGAACACCGAAAGGCTGGCTACGCCTGTGCTCCTGGGCTTTGGAGACCGTATGGAGTTAAATCTCATAATCAGTAAAAGCTGACTTCTTATTCTATTGAACCTCCGTGCTTTGCTTGATTAGCTCAAGGTCAAAGTGAATAATAATAGTATTTATATCTCTAGTGTGTATTTTCATGCAATTAGTAACGCTGCTGTGAGCTTTGGTAAAAAAAAATGTTTTCAGAACGACATAATTTTTTCATGATTTTTTTCCAACGAAATACCAATCACCTAAATCCGTTAAGACGTGACAATGCAACAAATTTACAATCAGATAGGCAGATTGATATGGCAGTGTTACTTTCATATATTAGTATAGTATGGAAATATTGCTCTTATGTAGTGTTTGTTTATCCATTGTTTGAGTAAACATATGTGTATAAAGTTATTTAGTCCGATTTCCCAGTAATAACACCTACACTATTCTATCTGCACCTCATGAAATATCTTTGCAGAATCCTCACATCATCAAATTACGTAGAAAACGTAGCGTCAGTTTAATTGAACTCGGTAGCTGTCAGATGTGAGCTCTCGAGCACAATTTATAGCTCCCTAGCTGTTCGCCGCGCCGTGATGGACCAGAGTGCAACGTAGATTCTGCTCCGGAATTTAAGGCACGTACCGATTATTATGTGAGACCGTACTGCAATTGGGTAATAATGCCGCATTGTGGATAAATTGCTTGTAATTTTATTGTTGGTCTGTTTTGTTGGAGGTTGGTACTATTTTTTTATTATGTAATGGCAAGGTATACTACAACCTATAAAGAATTCAAAATTTTAAGAATAAAATGGAAATGCAATTATACTTCCTGTCTGAATTAATTTAGCCTATAGCAATCTACTGTTGATTAGCCTGTTAAGTTATAAGATTTCCGAAAACTATAAACATAATATGACAGAAATTAACATGACATGAATAATGATAGGTGAACTCAACCTCATGGCAACCATTACATTAAAAGTATTCGTCGGGACAAAACTCAAGAACATGTACATAAAGGAGAGCTATTTATTGTTCTGAAATTATCATTTATCGATTCTCTCCTCCTTACACAAGCAAGCGAACAAAGTGATTCACTAAATCTAATTTCCATTATATTGTGCGTGCGATACAATTCAATCACCTGATTGGCTGGTGCTCTCTATCTTACTCTTCAAGTTAGAAAGGGATGCTGATAGCAATCTTTTGTCAACAGAAGCATCTTGACGTTTACATTGTTATCATCTCACAGTGGATCACTTAATACAGATTACGTCTGAATTATATTTACTGCGTCGTGCTTTGTTAGTTAAATATGTCGAGGTGAATTGTGTTGGGAACTTGTTGTCGTCAGTGTTGAAAACTTTAGAGATAATTATTTAGTTTTCAGTAGCTGTAGCAATCCTGTAATGTCTTGATTAATTTTTGTGATTTACTGTGTTATAACAAAAAATAATAAAATTAATTTTTGTTAATCGTGGTGGCCTAGTGGTTAAACACCAGCCTCTCTAGTATGAGGGCGCGGGTTCGATTCCAGGTCGGGTAAGTACCAATATAACTTTTGTAAAGTTATGTGTACTTTCTAAGTATATCTTGGTTATCAATGACTGAAAGTGTAGGAAAACATCTTGAGGAAACCTGGACTTTAAGTCTGAAATCGCCAACCCGCATTGAGCAAGCGTAGTGACCTGTGCCCAGCAGTGGGACGATAAAAAGGTTGATAATGATGATGATGACTCTGTTAAGCATTTCACTTATTAATTAGACTCTGTGTAGGCTTTTCATAACCAAAGTGCACCAATTTTTATTGAGATATCAAATCAAATCAAACGTTTCATTTACTAGAAATATAGTAATATGAGATTGTCAGCCTCCGTGGCGTAGCGGTAGCGGACGCGGCCGCTGCGCAGGTAGGCGCGGGTTTGATCCCCGCACAGTGCAAATATTTGTATGCATGAATATGAATATTTGCACTGGTCTGGTCGTGCCTCGGAAAGCACGTTAAGCCGTTGGTCCCGGTTGCCATACGAACATCTAGTGGCAGTAGTTACGGGTTGTTGGAGCCCTCAAAAATCCAACATTTGGTCTAACTGCAATGCTTCGATGTCGCCTTCGGGTTGTGGAGGTCAGACGGCAGTCGCTTCACGGAAAATGTCGAAGTTTAGCCATATCAGCAGTTGGACTGGTAAAAGCGGACCCCAGACTCCAAAGCTGAAAAAGGCTTCGGATGCGACTGGGATTAACGCTGAGATGATGATGATATGAGATTGTTTAGTTTTATACAACAGTATAATAGTCAAAGTATGCGTAAGATTTTCGAATATTAGTTTAATAAAACCATCTTATCATATAAATGGTAAGTTTCATTAGTAAAATTAAGAATCAGAAATTAAGTGTACCTACTAAGAGGTGCCCTCTACGTGTTCCTCCGTAGCTGGCGTACTAATCTGAGGAAATTATCTGGTACCTATTCATTAATTTGCTATAATTTTCTTCCTGTGTCTACAAGTATTATATGTATTTGCTTGTTCTACCAAACCCAGTAAATAGTGTTCATGTAATAGTGCACACTAAGTCTCAACGGAACTTGGTTCTCTTGGTGGTATGTATATTCAATGAAGTTGGCCAAACTTTGTAAATTTCAAGTTATAAGTCTTTAGCTATTGACAGATTTATTATCAATCCTCTTATAGACCTGACTCAGTAGTAGTGAGTAGTCTAGTACTAAGTACGGCGTCAGGGCAAAGTCAAATCATTTATTTCAAGTATGCCATTTTAAATTACACATGTTTAATCGCTATTTTGAAGGTTGGTTTCGATTACTAGATCGAGAAAAAGATAATATTATTATGTCCACCTCTGTGCTATCTGTATATGTACTATATTATGTGTTCGAAGTAATAAACCATAAATAGCATTTTTGATAAGGACGTTCTCATTAGCAGCCCAGAGCCAACTCCGATTTATTGCAAAAGCACAAAAATGTTTTGAGTCCGGTTAACCGCAATGAATGTATTTTTCTTTATTTTCGTTATTTCTTAACTTGTGATAATTTAAGAGCGAGAGAGAGCTAGAGATATGTATGTAAATAATTAATATACACAGTACATCCAGAGCCAGAATACAAAGTTCGATTTTTTTAACAATAAACAAAAAAATGTTGTGACCATCGGCTGCACACTTTATTTATTGCATTATTTGTCCTCAGATTGCAACATTGCAGCAGATAGCATTGCACGATACTGTAATGCTCTTTGCATATATATGTTAGTCATTAAAGGTATTACAACCTCAGGTATCAAGGCACCAGAAGTTCGCACCAGTGATACTGAACGAGAGCTCGAAGTGATTACTTTAGGTTGTTTGTATACGTTGAGTAATTTAGTTGCAATGTAAAGGATTTTATCCTGAGTTTTATCTAAGAGTTAATCGAAATTTCGGTAAGCTTTTATGGATGACGTGAATAATCAACAAGAACTTTATTTTTTTATTTAGACTTAGTTCTTGCTTGTGAGGTTGAACTTCGAAGTAGTGTGACACCTTCCAACCTGCACTGGGCCCGCGCGGTTGATTACGGCTCTCTCCCTGGTGAGAGGTGTTCCTGTTCCTGTAGTCATGTTAAAATCATAACCTATTATCAAATAAGGTTTGTAAATCAGATAAGACAGTTCTCCAAAACTTCTACCCTATTTGAGGGAAGGTAACCCGACCCCCAACACTACAAGCAGTGATGCCCTTAGATGTCTAAGGGAGCTGCCAGTTGCGAAGGCAATAATAATAATATTATGAGTGATATGATTAGTTATCGTGATCGCTAGCGAACCAATTATTACAATATGAGTCAATAATGTGTATCGCATGAGTATCTAATAGTCTAAAGACCGCTTTGGTACAGTTTTATTCCATAAAAACCGACCATAATACCCTCTAAAATCATGAGCATCTTGACAAGATATGCTTTAGAATGTATTATGAATAATAATTATTACTCCTCTGGAGGTTTCAGGCCGGTGCCTGGAGGTAAGTTCTATTTTCACACATGTCCTGGATAAGTATGGTAAACTGTTATGAATTCAATGCTAAATTCAAGTAGATTAATTCTCGCTGCACGGTAAGCGATAGCTGTATTCGCTTGAACGCGTCGCAAAGACTTTAGCGAGAGAGAGGTATGGTATAAGATCGGGCTTGTAGCGGGTAATTGAGGAACCGGCAAACACAATAAGAGAAACAATCATAGATACAAGTTATTAAGTTTCTTCCTTGTAAAAAGGCATGTTTCTCTGCAGATGTAACTTACTTGTAGCATCGTGTGTTTTGAAATGTTCAAATAACACACTGAACTGTGCGAGGCTGGGAAAATGAAAATATCCCATAATTGTCGGACATTTTTCGCTATGCATCCTCGCTCTTGGTAAAAATGCACCCTAAATTTTAATGCTTTTTATCCTATAACTTATAAGTTGTCCCATAGATAACTGAAATGAATTTATCCAGCGCGAGCGCAGCGCAACTAAAACGATTACGTCGGCGACTGTTTGTCCAGTAATAGAGCTATCCACGACGTCACAACCTCGCTCAGTGATTCGTCTTTGTCTTGCACTTGCTTTTGTTTTAAAACTAAATAAAACAATCGCTTGTTGTTGTTTATTTTTTATTTTTGTACGTGCCAACTGTACAAGGGTAAAAATTAAGGGTTATTTTTAAAAATATTGAATTTAATTTAAGAGCAGTGGTTTAGTTAGTATACATTATTTCATCACCACTGCTCTCAACATGGTGAAGGAAAACATCGTGACGAAACCGACATGTCCTGGGAAATTTGAAAATATTGTAACATATGTATAACCCGCGCAGATAAAGAAAAGATCTGTAAATAGCGTCCGCTCGCATGCGTTCTCACTCATTCTCTATTGCTGTCTATACTCACACAGTGAAGTAAGCGCTGCAAAAAAAAAAATCATCGATCAGGAATTCAGGATTCGCTTTCCAAACGTCATTGCACTCATTGCACTCCGAGTTATCGTTAATTTCGTTCCGTTAAAGTCTCTGTAATTTTGTTGTTTTTGTTGATATTATTGTTTTTGTTGAGTTTGAACAATCAAACTCAAGAAAAACAACAATAAAAACAAACATAACAACAAACAAGTGAAATGTCACATTTAAGTTGTAAATAACAATATTTACAACTTAAATTTGTTTTTCTTGAGTTTGATTGTTTACTATCTTAGCATTTGGTTTGTGATTAAACAATGGCATGTTTTGTCAACCGTACCATAAGTATCCGCCGCCATTTTCAGATCTTTTCTTTAACTGCGCGAGTTATATATCAATCTGGGCCTGCGTGGTAGTGATAGGTAGTAATTCACCCGGTGTTTGAATACTGTTATCAAATTGTACGCTTATCATCAAATACCCAGTCATTATTGTTATTAATGTACTTGTCGATGGGTGGGCGTTTTGGAGGACTGTGTGAAGTATTGATTCTCAGCCTAATTTGATTTGATTTGATTTGTGATTCCCGGATATGTTTAAAAATACGGTTGCAGCTTCTTATAGCTTCTCTGGTAGCAAACTTCGTCAGGTATTTGTTATTCTAGTGCTACTAGTTTGCGTCTCAATTATTTCTATTTCAACTCCAATAATATCTGCCTCATTGGTCAATAGAGGTCATCCAAGGTCGCCGGACTTCATTCCAGACGGATTGCTATTTGAGCACAAAATTATTATATTTGGAACGTCCACTATAACCGAATTTACGACTATTCAAGATATCATTTTGTCAACCGATTCTCAATCCTATTGCTTAAGGATAAGACTACAATAAAACCAGATGCCTTTCTTAAAGTATCACTTAATGTTTGCATGTAACGTGTAAAAAAACTGAACATCTCACCCCAGACGGTCCTTAAGCCTTTGCTCGTTACCGTTACTATCATCCAGCTATAACCAAGGCTATCTAATTTTGGTACATAATACTCAACTATATTACTTAGACACACAGTTGAAAATAGGATGAAGTCAACTGCAAAAATAAATTGGTCATGCTGACCGCACGAACAAACTTATCAATACTTCCCTTACTACCATGTAGTAAGGTTCAAATTTACGCAGAGCAGCTGTTAAAGGATTTCAAAGTACTTGGCAGCACGCCAGCTTGTCAATAGAGTATAGTGGCAGGAGTTACGTCTCGTGGCCGTAACAGGGTGTTTACACCGCAGTTACCGTCGTTTGCTGGTGTAATGTACTCTTGAAGCCACCAGTAAGTGGCCGAAACCCTTAAACAGAACTTATTTCTACATGTATTGGGGATTAGAGCTAGAAATTTCACGTATCGTTTAGCAGAATTACTAAACTTTCTTTATGTGATAGGTTTGGCAAACAAGCCAACACGAACGTCCCACCTGATGTGAAGTAATTACCGCGACCGAGCCTATTTACTTGTTTATCAGTCTTAAGATTAGCAAAAGTGCAAGATTGAATGAGAAGCAAAATGTTATGTTACGTTAATTTGAATAGCTATTTTATACAAATGTGTGACAGAATAATAATATATGTATGTATATCAGTTTACATTTGATCGGGCTGCCTTGGTGTAGTTCGGCACGTAATTGGTTACAGTTTCAACTTAAACGATTTTTTTTTAATAAATTATAAACTAGTGCTTAATCGCAATCCCGCCTGATGGTAAGCAGCGATGCAATCGTTGATGGTAAAGCACGCTAGTTTATTAAAAGTCTATAAGACCCCCTATTCACTCTAGCATTGAAGACATTCAACTTGTAGTCAGACGGTAACCCCGCAGCAAGCAAATTGAGTCAGTCCCTCAATGTACGCGGTATAATATATGTTATTGAATTCAATTCAAGCCGGCATTTATTCAAAAGGCCAAGCGGTTGACATATATACGAAGAATTTAATCTGGCTGCTAATTTGCTTAACATAAATTCATACGTATATACATATTGTTCAATACAATTTCAATTACAAGAATGGTGGAAATAATGCCCCAGATGAGTCCCTTCACAAGAAGATCTATTACTACCACAAGTAGTGATCCAACTTGAACCTGAATTAGGTTATCTAGCAGTTTGTTTATTACACCTAGTTTATCTTTGTCTGTTTCGTGATCGATCGCAGCTGTCGTCAGTGTGTTTGTTTTTTGGTTGTTTCAATTTGCTATATTTCGGTTAATTTTACTAGTTCTATCGGTGACAAATGATTGAATGGTACCTTTAAGTAATGACTTATTGTACCGGTTCGGTATCACTTTTAATCGTTTGCTGTACCGGGTGACGTCATTACTTCGACACCGGCTGTTGCTGAAAACCAGCGCTGGGCTCTGTTTTGCAAAGGGTCGCAGCATAATGCTGAGCGACAGCCTTTTTGCGCGGATGTGACGCATGTCCCCTCAGCAATCTCTTATTTTTTGTATTTTTTTGAGTTGTATTTACTGCAAATAAAGGTGTTTTCTTTCTTTCTTTCTAATGTACGACTAAAACAAAAATAGTAAAAAACTAGTAGCCCAGTTCTAAATCAGATACTCTTATTGGCCAAAATCTAATGTGGTTTCATGTAATCATGTTTCCTTTTTTCTTTCAACATCTTTTTTTACACAAATCAAAAAATATTCATTATCATCATCAACAACCTTTTTATCGTCCCACTGCTGGGCACAGGTCTCCTCTCATACAGCGAAAGATTGAGCATAATCACCACTCTTGCTCAATGTGGGATTGGCGATTACAGACTTAAAGGTCAGGTTTTCTCAAGATGTTTTCCTTTACCTTATAATCAGTCATTGGTGTCCGAGATATACTTAGAATGCACATATAACTTAGAAAAGTAACATTGGTACTTGTCTGACCTGGAATCGAACCCGCACACTCATACTTGAAAGGCTGGTGTTTCAACCACTAGACCACCACGACTGTTATATTCATTATATATCATAATAATTATCAGGTCACCCTTTAGAATATTCGATCAATATCTATCACCAATCACAACAGTATTAAAAACTACTATTCTCTTCAGTAAGTACAACACACAAAGAACTATTAACCAAGGAAGTTAATTTAAAAATGTTAGCGTATTGAAATTGTTCGGAGGCGAATACGTTGCGAATTCATACGGGCTCTCATTGTACACACCACTCGTAAACCTGCTTAACTGTCTACCCCCGATACCTTCACGCCTTCTAATAGCCTAAGTATGGTAGATACACTAAGTATTTGTCCAATTGTATTGTAACTAGGCATGTTATATTTTATTTCCAAGTGTGTATCGAATTTTTATGCTATGTGGAACCATCATCATTAATAATTTTTCTTTTTTTCTTTAAACTTTGTCCCACAGAAGGAATTTCTGCTGTATCGTGGGTGCGTTTCCAAACATATAATGTAAACTCACATACAAAAACAGCCAGACCCGGAACAACTACCAGTATGCCAATCAAATATTTGTTCCGTGCGGGAATCGAACTCGCGACTCGCAGCGCAGCAGTGAATCACACGGTCACTGCGCCAATTGTGTCGTCACTTATACTTTTCTTCCCACACTTTTCTGTTATATAGAGATCCCTTTACTCCTCATATATGCAACCAAACTTGACAAATCAGGGGCCCTAGCCAATGTAACATCGCTTCCTAGCGTAGCGAAATCGAATACTAAACCAACCAATGGCAGGAACGATTGACCACGTGATTTATCGCGCTGCGTGGTTTAGTATTCGATTTCGCTTCGCTACGAAGCGATGTTACATTGGCTACAGGTGCAGGTATCAAAACGCACAGAGTTTATCGGAGATTCTGCTGCGTAGTTTACAATCATGAATATCATCATGTTTTTCAAAAAGTAACTTCATAAAATGGCCCGTTCTGATAGCAGGCCCGGGCCGTACGTTGTATATATTATGTTATTTTTATAAAGAACATGCACACGCATGCTACTGCATGGCATACATGCATGCGTAACATGACGGCTTTATCTTTCAAATGTATATAAGCGAAATTTCTGTATTCACTTTTTACAATCGCGCATAGAAATCTTTCTCAGTATGTCATTTCTGCCGTAAGTTCGGAAGCCATGCTACGCGTGCTTCAATTGTTTTTTAATTATTTGTAGTACTAAATTGAAAAAAGATTTTTTTTTAATAGTTATAAACTAGTGCTTGACTGCAATCCCGCCTGATGGTAAGCAGTGATGCAATCGTTGATGGTAAAGGGCACTAGCTTATTAAGCCTATTCAATCAAAAAAACTGATCGAATAGGAAGGAAGACGGCAGTTGAGCGAGGTGATGCAATGTTTAACCCAACAACACGACCAACGATGCTGCTCCAGAGGATGATCTGGAGACCCTCCAAGACCGAACTCCCGACACAACAACATTAGGCACATCGTACCTGGCACACGTCGCAACACAACTGCTCAGACCCGTCTACCGTACGGCTTCACCAGACATCATGCCGGAACACGACGAATCGCTTGGCGGCAAGACTTTATCTGGTGGGTGGTAACTTATTCCGGCGGCTGATGTTGTTGCCTACCACCGAGCAAGAATGCCATTCCACCCCTACTAATTGCTAGCCCTGTTACAGAAAAATACACATAAACATTGACATTGTATAAAAATGTTTATACAGTATTTTTCCTGTGTCATGGGTGTGTTTACAAACATTTAAATTCACATACCTACACAAACAACATGGCTTATTACTTTATACATGGCTTATCAACTAAATTTAATGTAATTAAAATAAGACATGTATTTATTTTTATCTCTCAGTGTGCCTGCACCCGATTGGCAGTAGTTACCAGCGCACGGTTTTTACGCCTTCCACTGAATATTTAATTGAGATGAAGTGATAAAAAAATGTAGCCTCCACGATTGGGATGCCCAATGCCCGGGGAAACTGGGCTAAGTAGCTAACACTATTAAATAATGGATGAGTTCTGTTGTTGTTCTTAATTGGTGTTTCGCAGCACATAGTTTATTTTGCGTGTGGTTATATGACTGTAACTAGTCTGTAACTAGTCTGTAAAAACTGTAGTGGCACGTTTTTTCTGAAGGTTCAGTTTATTATAAGTTTGATGGATCTTCGGATAAGTTTATTGTTACTAAAAAACGTTGTCCCACACTAGGAATTACTCCTGTATCGTGGGTGCGTTTACAGACACCAAAACTTACACACACAAACAGCCAGACCCGGAACAACAACCTGTTGGCCATACAAATATTTGTACCGTGTGGGAATCGAACCCGCGACACGCAGTGCAGCCATCGATTGCACAGCCACTGCATCAACCATGTCGTCAAATATCGTGTTATCGCAATACAAAAATAATTACTATACAATATGTAAAGAAAACCCTGTCCGACCCATAAGGATAATAAAGGTTAGGTAAACACTTGACCAGATATAATATAAAATTTTACATAATCATCATAGTAACAATACTAATGAATTTTGAAATAATCCTTTTTTCCCGGGAATTAATTCCAATTTCCCCGAATTTTGGTAATTTTTAAAAAAGTGACAACACCGGTATTATTATAAGCGAATAGTGACGTGACCACGTCACAGGTGCCGCGTGCCCTGCCCGCCGCCGCCCGCGGAAGGGGTTGCTTATCGCACATGTATTTAGTTACCTTTTTTTTGCGAAATAATATTTATTTTTTAGGGGTTTTTTTTTAAGTTTAGCCTGTCTTTGTGGGCATTAGTAGAATCAGTTATCGATACCTAACAATACCTTCACGGATCGGACAGGGTTTTCTTTACATATTGTATAAATAATACCATAAAACCATATTCACAACACCATATTCCGCTCCAAAATACAAATTAAGGATTGCCTAAAAAGCCGCTAAGCTGAAATGCAACTAGGTTGGCCACGTATACCACATACCTACCCAATAATTAGTTGTCCAAAATAACCACCACGTCTGCCTGATGCAGCTTGAAGGCATCGTGGCAGACACCACAGAAGATGGCGCGATGAGCTGTACAAAACAAAAGATCCGTAATCTACTTTAACCCAGGATCGAAAGAGCTGAAAATCATGAGAGAGGTCTTTACCCAGGTTCCATCATGGTGATGCAGGTGTACCAGTAATAAAAATAACCACTACCACCATAGTATGCTATTCGAGTAGATTATTCTAGCTAAATGATTTTCGATTTCGTACCAAACCAAGGCTAAAGTTAAAACATTATTGAGCAGTTTTCAGTTCCTACATTATCTAGTAGTGTTTTTCAACCTACCAACCAACTGTGTCTCGCGACCTAATGAGGCGTCTTTAAAATCAAATATTATATTGTAAACATATTTAAATATTGCATCGGGAACTCCACGAAGGGTTGGTGTATAAGCAACTAATTTGTAAGCTTGTAAATGATGATTTTATTAATACATGATATTATTTATTATAACAAAACAATTGGTGTTGTTAGTTCCAAAACCATTATTTTCTGGGATAATGTAGTACGCATCATTACACCCTGATAATATGTTTAAAGAATAAATGGAAAAGAATTACACCTATGCCATTTATTCTTTAAAATTATTAAAAATATTAGATAGTGTGATTATAGTACCTATGTATGTAAACCTTTGGTTGTCAGAAAAACATTTACAAAAAAAGTTGCTCCACACTAGGAATTACTCCTGTATCGTGGGCGCGTTCACAAACATTTAATCTCACATACTCAAACAACCAGACCCCGAACAATTATTTGTATGTCATATGAATAATTGTTCCGTGCGGGGATCGAACCCGCGACACGGAGCGCAGCATTTGATCGCACAGCCACTACACGTGTCGTCTGCACTGGGTAGTTACCTACCCATTCCTTGAACACCTGAAGACAACAAAGGTGGTTACCGACATATCATTAATAATTATTTATGTCCTTTGTTGCCTAATTATTAATTAGTAATAGATAACTGCGGGCAGCACAAGACGGGCCATCGTGGAAAGCCTTGTGGGAGGCCTTTGTCCAGCAGTGGACATCTATAGGCTGAAGAAGAAAGAAGAAGAAGAATAGATAACTAAGGAAAAACTGATAACTATTTTCAAAAGTAGTATCAATTTCAAGTCCAGGCTGCGCACACAGTGCGACATACAGTGTTATTTCGTTATCGAGTCGCTGATCAGATTGCTGACGGTACTGCAACGAGCAGGTTGTTCGATTCCATCGACAAATACAACCGTCCAGAGTGATTTTTGCACCTTATTTCTTTAATTTTTTCTTTTCCGTTGGATTTTGCTAGCTGGCGTCCAATTTGTATTTTTAATAGCGTTTCCTGAGTTTCCAATAAGATTTTTTGCTATAAATTATTAAAAACTGCGAACTTTAACTTATTTGTTTTTATGAGAAATCAGAATATTCACATTTTAATTTATTTAAATGTTTCAGTTGTTAGTCTATTTGTGCCACTAGTTTAGTTCAGTAGCTGAGAAAAGGCTTGGCGACTGATGGTCTAAGGGTCATCGGCATCAGTTTCATCCTATTTCCAACTATGTTGAGATCGGCTTTTAGTCTCATCTGATGAAACTAAACACCCGCATTTTTAATGAGTGAAATGAGTGCCTATAACTCCTCCTCCATTAGCGGGTTGTACGGTAACTCTTTCTATGGTGATCTCGTTCTTAGGGTGTAAAAATACCGCCTTTATAAAATTATGAGTTATTTTTTTTTGGGTGAAAAATGCTCAAATGACTTATCCCGCTTTGGGCGGTAGAGCATGTCAAATGTTTATTGACTAAAACCACCCTTGTTTTATCATTGCGTAGGCCAATGCCTAATCCCACGACTCTGGCAAGCATCGCGATGTGCTGACTGACATATTTGAGGCGAGCGGATGGGACATCTTTGATTTGGGATGGGAAATCATCAAATTACCTCTCCTGCTCTGGGCGGAGTGGAAGGGCGTGTCAGACTTTTATTGACTAAAACCCACACGTGTTTATTCACTTGCCTATGCGACGGCCAGGGTCATGGTTGTTTTTTATCCAACACGCAAGGCTGACCCATGAGGCATTGGTCTTCGTGAACGCCATCACGATGTGCTGACATCTATTTGAGGCGCGCGTGAAACATAACGCGCCTTCGACTCGGGCCTTGTCTTTACCGGTCGGCGAGCTGCGTGGTATTTAGCAGATTTCTAGCTTTGTCAGAAAACAACATTGATTTTCAGAATTTATAACAAAGTGGTATAAAAAATTTCGTTAGCAGGCATATATCCCCTGTATTTCACCTTCTTAATGTCTTGTTCTTTAGAAACCAATGAACATATCCCATCACGCTTTTATACTGATAGACTTTACAGTCATTAAACCATTCAAGAGATTGCATCTTTTACTATATAACATTTAATATGTACTGGGTTGCCATGAATTCTAGCAGCACTTCGCAGACTCATTCCATTTCTTCACATTCGTACTTGTAAATGAAATTCGCACGAGTATAACACAATTTTATATTCGTTGTGTTACACATGTTAGCTGAAACATTTTTACTAAATCGTGCAGTTTAAGTCGTAGAATTACAGTTTCCAAGAGCAGTTTTACGCTGAAAAACAATTTTCTCTTTATATTTGTGAGATTTCAGCTTAGAATGTTGTGCGGCGTCATGACAGTTTGCAGTAATTAATTTCTGGTTCCGTTTTAGATGGTTCGTTTCCTTGTAGGTGCCTACTGTTTAATTTACAATTTGTGTGTCAAATGTGTTAGTGTTAATGCTAAAACACTTTAAAATAATACATTTGAATGTTCTGAACCGTTTTAAGTCTGAATAAATATTTGTAGTTGTTTGGGGATCAGCTGAAAAACCTCTAGTTTATGTTCCTCGCTCTATTACAAATCAAACACTCAATAAATAGCCGCCGAAACTTGTGCGATTTTTTATATCATCTCTCACTGAGTTATAACGTCGCATCGCGCTCAACTTCCTTCGTCTTGTTTTTAGCAAATTTGTTCCTTCACTAACGAGTTCAGTATCTTACTTTCTTAAAGTAAAGTGGGTTACAGAAATAAGTAAATTTGTGTGGAATTTCACATGCGTTATACGGAGGGGGCAGGGGGTCAAATCTATACCAAAATATAAAGCTGATGAGTTTGTTTTAACGCGCTAATCTCAGGAACTACCGGTTCGATGTGAAACATTCTTTTTGCGTTTTATAGCTCGTCAATCCAGGAAGGCTTTAGGAGCGGAGTATATAAAAAAAAAACGTATTGAAAGCTACGCGGGGAAAATCGCGTGGCGCAGCTAGTGAGAGATAATTAGCGTCAATGACGTTAGTATTGACATTTGACAACGCGGTAATGAAACAACGATTAGAAATATAAATGTCTACTTCTATTTAATTCTCACAACAAAATTATCAATGCTCTCTTCCACCGTCCCAATCTCATTTGTCACCAAAACATGTAAAAGTCAAATATGTCAACCCTTAACAGCGTAACAATATTGAATAAATGAACCGATCACTAATTTTGCGGATGCTATCTGTCAATGTTCCCAGGAGAACAATAAGACTACGTGCCAATGACAGCTGACACATACTTATCACTTTTATAATAACAATTCGAGAATTTGATTTATTTAGATATATATATCATACTGTTAGTTCTATACAAGGATTATAATAATAATTGTGGTATATATGTAAAAGAAATCTGACGTGGTATTAGCGGCGAAACTATTGTATACAAACTCAACTTAAGTTCAGTACATTTTTTCCATTGTATTTCATTAAATAATATTAATTTACTGTTCTTTTCACTACCTTGGGTAAAATAATTTGTCACTAAACTAAACTAGCAGCAGGCTCCACTAAACACCAAACTAAATTAATCTCAACCGCCATAATTTATCATGACTAATCCCCTACAAAATAAAATCGAGATAGCGTGTGAGTATTTATGCTAATAGTGCCGTGTCTGCCCACCCCCGGCGATAAAGCAGCGTGAAGTATGGCCGACATGAACCACGGGTTACGTTTTTGGAGAGTTGTACATGCACTAGTGATAGCAATGTAGGAACGGCCATATTGTGAGTAATGCTATAGTTTAGGCTTACAGCGTCCCGTCTACTATAATAGGTAGGTTTCACAACTCTTTTGGGTTAACCCTCTGACTAACCGGATACAGCTGGATATTACTATTCTGTGAATAAATATTGAATGTCACATTAATAATTTAATTTGACGACGCGGTTGGTGCAGTGGTAGAGTGCTTGTTTACACTTGTTTAAACAAATTTAAATGTTTGTAAACAAACCCATAATACAGGAGTAATGCCTTGGCTGGAGCAAGCCATCTATTAAAAAAAAAAAAAAAAACCAAAAAGGTACAATTTACTGAGACATAAAACGATTTTAAGTAGAAATCTAAAATATATTGTTACTAATATTATAAATGGAAAAGTGAGTTTGTTTGTTTGTTCCGCTTTCACGCCGCAACTACTCAACCGATTACTTTGAAATTTTGCAGACGTAAAGTTATAAGTCCGGATTAAATAATAGGGTAGCTTTTTATCCCGGAAAAATTTGATATTCCGAAGGAAATCCAAAAAGCGCGATATAACCGAACTCGGAAGCTAGTAGTTTTATAAATGAAAATAGAGGAGATTTAACTCTAACGTATTACGTGATTATATAAACGAAAATACAATTTACTTATCAATCAATAGGAGGAAACAAAATGAGGATCATTCCTATGCAGTTCTTACATAGTAAACTTCTTACACATAAACGCCAATAACATCGGGAAACGTGTCAGCGGGTTTATTGCACTTCTGATACCGACACCACTACGCGACACCATAAAATATTTATATTTTATAGCCACTAATAAAATATTTACGTTGGGAACCTGATACTCGACCCTACCTGACGAATAAACTGAAATATATCTTTTCTAATCCAACATTCTTTTTTTATATCAAAATTCTCTCGGACTGTATGAAATTGTGTTTAAAGGTTACAATTTCGCCGTATCCTGTATTTTTACGGAGTGTCGTAAATTTTTATTAGAGCACTTTTATATTTTTTGTAGGTAGATAGCTACGACTCTTTGGTTTTTGAAGTGGGATAAAATAATACTATCAGGTTATTACTTTTTAGTATAATGTGTGAATCTGCATAAGTATGGACGGATATACACACGTAGTGTTTTGCTATTTGGTCCTTGAGTATAAACTCTGTTTTATTTTTTCTTCAAAAACTCTAAACGAATCTAAGATATTATCTTTACATTCGTCATCATCATCATCTCAGCGTTAATCCCAGTCACATCCGAAGCATTTTCAGTTTTGTAGTCTGGGGTCCGCTTTACCAGTCTAACTGCTGATTTTGGCTAAACTTTGATATTTTCCGTGAAGCAACTGCTGTCTGACCTCACAACCCGAAGGCGATATCGAAGCATTGCTGTTAGACCAATTGTTGGACTTTTGATGGCTCCAATAGCCTGTCACGACTGCCATTAGATGTTCGTATCACAACCGGGACTAACGGCTTAACGTGCTTTCCGAGGCACGATCAGACCCGCGCCTCCTTTCGCAGCGGCCGCGTTCGCTACCGATACGCCACGGAGGCTATATAGACAGCCTCCATGACTAATGTTAAGGTAGCTTGACATTAGTGTATGCCACAATATTACAAAAACCTGGATCAAGGAAACTGTCAAAACAGAAGTAATAATTTTGATGTCCATTGGATACGCTCGTCTATTGTGCATAATATTACAACTCATTCGCTAAAAAGAATGTTAACAAATAACAGTTTATAGAAACACTAGCTTTCCGCCCGCGGCTTCGCTCGCGTAGAGTTCGGTTATATCGCGCTTTTTAGATTTTCCTCGGGAACATCAATTTTTCCGGGATAAAAGGTAGCCTATATTCTTTCTCAGGGTCTAAAGATTGTCTGTGCCAAATTTCATCAATATCGGTTGAGAGGTTTAAGCGGGGAAGCGTTCTTTAACTTGGAAAAAATCGTAAATTTAAAACGTAAGAAATGTTAGGCCCCTATTGCGCAACTCCGCGGGTATGTCAGAGTGCGCCCGGCCGAAATTGTGTTCACTAAAACTACGATAGCTCTGAAATTAAGGAGCGCAGCTCGACACACCGTATGTCACTGAAATCGTTATGAAATAAGCTATCATTTTCTATAGTTTTGTACAGTTTTATCTTGGAATCTATTTTCGATTCGAAATTGAAGGTAGGGTTAGCTAAAAGTCGTAAAGACGTCATTAAAAAAAAATAAATGAATTTTTTTTACCAATGTTATTGTTTTATTTACATAATAACAGATAATTGTACAATAATCAAGTAAAATAACAAACATTTCTATACATATTTTGCATCTGCAAGCTGAACAAAAATAGTGAAACTGGACACCTGCCGCGTCCGTTGACATACCCGCTTTTTTTTTTTTTAAATTTCGTAAAAAATCTTTTTTAAATGTTTAGCATGTGATGTTTTATACCTTTCTTATTCTTTCTGTATTTAGTCTATGTAAGTTAGAGTAAGAAAGGTATACTCTACACAGGCAATATTTGTCATTTAATCCGACCCAATCCACGACAACTCTAGGAGTTGAGTAACGGACGCGAGAGTTTTGACAGAGCACTCTTAGAGTTGAGTTAATATACGCCTGGATAATTATAATCTTTTCCTAATAACACCAACTTATTACTGTCCCACTACTGTGTAAAGGCAGACCTCATCTCTTACATAGAATGTATGAGCATTGATTACCAAGCTAACCTAAGTTTAGACCTATGTGTATTTATAAGTACAGAATTTCTTATGAAATTTCTTACACTGATGTCAACCTTCTCATAACAGAAGCAACGTTATTAACGTGAATGGTGAGACAATTTAGTTTGCACACACCTTGATATATAACCAGTTGACGTGCTATTACAATTGCTCTCTCACTCTCACTACTCTTGCAGTTTTAAATACAAAGCATGCAGTAGCAGTTTTAAATATTGTTTTATATATTTCGTACTTACGTTTTATAATTAGTATATTTAAAATTAATTTCTTCATTCTGCAAAAAGTAAAATATCAGTTCCAGTTCTACTCGACAACCTGAAGGCGCTGCAAACTTTGCGAAATGCTGTCAAAACTTATAAAACTCTGCCAGGCGATGGAAGTTGGAAAAATCTGTATCGGGCGTCGATTTAATAAACATCTTCTTTCTGTTAAAAATTGTGCATAGTAAAATTTCTAAGATAAGTAGTGGAAACAAGAAATATTTTTTAATATTTTGTAACCTTGCCCACCATATTATATTAAGTACAGTCCACTCCAACTGTCTTATACTTGCTTAGTTTTATAAGACTTAATTTTACGAAGATTTAAAAAAATAAAAATAAAAATAAAAATTCTTTATTGTCACAAGTTTTTACATACTTTTTTGGGCTAACTGTCACCCAAACTAAGCCAAGGCTTGTGTTTTGGGTAACAGCGGTCAGCCGCAGGAAGTAGCGCACCATAATTGCGAAAGAATATTACAGCTTTATGTGTCGCTGAGGTAGGTTTAGTGTTCTTAAGAATTTTTCTTAATCTAAGTCTATTTCTTACTTAAAACAATATAGCACATGTGTGTCTGTTGTTATGTGTGTAGTGTGAGGGTGTGTGTTTGTATAGTATGAGTGAGTGTGAGGGTTACAATGTAAGTGTAAGTGTTGTTGTTTTTTGGACGTAATGTATGTATTATGCCAGTAAATGTTCCGTCTTCTGATAGTCGAACAATTGAAGCCATTGGGAAACTTTACTTTTGAGTTCATGTCTGTTAAGAGAAGTAATGTTTAATTGCTTGTGAATTGCGTTGTATAGCTTGCAACTTAAAGCCTTGTACTGTCTCCTTGCAAAGACGGTCTTGCATGGTTGTTGAGGGCATACAGGCATTTTGCTGCGTCTGTTGGGATTGGGCAAAGGCACGCTTCGATGCTTCCTGATTATGGCTCTGAGCACAAAGAGTTGGCGAACTGTAAGGACCTTGCATTCTGAATAGAGCTGAGATGTTGGATGTCGGTATGGTTTCCTTGTCATCACTTTCAACACTGCTCTTTGTGCTCTTTCTAAGCTCAGTAGATGCGTTTTTGCGGCCCCTCCCCATACAGTGATGCAATATTGCACAATAGATTGGCAAATGGCAATGTATACAGATTTGAGTTGTTCTAGGGTTGCACTGTTTCTAAGTGTTTTAAATACATGCATGAGTCGTCTTACTCTGGAATTAACTGTGCTTATATGGTTGTCCCACCGCAAGCCACTATCCATATGTACTCCTAAATACACACATCAAAAGTGTCTAGGGATCAAGCATTTTTATGCGGATTTCTTGAGATTGAGATGTGGCTTTGTAATAAATTTATGATTTTATAAATTTATATGGATCCTTTTTGGTGCATTTCATAATTTGAATCAGGAACTGTGAATCAAATTCGAGTAAAAGATGAAAATCAGCTGTCAATATTTTCCCTATAAAAACATACAACGCATTGAAGACATTATTAGTGCTACTGTTTCCCTACTACTGATTAAAACCAACGTTATTATGGAGCGGCGACGTCATTTAAGCAGGGAAGAAATGCTCAGAGCCGTGGGAATGATAGAAGCTGGTTCCCGGCAACGTACTGTGGCTTTAGCTCTGAATACAAGTCAGAGTGTTATCAGTCGACTTTGGACACGTTACCGAAGCACTGGTACCGTGGCTGAGCGCCATGGAGGACGGTATCGCTGCACCACACGGAGACAAGACCGATACATTCAAATCTTAACTCGAAGAGCTCCAACAATAACCGCCATGATGTTAGCCGTGAGGCTTCATCACTCTTCAGGGAACTTAATTAGCGACCAAACAGTCAGAAACCGCTTGCATGAAGTGAACCTTCATTCCCGAAGACCGCTACGGGTACCACCTATAGCAATGCACAATCGTAGGATTCGATATCAATGGGCTCTTGAACACAGAAATTGGGCAGAAGAACAATGGCGTTTCGTGTGCTTTTCTGATGAGTCTCGTTTTGGTATGAGACCGGATACAAGACGTATACGACACTGGAGAACCCCTGGACGCCAACAGCGATTAAAATCCTGCCAGGAAGTCCATCCTTATAGTGGTGGAACCATCATGGTATGTACTCAGTTCTTCCGCCGATCCAAATACCCGCCGTATTTGGATCGGCGGAAGAACTGAGTTGATTTGGATCAGAGGCAACCTCAACGCTCAAATTTATGCTGAAACGATTGTATCAGACGTCATCGTTCCTCTACAAGTGCAAATCGGTCCCTTATTTCAGTTAATGCATGATAATGCACGACCGCACACCGCAAGAGTTGTAAGACAGACTCTCGCCGCAGCTAACATCAATGTCCTGCCCTGGCCTGCTCAGTCGCCAGACTTGAACCCGATTGAGCATGCATGGGATATGCTACAGAGAAGAGCTCTGCCGAATATGGAGGGTATCCAGTCGCAAGAAGACCTTTTTTTGTTGTTGCAACGAACATGGGCGGCCATTCCACAGCGTGATTTGGATGAACTCATTTTGAGTATGCCAAACCGATGTTCTTGTGTTGTTAGTGTTCGCGGTAGAAACACGGATTATTAATTGTTTAAGTTACCCAATAAAATTTTAGAGAAAACTGTTATTTCAGTCTTTTTTTCGAACTTTTGTGTTAGTGGTTCAAATGTCAAATATCCCTTTATTAGGAAAATGGCAAATTTCTTTATTAATGCAAAGGTGACTTGGTTTATCGTTACTGTGACAAACGAAAACACTTTATTTGATGAATCCTTAAAGAAAATTTTAATTAATATCAATCAGGAGAAAAGTTATTGCAAAAATATATGTTGATCCCTAGACACTTTTGATGTGTGTATTTAACCGATTCCGTGCGAGTGATTTCTTGGCAATTGCAATTGGTCGATGTGATACAAGTGTGGGCTTGTAAAGAAAAGCTTCGCGGTGGAGCCTTAGTTTTGTTGATGGAGAAGGGGACATATTGCGTTTTGGAGAGATTTAGGGTTAGTAGGTTGTGAGTCAACCAGTTATTCACCTTGGATAGCGCGAATTCTGCTCTTTCTTTAACTGTTTGCCAGTTCGGACCCCAAACAAATATGGCGGTGTCATCAGCATATGTGAAAATGCTAGTGTAAGGTAGGGACATTGTGCAGAGGTCGTTGATATAAAGCTGGAAGAGGGTGGGAGCCAAGACACTCCCTTGTGGAACGCCGTAAGAGACAGTCTCCTCATCACTCACGCAATCCCCAATTATAACGCGTTGTTTCCTGTTTGTCAGGTAGTCTTCAAAAATTTTGTAGCTTATGCCACGGACCCCCATCGTTTCAAGCTTGGATAGTAGTATGGGGATGGAGACTGTGTCAAATGCCTTAGATAGGTCAAGGAAGACGCATAAGCAATTATTTTTAGCGTCTAGTGTCTGAACCACAAGATTGCTTAAATCCATTACTGCGTCCTCAGTGGAGAGACCTGATCGAAAACCATACTGATTATCCGCTATAATGTGATTTTTGTCTAGGAATTTCTTAAGAGAGTGGTTAAGTACTTTCTCTATTATTTTTGATATGGTAGAAAGCACTGTTATGGGGCGATAATTGGTGACACAGTCTGCGTCCCCATTCTTGAAAATAGGGTGGATGATTCCACTTTTGAACGCTTCGGGGAAGACGCCTGTCATTATAGATCGGTTGCATATGTGAGTGATGCAGGGGGCCAGCTCCCTCCGACATTGCCTTACTATCTGGGATGAGATCCCATCCCAGCCTGTGGCACAGTCTGGACGGAGTTGTAAAATGATGGACTCAACATCCATTTGTGTCACCTCAGCTATGACCAGGGAATTTGGAGGACTTCTCATAAGGGTGTGGGAGATCGGTGGAACGAAAGAGATATTTCCATTACTTGGTGCACGAATCTTATCCGCAAGAGACTTACCAACGTCTGTGAAAAATTTGCAGACAAAGTTAGCAGATGCCTTTGGGTTATTTTTGGTTTGTAATAGCTTGACTGGACTGATCTTGCATTTCCGAGTATTTGTTATTGTTTTTATAGCTTGCCATAAGGCTTTTGGGTCTTTACCGGCTTTCTCCAATTGGGATTTTTCGTAGGCTATTCTTAGATTACGCAATAGACGATTGCAATAGCTACGATACCTAGTGTAGGTAGTTTTGAGAATCATGTTAAGTGGGGATTTTTTAGATTTTATGTGAAGCTTATCTCTATTCCTGATACATCTAATTAGACCGGGCGTCATCCACGGTTTCAGAATACGGTTTTTCTGGGTGATTTTAGTTGTATTAGTGTGTGTAGCAATCGTGTGAGAGATCATTGTTAAAAACATATTCGTAGCCAAATTGGCGTCCTCTGTAGCCAGCACGGTGGTGAAATCTTTTTGTCCTAGATCTGCTTTAACTTTAGGGATATCTGTGAAGGTTTTAGTTACTAATTGTTTTCCGATTTGGAGATGTTTTTGGATGTTAATTACTATGGGCCTATGATCCGTGATGTGTGATTCTAGTATTAGTGTTAGAAAGGGTGTAGTCGAATTTGTGAGAGTGTGGTCCAGGCAAGAGTCAAGTCTCGTAGGAGAAGTGTGTGTGGGGAATAGGCCATGTGTAGCGTTGAATGTTAGATATTCTTCTCGTAGTGGGTCTGGACTATTAGGCGCTATATCAATATTTATATCACCTACGAGGAAAATACTACCTGATTGTAGCTCACGGTAAATGACGTCGAGACTATTTATAAAGTTACCAAAGTTCTCTTTTGTTCTTAAGGAGGGGGAGCGATATGTAGCCACAATATTTACATTACTACCTATTTGACAGATTAAACAGCTAGCATCCCTGAAACGTGGCTCAGTTACTTTGCAACTTAGTGTTGTGCGGGTGTAGGTGACGATCCCGTCGTTTTGGTTTAGTAAATTTATCGTGCGATGAGCCGTATAACCATTCAAAGTCGGTAGGTTATTTACCTTACGGAGCCAACATTCCGTCAGTATTATAATGTCAAAATCTATGTTTGTCATTGATAACAATATGCGGAGTTGGTTAAAATTTTTATTTATACTGCGAATATTGACATGAAATAATTTAATTGATTTACTTTGGTAAACATATTTATGACAGTCCTCTGGATTACACACAAGCGAGTTAGTGACTTCTAGGGAGTCCAGCTCAGTATTTATATTGTTTACATTAGCCATGTCAGTGATAAAAAAAACAGAGTTTCCGAGAAGAGGCGACGGTCAAAAACAGACGCAAAACACAATAGTGATGAGTTTTGGTGTGCATGTTTTTGAGTGAGTGAGAGTGTAGATGTGATGTGTAAAGTGTTCCAGTTATGTTGATGTATTTGGCGGTGATATATGTAAGTGCTTCATACACTATGTTATTATGTGAGTGTTTTAAGTAAGCTTGGCTATTTATGTTATTATCGTTATATAGAAAGAAATTGATTTTTGTTTCATAAATACAGTAGCTATGGTTAATATTGCATGCTATTTTAGGGTTAGGTACAAAGGCACTATAACTAATTAGACAAAAAAACTGAACTTGTGTTAGTCACATGGTTATCTTCAGATCCTGGAGACATTTTTCAGATGAGATTAAAATTTGTTTTTCACCTTGTGCTTTACGGAGAAAAACATTCCCACCCGAAGACCAGCAGTAACTATATCCATGTTGTTTTGCAAATTCTCTAGATACATGGAACAATTTCTTGGAGCTCGGTGGAAGGTAATCGCCTACAAAAATGGGCTGTCTTGTACCTGGCATGTTGATGTGTTCGGTATTGAGCTTTTCAGTTATCGTTTTCTGATTGGAATTAAACTTACGGACGCAGGAGAGCGTGTTTAGTTTCATTTTTACTGTTTGAAATTCCGCGACGACTGGGCGCGTTGAACCAAGCTTGCCTGGCTGGCGGTATATGTCGCGGATATCCGAGGGGGTAATCAGTGTTCCTACAGCTTTTCCTATATTGCAGATGGTTACCGTTAGGTCATCGATGGTCTCTCTGTCTTTTACAGGTATATTCCTTATCTCAAGGCTAGACGATCTGGATTTTAATTGTAGATCTTGCACCTTTCTCTCCAATTTCTCCAGGCATTGACGGTGTTCCTGTTTTTCTTTTTGCAGTTTGTCAAGCCCAGACTTTATATCCTCATATTGTTTGTTAATGAATGCCATTGATGTTGCAATCTCATCGTTTGTTACTTGTATTTTGCTAGTTTGTGTTTTTAGTTCCGATATTTCCGTAGTTAATTTAGAAACCAGAATGTTTTGTTTGGCATATATCTCATTAATTTTGATCTCAAATTCGGATGTCCAGCTAATTAATAGGTCCAAAATTTCTTGTTTCAGGTTTTTTTCGTTACCATTGGGGGACTGCGCCAGTTCATTACGGGGTCTTTTGTTCCGGTTTTTGTTAACGAAGGAACAGTCTCTCAATTGTATCGTGTTTAAATCAGATTCCGATTGAGAAAGTCCCACTGGCGTCTTGGGAGTTGCAGGGGGAGTGCGTTTCATCGACATATTAAATACAGTAACTAATTCTCCCTTTATAGTATTTCTTTTAAATCTGTTCGTTGCACACAAACAACTAACGACGACTCACTGTGTAGCACTGGAAGGTGGAGTAGCGTTCTCGTAGCAAGTGTCTCTGGCGTAGCGGTGAACAACGGCGGCTCGTAGCAGCGACGCGTAGCACACGTAGTCGATGACTAATTGACAATGTGCGTCGTCTGTTATCGTGGCTCGACGGTAAGTCAGTGCGCTTCGGAAGCCGCGTGGGGACGGTTCAATCCCAGCAAATTAGAGGCGCGCTTCCAGTTGTTTTTAAATTTAGGTTGACAGAATCACAGCTGTCTCTGTCTAGGACCGCCCAGTGGGCTTGGCTAGTAGAACAAAATTGTTCTAGCGAGACAAGGAATTGATTTTTAAGAGGTTCGACCAATCAAAAAAAAAAAAGGTAAAATTTAAATTGACTAAGGGGCGCACAGTGCAGCGACACACGACCGTGCGCAACCGGTACCACGGCGGAACTCCAATTTTGGTAGAGTTCATGGCAGATTTTATTACTCACTTCATTCTATACTAATATAAATAAATACATATGTGAATGTTGTGAACATTTACAATTTAAAAAAAAGTGAAAATGAATTTCAACCAAAATAAGCATAACAGAGTATGTGATGAAAATGTCAACAATAACAAATTTATATTGATTATCTTCCTAAAAGAACCGAGATTATGAGCCTACCATTTTGAGACCCACCGGTAACAGCCTGATATTTGAGTAAAAGAGGTGGTAAAGAGAAATACAATACTTAACAGAAAACATACCTTAAAACTATTGAAAAGTTATTGTAGATTACCATCATCATCATCATCAACAACAATAACCTTTTTTATGAGTCCCACTGCTGGGCACCGGTCTCCTCTCATACAGAGAAGGATTGAGCGTAATCACCACGCTAGCTCAATGCGGGTTGGCGATTTCAGACTTACCCCTTATTCATTAATTAACGCTGCTTAAAGATAACAAGTGATTAGCGATTGTTTAAAAGTACATTTTAGAGGTTTGCACGTCACTTAACTTTAATCATCGTTTATGAATAAACCCCTTAAACACTGTGATGTTTATTCATAAAGGATGATTAAAGTTAAATGACTTTAAAAGGACAACAATGTATGGTTAAAGAATCGCTAATCAGTAGTTAACTTTAAGCAGCGTTTATGAATAAGGGGGTTAAAGTCCAGGTTTCCTCAAGATGTTTTCCTTCACCTTGTAATCAGTCCTTAGTGTCCAAGATATATTTAGAAAGTAAATATAACTAAAGTTACATTGGTACTTGCCTAATCTGGAATCGAACCCGTACATCATACTTGAGAGGCTGGTGTTTTAACCACTAGGCCACCACGACTGTTGTAGATTACCATAATCTGCAATAACTTTAAATATTTTTGTGAAACTTTTTCAATCCTTGCTATTACAAAGATAACTGATGTCACTTGGAAAGCTACCACGCTAAAATGGAATTGGGCTGCAAACATCTTCGACCCATCATCTTCACCGATCCATTGGGCGGCGGGCCAGACGAGGATGGTGGGATCAGATGGATCAGATCCTTCAACAAGAAATAGTCCTCAGAAGTGTTAAACGGTGGGTGGTGAGTAGTGAGGCCAGGCCCAAGTCGACGGCGCGTTGTGTCCACGCGAGTCTCAACGAGATGTCAGCACATTGTGACGGGATCCACGAAGACCGATGCCTCCTGAGTCAGGGTTGTGGCTTGGTTATAAAAGAAACCGTGGCCTTGGCGCACAGGCAAGTGAAGAAACACCGGTGGGTGTCAGTAAAGGTCTGACACGCCCTTTCGCTCCGCCCAGGGCCAAAGAGGTCATATGATGATTTCCATATCAAAAAAAGGCTCAAACTCATTGTAAACATATTGGTATTCAGCTGCTTCATCCACATCAACTGGAAACTGTACCTATTTAAATTTATTTTATTTCTATGTACTTCGTAATAAGTTAAGTAAATGTATTTTTGCCAAATCTCACTTTCTTTTGTCAACTGTGTTCCAAGTAAAAATTGTTGGAGAGTGAAGAATTCAATCCCGAATCAAGTGTCCGCTTCGCAACTGAAATCACGAAGAAGAATTGGTTCCAAACGTAATCTAAGATAGAAACAAGTTTAAGCTTATAAAAGTACTCAAAGCTTCCACGCGGCAGTCGGTCTTGAAGAAAAATCCGATGTTTTTGTTTTGAAGGTAAATAAAGAAGACTGTAGTAATACAGGTAAATACATATCATATAATAATATTAATATGTCTTATTCTTGGCGGTAATATATCTCGCTATAATGTTCTAGTCGTCACCCAGATAAAGTATTTTTTATTATATTTGGCACACAGAAAGCATTTTGTCATGCTTCCTTAAATGTGGCACTGATGGTGACACCCATAATAGTTGCGTTGGGTAGTGCTAATCGTGAATTTGCCCATTCACGAATATGTCAAGTATATCTTGATTTAAAATTGTATCCTTGAAGTTTCTTCCCTGTTCTTCATTATTTGAATAAATCTATTTAAGCCAAATGTGCGCTAAAACTATTTACTTCTTCTCAACTTAATATCTGAACAATCAGTTTGAGTTCTCAAACAACTTTGCAAATACGATCAACATCAAACAAGGAGGCCGTTTATTACGTCTCAATTACTGAACTCCCAATCTTTGTGAAGAGAAGGGCCAAGAACTGGCATCCTTAAGACCATCTAAAAGGACCATCCCATTTGTAGGAGTATTTAACCCGTGATTGGGGGTTCTGTAATAAAGGAGAGTAATGTTGAGTCGACTAGTTTCAATATGGATAGCGGCAGTTTAGTGGATAGTTCATTCCGTGCTCTTGAAGGGGCTTCAATAGTTATTAGCCACAGTCGTGTCAGTGACAAGAGGGCGGATTCGGTGATTCAGTGGCAAACTTTAGGACAAAAACCATTTTTTATGAAATTCCAGTGGTACAAAAACGTCACCTGTACCTAATACTGGTATCTCTAGTGTTTATTTACTAGGTTTCTTTCCACACTTGACTACAAGTTAGTAAAAATAACTTACACACATTAAGTGTCTAGTAATTTAATCAAAAGCCGTTATGTTGAACTCAACCTGAGAATAAAATAGGCACCAATTAGCACTACAGTACAACTAGTACTACTACACTACACTACAATTAGTACATAAGTATCAGACACGTTAAATCAAGAGGCTCGGACTAATTTGTACCGATCGGTGTTTCTACGTGATTGTCGACGCTGGACGCTTTCCAACCTCAATTACTGCCCACTACCTCGATATATTAATTCGTTTCATGGGCATTTAGCTGGATACGTGATGCTTCAGTGGCTTGAATGCGCCTGAAGTGACTTACAATGTGAACTGTTTCCAGATTAACACATCTTGAAAACTTTTTTTATAGAGAACTAGCGGCCGCCAGCGACTTCGCTCGCGTGGAGTTGGTTATGCTCCGCTCCTATTAGTCGCAGCGTGATGTTATATAGCCTTAAGCCTTCCTGGATTAATGAGCTATCCAACGCAAAATATTAATAATAATATTTTTTTAAATCGGTTCAGTAGATTCTGAGATTAGCGCGATCAAACAAACAAACAAACTCTTCAGCTTTATGTATTCAAATCAAATCAAATCATTTATTTGTTAACATAGGTAAATATTTACAGATCTTACATAGAATAACGCGCTGTGTTATGCCAGTAGGCGTACAAAAATATAGTGTCCATGTGGCTCATCATAACAAAATTTCAAGCAATAAGAATATACTTTTAGAAATCATGCACAATTACTCTTTCAATTAAAGTGACAGGCCCAGATTAGGAACAATTTCTCATTAATTTAATGTAAAAAAAATCTAAGTCAAAATCATCAATATAAAATCATGCATAATTACTATTTAAATTAAAGTGTCAGAACCAAATGAGGAATTATTTCTTATTACATAAATGTCAAAAAAAAAAACTTAGGTCAAAATAATTAAAATGACAAAAAAAAATACATCACCAATATTATAATTCAAAAGTATAATAATTATATACAATATTATTATACAATATTCTTTACATTGAGCCATTTTTACAACATTTTTCAATAAGTAATTTATTAAGTGCGTTTTTAAATTGTGTCAGTGGCATATCTTTAATGTCATTAGGTATTTTGTTATAAATTTTTGGAGCGTTGCCAAGAAAACTTTTACGCATTAGAGCTGTCTTATATTTTACATTGCATAGTTTATGAAAATATTGGGTACGTAATGGATTTTTACTGTATTAGTATAGAAGAATCAGAATCAGAATCAGAATTATTTATTTGTGAAACATAGGTGGAGAACATATATACATTAATCATACATCTCAAGGTCTTAAATAGATAAGTGTTGCACTATGTTTTGTCATTGTTGACATACAAATATTAAAGTTAGATTCATCAAAGTTAAAAAGTTGTATCAATTTTATACAAATACACTAAAATATTCAGTTTAATAATGTCCAACAAAGAAAAACAAAAAACACACACAAGAAGATCATAACATAAATTATTCGTCCGTTACATTGATAATATAAATTAATAAAATTACAGAACTTAATCAAATATTTATCCAAAATTAAAATAGTCATCTAAGTCAACATTAATAAAATAAATTTATAAAATTACAGAATTTTATCAAATAGTATTATCATTAAAATAGTCATCCAAGGTATAATAACTTTTCTCAACTAATAACTTGTGAAGACACTTTTTGAATTTCCTTAGGGGCATACATTTTATGGCAGCAGGCATTTTATTAAAAATTTTTGGTGCAACACCAAAGAAACTCTTTTTCATTAATGCAGTATTACATTTCAATGTACATAGTTGATCTTCATATTGACTCCGAATGGGGGTCTTCTTAACTGTAGAAAATTTTGTAAACAAATGTGGATTGGATTTTACAAATAATGCAGTTTCTAATATATATATAGCTGGTAACGTTAATATTTTTAATTTCTTGAAATATGGAACGCAACTATCTGTTGACTTTAAATTAAACATGGATCTTACACACCTTTTTTGCATCCTAAACACCAGTTCCCTATTTGTTGATTGCTCCCAGAAAACAATACCATAACGGAGAATAGAGACTACAAGTCCATGATAGGCTGTTAACAGTGTCTCAGAATTAACTCTCTTAGACAATTGAAACAATAGATACGCAGATTTACTCAGTCGTTTACAAACCACTTCCAGGTGAGGTTTCCAAGTCAACTTATGGTCCACAGTTATGCCTAAGAATTTTGCACTCATAACTTCTTCTATTTTAAACCCATCGTAGGTAATATTAAGGGGTGGATTCTCACTTCGTTGATGAAACTGTATAATTTTAGTTTTATTCAAATTGATCACAAGATTATTATTATTTAGTCAATTAATGATGGTATTTAGCGAGTTATTGATCTCATTTCGATATTCGTTTGGATCAGTGCATTCTATGGTAGCCGTACTGTCATCTGCAAAAAGTACCATTTTGTTTCTCAAATTTCTTGGGAGATCATGGATATATATCAAGAAAAGTAGGGGCCCGAGGACAGTGCCCTGAGGCACACCATACCTCATGGATCTCGAAGAAAAGTTATCCTTTTTGGATCTTATGATTCTAAATCTCAAGTAATTAATAAAATACATATAGTGATTTTATTCACCATCTTTATTATTTACTTTTAAGCCAGAGACCTCAAAGACGATGCGTTTATAGATTAAGAACACAGGGCGCTCGCTGTGAGGTGACCGTCAAAAATCTTCAAAGCTAACCTTACAATTTTCAATTTGTTTTTGTTCAATAAAAAAGTTTTTAAGACCAATTTTACAAACAAATTGAATCTATTTGAAAAAATAAGTATTGAATTGTATTATTCAGTACTTGAAAAGGCTTTTATTCATGTAAGATCTGTATGGTCTGGGTGTAGTTATAGACTAATCTTCCGTGGCGTGCTCAGGTCAGTGAGGTCAGCCGAACATTTCTCCTTTCATTTGCTGAAATACATCTAGGGTCTTCTGCCCTTGAACAATTTCTTTGCCACAAACACTTATTCACACGATTATAGATTATGCTGTTACCTGGATGATACTGAGGAGCTGTTAAACCAGCTCGAGCGCTTGCAAAACGTGTGCATTCGCTTTGATTTTGGTCTTCAGAAGTATGACCATATTTCTCACTTTCGCAATGAATTCAAGTGACTCCCAATCCGCCTTCGCCGGAATACTAGGATTTTATGTCTCCTTTTCAACATCCTACACAACCCGTCTTATGCTTCCTACCTACGTGAGCGTTTTTTTTATGCGCGCTCTAGTGCCGCACCGTGTAGATCACACGTAAGATCCATCCTTAAATCTAATCCTCATAGAACGAGTTACTATTCTTATTCCTTCTCTGTCCATGCTGGAGTAATGTGGAACTCACTCCCGCCGTTCGTGATTTAAACACTGTTTTTATAATTAAAAGTTGAATGAAATAAAATGTTTTACTTCTCCTTTCGCAGGTCTGCTGGAAGAAATTTCTTAAGAAATAAGCAGCACTGTTTTTTTTAATAAAACTGCCATGTATTAGGAATTTCACCTGTATCGTGGGTGCGTTTACAAATATTATAAACTCTCATACACAAACAGCCAAACCCGGAACAACTACTTATAGGTCAAACGAATATTTGATCCGTGTTAATTGCCTTACCTGCCTTATTATTTCATAACAGGTACACCTGTTAAGTACGACTGCTCAACCTCGAGTGCCGTGTTCCCAAGTGACTACCCACGTTGACAGCTACCAAATTACTGTCAACCGACAAAAATCAGTTTAACAACTATTAAAGAAATCTCTTTTGGGAAAACGGTTACAATTTGAAAATAAATTTATAATAAAAAAAAATAAGTACATAGATTTAGTTGCATAATCCAATAAATTAATAAAGGCCAAACATGTTTATAAAATGCGTGTTGTGTAGCATTTACATCGTTTGAAAATAATCGAATCGCAATATAACAAAAAGAGCAATCGACGCAGTCATCGTGAAGTTATTTTGTCAGTGTCGGCGTCCAGCGTTATGTGAACAGTTGACCTCCTTTTTGAGTTAGAATTAATTGAAACTTTTTGGAGAGCCAGGAGTGAAGTGTGAAATTTTATTTTCCTTTGTTCTCTTTTCTGCCGAACTGGCACGTAACAGTTGTGGTTTTTTGACACCTACTTTTAAAAAAATAGAATACAGGAGCGGCATAGATTAAAGTCGCGTTGGAAAATTGAAAATTTATTACATTTTGTTTAGCCGTCAAAAAATAACTCTTTGTTAGACAGATTTTATTCATAAATAATTCTCTTTGAACACTCATTAAAATGCCTTGCTTTAACATTACTCGTGATGATCTGAAGCCCGTAACAATTAAACAAAAACAAACTGCCTGACCAACAAACAAGAAATACAAAGAAAACACGTTTTTTATTATTTATTATCATAGTGGCAGTAGAAATACTCTGTGATCAAGTATTCTATCTCTATTTCATTTCATGAAATATGGAAAAAAATACCTATGTGTATATTGATTAGCGTCATAGTCCTAACATCAATAATACGATTAATAGCTTATTAGTGGCGAATTGCTAGTCGCTAGTCGTCGGCTCTAGAACAATTGTCGGCACATATCGGAACCCTGTAATCCTTAAATTACTTACAAATGTCTTCCAGTATTAGTCAAAGGATATAAAAGATCTATGGTCCAAGAGAAAAGCGTTTCAGATGATTTACAGCCCTGTAGTGTGGTCTAAGCATTATGTACGTTCCAGAAGTGATACAAAGTATGAACACATGAATGTTCTACTTCAATATTAGTTTAATTAGTTAGCAACACATTAAAAATGCCACCGTATGCGCTTATGGGTTAATTATTATAGCATTAATGAAAGACTGAACCAAATTGTGACTGAAATCGAATTAACTAGGTCTACCCGCGATGCTGTGTATTAAATCTTATAAAAATGGTGTATTGTTTTGTCAGGTAGCCAGCAACTTTTGCAGTATTGTAACTTTTACAGAAACTTCCAGTATACATGGAAGCCGCAAGAAGTCGTCCATAAATTGCGCTGTGTCATAAAGGTGGCTGGTCAAAGCGAGAGCAATCCTCTTGCGGTGGATTACAGGACTGCCCGACGACTTACGAGTTGGAGCGAAGCAATCCTCGGTATCGGTTTCAAATGTTTGCTTCTCATTTGTGACAACGTAGCATTAATTTGGTCTGATGTTTCATTGTTGTGTTGATCACTTGTTGTTGTTAAATGCAGTAATTGTAATTTATGTAATTTAAAAGTATCTTTCTTACTTTTCTCCATGATTATCTACTACCTACGTGTTGTAATGGGCAACTAGTTTAACATTTATAATAATTTGAACGGCGACCGTTCAAAATACTAACTTATTACAGTTATCACACCAACGGCATTGTTAACAAAATAATGATGACATGATATAGAAACACATGATCTCACTTATACAATTTTATTTCAAACGATAATTATTTCATTTTATTTCAAGGTAATATTTTCTCGTTTTTGTTTCTCATATGACATATATTTATATCCAAATTAATTTGTTAGTATGTATTTGCGACATATTTATATAGTGGTGTAAGATTCCAAGGTATTTCATTTTGGCGCCAAAGCATTACAACACACAAAGCAACACTAGCATTTTGACTTTGTAGGAATTTAAATATATGTAACTCACAAAATTATGACGAATCAAATTACACTTCGCATGCCAAAATCCGTCAAGCAGTCCAGGCTGTAGAGCGTGCTCATGAAATGGACATACATACACTCGATAAACATTACCCTCCTCTCTTGGGCAGTCTAGCAAAAAAGACATTTTGTTTTGATGAGAATATAATGACTTAATACAAAAGAATATAAATGTGATGCTAAGTCAGAAGAGATTAGATGAGCACTTAAGAATAATTTATTATGCCGTTGAGATTGTATGCATCATGTTTGTGCATTTAAAACAGGCTCAAATAGGTAGATCCTAGAAAAAAACACGCGGAAGGCGAAACTTGACTTGGTTCAGAACTACTACAAACTTAATTTGAAGAAAAAAAACAGCAAGCAATACAGCTCAGGTTGGGCACTTTGTTTGCACACAATGCGACATGAAAACTGTCTCATAACAGCTTTAGACAATACTCTGTACACAAACATTGTAAGCGACAATAAAGTTGAAGAAAGCGGAGAACAAAAACAACTCGAAGCTTTACTTCAAGTGGCTGAGTCGGACTTGGAATAAGCAAATCCGAAGGCTCACTTCCATAAATTTGACGGGGCCCAGACACAGCCATTTGGAAGTAGTTCTCGACTCCATTCTATCTCTCGGCTCGCACGCGGTTTTTCACAGTTCTGTTTTTTTTTTTTTTAATTTTCTTATTTATGAACATACAATAAAATACATAGAGGGTTGCGAGAACGAAGACTGCTTCCGCAACCCCCGATTGCTACTGGCCCGCAACTATGGGGCTCCTCGGGTGTGGAATGAGGTGTATGACTCCCCCCGTGACGTCTAAGAGTGGCGCGCGTGGAACACTTCGCGCCGCCACCGCGGATCCTGATATTTGGGGGGCCACAGATCTTCCCGATTCTGTCGCCCCTGGACCCATTTAGGTGGGCTGAAAGAGAAGAGGGCATTATGCGCCCTCCGCCGACGCCCGGTGCACCTGCTGCGGGCAGGGTGAGAGGACGAGATCTCCCTCTCCGCAGCTTCTTGTTCTCCTTCTCTGTTCTTTATATAAAAATAAGTTACAGTTCTAAACTTAAAATAAAATTTATTGAATATCATTCAGGATATTATTTGAAAGATCACCCATGATCTGATATCAGGATGATAGTTAAAAGGATAGGTGGTAAACTAAAAGGTTTATTAAAATAGTTGGCTGCGACCGACGTATCTATTAGTTTCTTATAACTAAATAGTTGTTGAAAATTATAAGTTATCGATAAAAAAGACATCGATCGAAAAGAAACTGAATGCAGGTTAGCTAAAGACTCTTGCAATATTTCACAATTTGTGATTTCTGTTAACGTTTTGTTTACAAATTATTTAATGGAAGTCTTTACAAGAGTTTTATATAGATTGAAAGCTCCATAACAGAATTACATACGACAGTGTGACCCTTGACAGTAAAGTATAACGTTTATAAGTGACGGCATTTCGTGAACCTTCTGCATTTATCCTGCCTTTGATAACGGTGTAACGCAATTTATGTATTACATTTTGTTTGTGTGAGTTGTATGGGAGCGACCCTTCCTTTTTATATCATAATGGAACTTGAGCGAGGCTTTTGTCTCACGAGTTCGTAATGAGTGCTAGGCTCCGCGGGCTTATTGACAAGCGGAGCGGGTTGTGAGTTATGTTTTATGACGATGCAACGAGCTGTGTATGTGAGTTTAAATGTTCGTAAACAAAACGTGGGTATGTTATATGTATATAGGATAATTCGCAGCGTAAGACAACGATTTAAAAAATAAAATAACTTTAGTGCCGCTTTAGTATTTATAAAGTGTGGCTTATTTCGTTTCCTCCAAATATATTGCAGTTCACCTACCTGGCAGATAATTTTGTCCAAGTCATAAAGGGCAACTGATAGTGCTTGTGAAGCAGGCCCCTTACCTGATGTACTGGTAATAGCCTGATAATTCGAACATTTAGGCGAACA
Source organism: Sesamia nonagrioides (assembly GCA_017933935.1). Taxonomy (NCBI): domain Eukaryota; kingdom Metazoa; phylum Arthropoda; class Insecta; order Lepidoptera; family Noctuidae; genus Sesamia; species Sesamia nonagrioides. The sequence goes on from JADWQK010002541.1 coordinate 829,101, forward strand.
ACAGTTCGTCAGGTCAGTCTCCAAACGTTTACATAATAACAATCTTCTAAATATGAACGTTTTCTAGTCTGGGTATTTTGCTTTCGTAAAGCTTGAATAAAAGGTAAGTGTAGTTCGAGCCAACAAGAGGGTAAAAAATTCTCTTTATATTTCATCTTATTCTTTATAGTTTTATAAAGCATATTTTATTTTGTTTTGTGTTTTTTTCAATATGACGATACATAATAAAGCAATTCTTATTTATGTTCGTGGTTATTTTCCAGTGCCTTATTGATATTAGTGTAAAAATATTGCGCGTCCGATTTTCACGTTACAAAGTTGTTTAGCTGGTGAAGCTAAGCAAAGAGGTTTAGGATAGGAATTGAAATGTCTTTGAATTCTTTTGAGTAAAAAAATATCTTTAAAAATGTAAAATCAATTATTATTAACTGCGTTGAATTCAACAGACTGTGACATATATAATTTTCTGAACATCTCCTACTATGTATTCTAAATGCTCATTTATGGACATTAAAACTGACATCAGAAATTTTGGCAATTTGTGAAATTGACCAAACTGTTTTGCGTGGTTAATCTCACAAATTATTCAAATGCACGTCAAAGTAAACCTATGTGTCATTTGATTATATTACCGAGCTAAAATGTTGCGTTTATAATATGGAGTAGTTTTGTGGTTAAATTAGCTCTCAAAATAACTGTTAATGAAATATATATTTCAGAGCTCAAGTAGTCGAACTGCAGTGACGTTATATTTGAGAAAAACATGTTTTTACGGAAGAATTTTTATATCATTCCTTATAGTTTGACTTTATTAATGAAATATCCAGAATAGCACATAACAGATTATCTACTGAAACACATTACTGATGTCTCCCTTTAGTTATGCAGAAAACCTAGAGATCTTTTATATGTGTATAAATATTACTCTACAGTAATCCCCAGATACATACAAGTAAACTTTTAAGACCAATATTCACGAAATTCTCGAATTTTTAAATAATGTATTTATTATATTATGCCATAAAATAATTATCTAAATACGGTATTATGCAACTCACATTCCAGAAACCTTATACAAATACGATCTAAAAAAGAATTTCTATGTAATTTTTAATTTCAAATATCAACTTTAAAACAATTTCACTCTACTTTGCAGCTGCGATTTACAATGATCTATCTATAAACGATTGTCTCTTAAATAGTAAAAGATTATTTAAAAGTTAGGCTAGATTGTTACTCAATTCTATAGCTAAGATATAAGCTTTCAGAAATACTTGATAAATAAACAAATCTCTTAAAAAAACCCAGTATTAATTGTTAATTTCAGGAGTTTCGCGGTGGTAGGTCATAACATCGGCTGCCCGCGGAAGTTACCACCCATCAGACAAAGTCTTGCTGCCAAGCGATTCGTCGTGTTCAGATCCGGCATGATGTCTAGTGAAGCCGTTCGAAAGACGGGTCTGAGCAGTTGTGTTGCGATGTGTGCCGGGAACGATGCACCAAATGTTGCTATGTCGGAAATTTCACTCAACTGCCGCCTTACTTCCTACTCACTAAGTTTCTAAGTGAATAAGCTTAATAAACAAACGCGCTTTACCATTAACGATGGCATCGCCGCTTGCCATTGGGCAGGATTGTGGTCAAGCACTAGTTTAAAATTACTAAAAAAAATGGGTAGTTGTGAAGTAATCTCAAGAAAACTGCCCAAAAGATTCCAGGTATAAATAAATTTAAACCAAATCGTAGTTCTTTTGAATAACGACTGAGAGTTATCATTTTATTGAACTTGAAAAACTAGTCCAGCAATTTTTTTCTTCTTTTCTTTTTCATAGTCAGTTTGTAAGTACAGTTTTTTTAAAAACGGGTCTCTACACTAGGATTTACTCCTGTATCATGGGTGCGATTATAAATATTTAAACTCACATACACAAACAGCCAGACAGCCTCCGTGGCGTAGCGGTAGCGAACGCGGCCGCTGCGCAAGGAGGCGCGGGTTCGATCCCCGCGCAGAACAAATATTTGTATGCATGAATATGAATATTTGCACTGATCTGGTCGTGCCTCGAAAGCACGTTAAGCCGTTGGTCCCGGTTGCCATACGAACATCTAAATAATGGCGGTCGTTACGGGTTGTTGGAGTCCTCAAAAGTCCAACAATCGGTCTAACTGCAATGCTTCGATGTCGCCTTCGTGTTGTACAGGTCAGAAGGTAGTCACTGCACGGAAAATATCGAAGTTTACCCAAAATCAGCAGTTCGACTGGTAAAGCGGACCCCAGACTCCAAAGCTGAAAAAAACTACGGATGCGACTGGGATTAACGCTGAGATGATGACGAAGACACAAACAGCCAGACCCGGAGCAGCCGGAGCAGACCTGTAGGCCACACAAACATTTGTTCCGTGCAGGAATCGAACCCGCGACACTCTTCGCGCCAGTCTATCACTCAGCCACTGGTCCAACCGTGTCTAAATCTACAACTCAAATATACATACCGAGGCACGAATTATTTGGATGATATCAAACGATAATGGATAGGTTTTTTAATCCTATCTCTTTATGTTCGAGCGATGTTAAGCAGTGATCCAATCGTTCATGGTAAAGCGCACTGGTTTATTATGAGCCTATTCACTCTAGCCTTGAATGTATTTAAATTATAATCCGCCGGGAACTCCGCTGTGAGCCAAATTATTACAGTCCTTATTAGTACAGTATTTTGAATTGAAACCATTCTTGATATCATCCAAAAAAATCGTAGCCTTACTATGTATTACACTTTGTGAAAGGAAGTGAAGGCGATGCGAACTAGGAAATTTCCAAACAAAAGTAATTTATCCGCTAATACTTTACAATATAATCATACCCAACGGTTTATTGAATGTACATAGCAGCATACAGAGTTTCGGTACTCGTTAGTAAAACGGTTAGAACGGCCGCCTTTTGAATACGCTTAATGTAACGCTGCGTACACACAGAGCACAGAGCAGGGGACGGTGTGTCTTCACGCTAATGTTTTTAATGGCTTTTACTGTTAACCAATGTGGTTCTATTGTTCTTGGTTCATTCTAGATTTTTAGCTACGAGTAGGAAGTACTGAGATTAAAGTTAGAAGCTTTGTTTGTTACATTGACTGGGTTAATATTTATTTAGCTAACCGTCCTGTCTTATGAATGTGTTTTATTCAAAATACTTACCCATTTAGAGTGATAGTTTATGAGTTTAACTTTACTAAATACAACTTTGGTCGAGGCTAAAATCTAAATTGGCAACTAATTATTCATGATGAAGACAGTCATAAGAGGTTAGTACATAGTGGTGTAGTGGGTTTAAGCGGTTTTATTTAGCTTGTCCTGTTTATTTGCTTAGATCTAATCTAGTAATAAACTTTAGTAATAAAATTCTTGAAAACGAAAATTACTACAATAAAATAACGTTAACACTAGTATCATTAGTATTTCGAGACATCGTCAAGCGGTTGGTCGACTCTTCACTTGGTCAGAGGGGTGACCTATTTTTTTGCAAAAGCCAAAAATGCTGATGGTTGTCGACCTTTTAAGCACGTTTCCTATTGACAGCGATACGGATGAAATTTTTGAGGCCCTTCGTTTATTTCCTCTTTTTATATAAAAAGGAGAGGTCCTATTAGATATATAAATATACAATAGAACATATTTATATGTATATGTGAATATTTTGTCGGTAAATATTAATATACATGGATATTTGTCACTCTCAAGCAAAAACTACTAAACAGATTTGTATGAAATTTAGCACACAGGTCATGTACAACTAGAAATAACACATAAGGTACTACATTTTTAACGCCATATTCTTCCGAAATCGAAACTTAAAAAAATAATCAGCCGAAAATGTTCCCACTCCTGGGACCCAGGCCTCCTCTCGGTGAAAGGTAGTGGGCCGTTACTTACGACGCAAGCCCAGCGCCAACTGTGGGGCGCAGCTAGTAGATAAATGTTTGCCAAATAGTACAAAGTAAAATTCTGAAATGTTTCAAGTGATTACATTGTTGTGTTTGCACTACAACTTCTCAACAATATCCAATAGACAACGTAGCGACAAACACGCGATCAGTCACCGGTGCAGCGATCGATCACGGCTTACAGTAATGTACGACGGAACACCGCAACACGGCGGTATTGCAACAAATCTAATTCTTGATACATTTCTATGGCTTGACAAGATAGTACAGAAATATTTAAAACAGAAAAAATATTTCTATATTAAATTTATAAGTAAACTACTATTGAGTAACTTGTGGAAAATCATGAATATTCAAAGGTCAGTCGAAAGCGTAGCTCACGTAGCGTTCGTGTAGCGCTGCTCGCATGTCGGTTTCTGCTAAATCGTAGCGCTCTCGTAGCACTCGCGTAGCGGTTATTGCTACGGCGTAGCGCTCGCGTAGTTCTTTATTGTAATGCTGCTTGTATGTGCACGATGCATGTAATATTGGCTTATTCAGGCACTGTGCAGGTTATTGTACCTGTCCATTTTGTAAACAGCTATGCAAATAAAAGTGAGCAGCCGGCCATTTAACTATGTAATATTATTTTGTTAAGGTGAAAAAGTAGTAGTAGATATTATTAAGAGGGTTTTGTGAGAAAACATTGAGTTACGCACTTAATTAACTACAATTACAAAAACCTTCATTTTTAAAACGGAAAAGTTTTATATCATTTAAGAAAAAAACTGTAAATTGAGAATGAACTGAGCAATGCAAGTGATATTCAACCTTTTAGGTCTCTCAGCTAAGTATTAAGTGTCACTTTCCACAAAACAGCTGGACTGAGAAGTGAATACTTAGTGTTGTCACTATGTTTTATTATTACCCATACTCCTTTTTTCTCTATTCGTTTTACCTCACTGCATGGCACGTTAGGTATCGAACAATAATTTTGGTCAAGCTGCTTCAAAGAGAACTTGGTAAATATATTTATTACGAGGAAATTGAGCTTAGTAGTTAAAAGTTTTATTTGAAATGAGACCAGTATGTGGTCAGCTAGTATTTTGTATACATTCGAAATAAAAATTCACACCCAGATAGTTATAACAAGCATTGAATCGTACCCAAGTAAAGTAGTTGAAAAACCAAACAAAATAGATCATTATTGTATAATATTATAACACAATACCATTTTTGTAATATTCTTTTATAATATAGGTGGTAGGCCATAACATCGGCTACCGGCAGAAGTTACCACCCACCAGACAAAGTCTTGCCGCCAAGCGATTCGTCGTGTTCCGGCATGATGTCTGGTGAAGCCGTACGGAGGACGGGTCTGACCAGTTATGTTGCGATGTGTGCCGAGTACGATGCGTCAAATGTTGTTCTGTCGGGAGTTTTGTCGTGGAGGGTCTCCACATCAATCTCCCTCTGGCGCAGCATCGTTGGTCGTGTTGTTGGGTTTCACATTGCACCACCTCGCTCAACTGCCGTCTTCCTTCCTATTCACTAAGGTTTTTTAAGTGAATGGGCTTAATAAACTAGCCCGCTTTACCATTAACGATTGCATCACTGCTTACCATCAGGCGGGATTGCAGTCAAGCGCTAGTTTATAATTATAAAAAAAAAAATCGTATGTCACGTACTGGGTATTTGATCTGAATCTCGAAAGAGATTTAATTTTTTTTTATTTAAAACGTTGAGGCTGTTAGAATACTTGTGATTTAGACACGACATGTTCTACGAATGTCTCTCAATGTTGCTTACAGAGTAAATACAGTTTTAACGATCAGCTAAGAGTGGCCCGTGGCTATATTATAGCTTTGTGGATTAATCTATTAGTGCATATATATATGCTGTATTTGTATATATGTATGTAGGTACCTATTTGCACTGGCTAAATATTATACGTAATGTTCAGGAAACTCATAACATGCACGACCAGGGTTATGCTAGAGGAAACAGTTTCTAAAATGCACGATATAACTAAAATATATACAATATATTTCCATTACTTAAAACAACGCAATTGCTCGAAAACGCTAAGGAAGCAACATTGAACAAGAATAAGACTTTATCTCAGGTATTTAACACAAACAAAATCAACATAATCAATAGTCATTTGTTCAGCTTCCTTCGCCCCACTCTTTGTCTCTTTCGCACACAATACATTCCTTTCACCTCATTTACTTGCCTAATCGACGAGAAAGCACGATATGAGACGATTATATACCTCTACAGACTTGCCAGCGCTCCGCCACAGTGTAAAATTACCCCATGACTCAAAATGCTGAATGTAACAGAGTGACAAAATGTTAGTGTCCTGTTTTCTGTTCTGTAACACAAGGTTAGCTCATTCTGTACCACGTCTAAAGATGAGGGTTCATTTGCCTGCAGAATTTCGACAAAATTGTGCATTAAATTTAAGTTCCATATGGTTTTAATGCTTTCGTTCGTTAAAAAAGCGTATTTTTAAATAGCGTTCGCGTTCACAGAATACTTAAAGAATTTCATTTTTTACACATTTTTAAGCGGATTCAAAACGCACGTGTTTAAATATTAACAAACAAATATTTTCAGGTAATTTGTCAAATACGTTTTTAATGACGATGACGATGATCTTGTTTAGCTATGTATTAGTAATGCACCTGGGCCTACTCAGATATGTAATATCCTAATGATTGAAAACAAATCAAATAAAATCGTATTGTGAAAATTAAAATTATGAAAGAATAGAAGTATTCTTTCACCACGAAAATGTATTCAACATACGAAAATATGACTATTGTAGTTTCAAACTATTTGTGGTCCTAAAGCGTTCAAATTCCACCAATTATCTTTCTTCACGAAATGGCGGTCTACGTTCTAGGACGCGGTAAAACTTTTCCCGCGGTTTATTTAGTGTATATTGCGAGCTGCTCTTGGCGTGTTTACGGTGTGATTTGGCGTTCGCCCGTATAAACGTCAATGGAACCAATAAATAAATTGTATTTTATACGCGACTATACTTTTTGTGAACACTTGAATGTGCCAAGCACTGCAGTTACATTTGAAATTGGGTCTAGTGTGCAGTGCACGGAAAAAGCGTGCACGAGAGCGGGTGATGATGACAATTACTGACAGCATATTTTGTGTTATGCTGATTAATATCAAATATAAAATATTTGATTCTCAGGTGTATAAAATTTAACGACTCCAATGTTTTACTCTCTTGTAGGAAATCACTTCATTTTAAATGAATACTTTTGGCTCTCTGACACGAAGAAACTAGGTTGATTGATCATTCAGTCAATTAGATTGACGCATAGTGTCCGTGTATACGTATCATTTATAATAAATTAATCAATAATATCTGAAAAAGCTGAAAATAGTGACGACCATTACCACAAGGTAACATAGCTCTTCGAGTCGCTTAAATTAAGAGACTGTGGGCGAGGCTCATTACTCGTAGAATCGATGGCCGATGGGACAGTAAGTTTTCTGGAGTGGCGGCCACGTACCGGAAGACGTAGCGTAGGGTCCTCCACTAAGATGGACCGATGACCTGGTGAAGGTCGCGGGAAGCCGATGGATGCGGGGAGCATATGATCAGTCATCATGGAAAGCCTTGGGGGAGGCTTTTGTCCAGCAGTGGAATTCTATGAGCTGAGAAGAAGAAGAAAAAGAACATGCTAAGGTCATCTTCATCATCTCAGGATTAATTCCAGTCACATCCGAAGCTGTTTTTAGTTTCAGAGTCTAGAGGCAGTAAGGTTCTGGAGTGGCGGTCACGTACTGGAAGACGCAGGGTAGGGAGGCCCCCAACAAGGTGGGCTCATGATCTGGTGAAGGTCGCGGGAAGCCGATGGATGCGGGCAGCACAAGACCGGTCGGCGTGGAAAGCCTTGGGGGAGGCCTTTGTCCAGTAGTGGACATCTATAGGCTGAAGAAGAAGAAGAAGACTGCCGTCTGACCTTCTCAACCCGAAGGCGACATCTAAGCATTGCAGTTAGACCAATTGTTGGACTTTTGAGGGCTCCAACAACCCGTAACGACTACCATTAGATGTTCGTATGGCAACCGGGACCAACAGCTTAACGTGATTTCCGAGGCACGGCAATACCAATGCAAATATTCATATTCATGCATACAAATATTACCACTGCGCGTGGATCGAACCCGCGCCTCCTTGCGCAGCGGCCGCGTTCGCGACTGCTACGCTACGGAGGCTGTCGAAAAACATGCTAAGGTATCTTGTGATAATGGCAGGCACTTTTACTAAAGAATAAACACGTGCCACGCTTCTACAATCGCTATTGCTCACAAATCGCGCCAACAATTTCGTTTCGGTTACCGCCCCTCACCACAACACGCTCGTCTTTTTCTCGTACATTCGTTGCGATGCCAAACTCCATACAGTGTTTATTCCGCCAGTTTTTGTGCCAGAATGAATGGAATATGGCCGGCCTGGCAGTCTGGCAGGCTTGGCAGATTGGCAGTATGGAAGCACACCCAGGACGTCACGGGCTGTTTGAAATTATTCACTACTAGCTTTCCGCCCGCGGCTTCGCCCGCGTGGAGTTCGGTTATATCGCGCTTTTTAGATTTCCCTCGGGAATATCAAATTTTTCCGGGATAAAAGGTAGCCTATGTTTTTTCTCAGGGTCTAAAGATTGTCTGTGCCAAATTTCATCAAAATCGGTTCAGAGGTTTAGGCGGGAAAGCGTAACAGACAGACAGACAGACAGAGTTACTTTCGCATTTATAATATTAGTATGGATTTGTTGTATCGCATTTGTATATGTACGTGCACTTCGGGATATGGGAGTTTCTAAAACTACTTTTAGAAAAGAAACCAAGAAGTTTCTAGAATCTGAAGCAGGAATTGAAAGCTTTTCTCTAAAATATAAAAGACTGTTTTATCGTTATTTTACTATGTTAATGTATTCGTCACCATTTGGCTGAAAGAAAAACGCACTTAATTTCTTATTAATGCAAATTTGTTTCACTTTTTATGAAACAGCTGTTTTGATGGGATACATAAATTTATAATATACGTAATTTACAAGTAGGGCCAAGGTACTTGTAAATTAGGATTAGAAGTGGGTTTTCCTTGTTAAATTCAGATTTACATCGACGTCACCTGACCATAAATCACCAATATACGGTGTTAGTAAAATATGAGCCGCAATATTAATTTAAAAATCAAAAATCCCTACGTTTGGCAATCAAATTTGTATTTTCAGGTTCTTCTTCTTCCCGAGGATTATCTACGCTGCTGTGATTCTTTAGCAATTTTATCGGGAATAATGGCAAAAAATTTAGTACACGTACCACTTGTGAGGTCATTCTACTTCTTCTTAAGCTGTATTTTACCCTACGAAGAATAGCTAGATCTATTTCTATACAAAGAGACATTTTCTTTTCTCTTCGCATTTGTGTCTTTGTAGAAATTGAACCTTGTCTTTCTTAAATCGGTACCTAGTTTTCTTTCGGATATTCTGATTTTTTTCCTATAAGCCAAAAATGATGTTTGAAATAAACCAAAATAATGTATTGTTAGGTTACCTATTATACATATGTAGATCTGTGTGTATAATGTGTAGTAAATAGTGGGATATATTCCAGGCTTGGCACACACACCACTTGTGTTTCCGAGTGATGTGGTCGCGGCAGCTGCTTGTGTTTGGTCCTCGTTCTGTGTCGCGGTACGCCCCGCAATTGAAACGTATAATATAGTGTAGAACATTCGTATTGAGGTTACTTTATTGAAAGCATTAAACTTAAAAGGTTTTTATCAAAATTAAAGCTATGGATTAGAAAATTATGGCTGATTTGTAGAAAATGGAGAGAAAGATTCAGGTTTAGTATAACTTCTAGCATTACGAAATATCATACGTCTGCCATCATAAATAACGTTACACTACATACTACACCTGCCCCTATTTTTATAAGCCTCGACTATCTTCAAACGTTAATAGAATTATAGAACGTCTTCTTGTAACTTTTGCAATTTAATTTAGTTTCAGTCTCCAGTCTAAAACTGAGAGATGTTTGAGTTTTATACAATAGAAAGCAAAACATCTCCTTCTGATGCATCCTGCAATTACGAGTAAGAAGATCTAATAATTATTTTTCTGGAATTAACCCAAAGAAAATAGTTAATTGGAATTAATGAGGATGACGAGTCTATATAAATTCATTTTTTTCTAAACCTTCGAACAGTTCCTTTATCGTAACTATATTTTTCTAAACCTTCGAACAGTTCCTTTATCGTAACTATATTTTTCTAAACCTTCGAACAGTTCCTCTATCGTAACTATATTTTTCTAAACCTTCGAACAGTTCCTTTATCGTAACTATATTTTTCTAAACCTTCGAACAGTTCCTTTATCGTAACTATATTTTTCTAAACCTTCGAACAGTTCCTTTATCGTAACTATATTTTTCTAAACCTTCGAACAGTTCCTTTATCGTAACTATATTTTTCTAAACCTTCGAACAGTTCCTTTATCGTAACTATATTTTTCTAAACCTTCGAACAGTTCCTTTATCGTAACTATATTTTTCTAAACCTTCGAACAGTTCCTTTATCGTAACTATATTTTCGAAGGTTAGAAAAAAATGAATTTATATAGACTCGTCATCGTCATTAATTCCACGAAACTCTAAATTCAAGTATCATTTTTGTAAATTTAAAAATGTTATACGATTTTTTAAGTTATTTACGCTACTAGCAGCCGCCAGCGACTTCGTTCGCGTGGAGTTAGTTATGCTCCGCTCCTATTGGTCGCCGCGTAATGTTATATAGCCTAAAGCCTTCCTGGATTAATAGGCTATCCAACGCAAAATTAAAATAATTTTTCAAATCGGACGAGTAGTTCCCGAGATAAGCGCGAACAAACAAACAAATAAACTCTTCAGCTTTATATATTAGTATAGATACAGTCTGAAATTAAAATTGGTAGTGAAAAGGCTGCGCTCAAATAAGTTTTTGATCGGCTAATATGAAGATAACCGTTAAACTTTTTCGAAGCCATATTTTGTAGTACTCAAAAACTGTACAAAATTAAGGACTAGAATTTTAACAAAGGCACCACGAGTCGATATGTAAATTTCGTTTTTATGAACCTTCTGTTTCTTCTTTTACATGGAGTGCATTCATGTTCTCAGTTCATTTACTTAGACGGCATCCATCTTGTCGGCCGTCTTAATTAATTGTCTAGTTCTTGGAAACCAAAGCTTTGGAAAAATGAAAGGGTTTTTAACAGCCCCTATAACGTCCGCCCCTGAATAACTAGCAATTAATTACTTTTGCAAATAAAAAGGGAATAAGTAAATTAATGAAAGGGCTCACCATTGTTTATAGCAGTTCTTATTTGCATTGTAAATCGTTTTTTTTGTGTTTTGGTAAAGAATATTTTAAGGCAATTTTGTTTTGTTTTTTATTTGACAGTAAGAGGTTCTTCCGCATAAATTCGTCGTCATCATCATCATCAGCCTTTTTATCGTCCCACTGCTGGGCACATGTCTCTTCTCATACAGAGAACGATTTTAACAACGTTCTTATTTGCATTGTAAATCGTTTTTTTGTGTTTTGGTAAAGAATATTTTAAGGCAATTTTGTTTTGTTTTTTATTTGACAGTAAGAGGTTCTTCCGCATAAATTCGTCGTCATCATCATCATCAGCCTTTTTATCGTCCCACTGCTGGGCACATGTCTCCTCTCATACAGAGAACGATTTTAACAACGTTCTTATTTGCATTGTAAATCGTTTTTTTGTGTTTTGGTAAAGAATATTTTAAGGCAATTTTGTTTTGTTTTTTATTTGACAGTAAGAGGTTCTTCCGCATAAATTCGTCGTCATCATCATCATCAGCCTTTTTATCATCCCACTGCTGGGCACATGTCTCCTCTCATACAGAGAACGATTGGGCTTAACCACCACGCTTGCTCAATGCGGTTTGGCGAATTCAGACTTAAAGTCTAGGTTTCCTCAAGATATTTTCCTTCACCTTTTAATCAGTCATTGGTGTACAAGATATACTTAGAAAGTACATACTATAACTTAGAAAAGCTACATTGATACTTGCCTGACCTGGAATCGAACCCGAGCGCTCATAGTTGAGAGGCTGATGTTTTAACCACTAGGCCTCCACGACTACTAGGCCACCACGAAATTCTTCGTGCTTTCAAAGAACGAAGAATTTCTAAATGTTAGAAAACTGTTAGGTAGTACACTTGTCTCATCATCTGTAATCAAGTTTCCACTGCTCACACTGCTGCACATAGGCCTCCTCTCTGTGAGACGGCGTGGACTGTAATTCATCAAAAAATAAATATTAACAACGCTGTCGAGTGGTAATGTGCCCACCCAAGGTACTGGCGGAATTGCCACGTTGAATAGTAATGTTTAGGCTCTGGCAAAAGGAAAAGCCAGCCCTGGAATCGCGGGAAGTGCCAACTAACCGTTTGGAGATTTCTTTGAAGACGGCCGGCCCACATGCATATAGCTTTCACCTAAACAATACAAGTTCACAGCAAATTGTTTGTCACTAAAACAGGCGCTGTGCTCGTGTGCGCTCTGGCGAGATAAAAGCGTCTCAATAAAGTGTCGTGTGAACACGCGGTCAACACATATGTATGGAATGTATGTTGTGATAGGAACACTCGGAGGGAAATGTTTCTAAATTATATGATGTTGGTAACCTAAATATTTTTAGTAGAAATTAGGATAGATACGGGTAATATTTAAAAGACAAGAGTTTGGAAGTTTTATCACTAATTAATTTGAACTGTTTGATATAGAAAACATAGTCGACGAACTAAAATATTTACGGCATTTGGAGCCCACCAGAACAACGTCCAATATTCAGCTTTCCTAAAAGCAAATTTGGATTGACGAACGGTGGGATTTCTTTAAGAAAAAACAATAACGCAAAGTCAAACAAACTTCTTCACCTCTTCTAAGTTACACCAGAAATAGAAAAAATAGATTAACTGACACCGTGTATAGAATACATGCTTCCAAGTGAACTATGTATAATAAAGTCAATCTCTTGCAAAGAGTACAAATCTTCGAGAAGCAAAAACTCAAGCCTGAAAAGAAAAAGTCGATTGCAAGACTTCAACGTTCCAATCTTTAGTCCAGTGAAGAAAAGGCGACTAAGATGCTTTGGGATTTAGTTATTTACTTTTCTAGATAAAGTCTCGGCAGAGGCTTTGTCCATAATAAATTTTCTTGAGTGGAAAACACGTGGACACCGCTTTCGAAATAAATAAAAGATATTAAAATTAATTGACAATGGAGTTTCCTCTTTACGTTAAAAAGTATAAGTAGAACATTTTTTGCGTTACGTTTATTTTTATATTTGGCTTATTCTTTTATTAAATATTCATATATAATTACAGGCTCACTGGAGGCGTCGGTGAAGATATTATCACTGGATTTCCTTATTTTATTGTATTGTTTTACATTGCCACAGCTGTGTTTCGCTAAGGTAATACGCCAAGATAGTAAGTTTAGTTCACCTTGACGAACGCTTTTGGTTAATCTGCGGTTTTTGACAGTGTTTGGGATTTAGGCTATGCATGTCTTGTGAGATTTTATTAGTTTTGACAAGATCTGCTACCGGTATTTTTTTCCATGAAACATATTGAAGTGAATTATTTAAATTATGCAAAATTGAGTTTCATAATTACAAACCAACCAACTAAATTTCTACTTTTCTGCTTTTGCCGTTAAATAAATAAAAAAAAAAAACAAATGTAGAACTTCTAAGTAGGTACATTATTTAATATCGTAATCTTTCACTTCGCTTCAAAGACATGGACGGTGGAGGATAATGGACGTTGATTTACATTTGTATCACTTCCTACCCCCTCCCTTCTTCCCCCACTTCCAATTCAATTAATTAAATGATCGACATTATTAGACGGACTTTATGGGACGTTCCGTTTTTATTAACAACTTTATTTGTTTGTTAACTTATTGGGGAGTGTCTTATGTATCCGTTTAGAATACTTTCTTATTCTTTGTTTCAAAATATAGGGACAGGTGTTACGTGGCTGTTATGACGTAGATTTGAACATTATAATAATTTCAATATTAAGTAATTCGACTCACATTTCTTACGGTAATCCAAAAACAATTAAATATATGACTTTTCTTTTTAGGAATTAAAAAAAAGTTGCTTATTTTTATCGACCCCACAAAACAGACTTCAAAAAAGGAGAAAGTTCTCAATTCGTCTGTACTTTTTTTATATTTGTTATCTCATAACTTTAGACAGTTTGAACGGATTTTAGTATGAGTATTTCATTGGACGAATAACTGAAGAGCTACTCTTTTCACCTTATTCCAACATGCGTATAATGTAGTGAGCTGTATTATTATTACTTTATAATGCTGTACTATTATTTGTAAATATTTTATATCATAGCCGTTTATTGTCCTATAATAAAGATAATTAAAATAAAATTAAAAATATCACACCAACCAATTTTTATGATTCTTTTTTAATTGAAAAGATATTTTAGGTCCCACAAATGAAATTGGTGTTTTGTCGTACTAATCAATTTGATCTCAAATATCTCCTCTTTGGTAGATATGGAATTCCTATATAAAATGTATTCAGCTATATAATAATGAATGTGTGTTTTGAAAACCGTAAGTTATTTGTTTGTTTTTTTTTTCCTATTGGTTTTCTTTGCGTTACTCAGTATAAAAATGAAAAACTGGAAATATCGTGTTTCAAAATAGAGTGTGTTTTTTGATCCAACGTTTCCTTCTGGAAACTTTGATCTACAAAACAAGCCCCGTTGAAGCCCGGAGATCAAAGTTGATAACGAAGAATTGAAGGCTATTATGGGAGTGGATCCATCGCAAACTACGTCCGAGTTAGCTGCAGGTTGCCGTGTTAGTGATAAAATTGTCTTAATGCACTTGAACCAAATTGACAAACTGAAAAAAATTTAAAGGTTTAGTGTTGTAGTGCCGGCATCGTTTACTACAGCTTTCTTAAATCTGGCTAGACGATTATGGCAGATGTGTATTGTCAGTAACTGCAAACATTGATGGAAAAGCTAACCTCTGGACAATCGCTTTTTTATAAAAAAATACTACTAATACTACAAACGAGTGCTTGACCGAAATTCCGCCTAATGGTAAGCAGAGATTCAATCATTGATGGTAAAGCGCGCTAGTTTATTAAGAATATTGACTCAAAAAAAAAACTCAGTGAATAGGAAGAAAGATGGCAGTTGAGCGAGGTGATGCGATGTTAAACCCAACAAAGCGACCAACGATGTTGTGCCAGAGGGAGATTGATCTGGACGCCCTTCACAACCAAACTTGACGCATCGTACCCGGCACACATCGCAACAGCAGAGATCATGTTGGAACACGACGAATCGCTTGGCGGCAAGACTTTGTCTGGTAGATGGTAACTCTGCGTCTGGACTTGAAAAAAGACGATGATCCCTGAGTTTGTTTCGGCTATTTCTTCTCAGTGGTAGTCAGTCAGGATATGCCGGCTTCATCTAGTTAAAAAAAAAAAAACATGACGTGTAAAAGTGATCAGTGATCCTACTTGCTTAATAAACGATTTCATTTCATTTCAACAACGTGAGGGTGGAAAGTGGTGGAGGGTCGTCCGATGGTGCAACGGAGATGGGGGAATTAAATCATGCAATTCCCTTGCACACTCGCCAGAATGCATCCTATAGAAGACCGAAAGGCTGGCTACTCTACGCCTGTGCTCAAGGCTTTGGAGACCGTTTCGAGGTAAGTCTGGGTCGCCAATCAGCTTCTTCGCACGCATCTCCACTGCATCCAAAGTAGCCAGATGACATTTCGCAGCAGCAGCCCAAATGTGGCTGCAGTACTCCACACATAAGCGTACCTGTGCTTTGTATAACATTAGAAGCTGCTCCGGTGTGAAGTACCGCCGGACCTTTGTGATGACGCCAAGTTTTCTGGCAGCCACCTTGGCCTTGAACTCAATGAACCGCCCAAAGTTTATGTTCGAGGAAATCTCAACTCCCCAAAGCTGAAGGCGGTCGGTGCACTCCAAGGATACATTCTGAAAAGTAGGAGCCAAGGTGAACGGGCTCCTTTTGGCGGTGAAAAGACACGCTACCGGATGGTTGCGCAGAGAGCTTGTTGCCAATATGAGTAATGTGGTCGAAGCGAGCCTTAAGCGCCTTTTTGGCAGCATGGTTCTCTTCTCAAAGGCTCTCTTCTTTGAGCTTAGATCCGGAGCTCTGCGGTCACGAGCGTCAACCCAGGAAAGAAATGCCGTATGCTTACACTGTTTAGCTAGCACACAGTCGGCGTTGAACCATGGGCGAGCCGAGCCACCGACAGGCACGTCACTAAAGGGGATAAAATACTTCATAGCTTGACGCATCACATCGGATATAGCGTCCGCACAGCTCGACGGATTGTCAGAAGAGAAGCAGACCTGCTGCCAAGGATAAGACGCGAAGAAGTGGCGCATCTCATCCCAATCTGCTTTCTTGTATCGCCACATTCGCTGCTCACCATGCGAATCGCAATCAGGCATTGAAGTACCCCAGAGCGACGAACTGTATGTACGCCAGGGTGCCGGCCGATGCAGCGCATTGTCAGCAGCTTCACTGAGGTGGTCAACCAACAGCCATAAGGACGAAAAATGAGGGTCTTCGAGGTGACGGAGACGCCGGCAACGGATGTCATTGCGAACATACACACAGACCCCGGCACGCTGCAGGAAATGATGTTCCAAAGAGTATCCCGGGTAGCTGAGATATGCCGCTTCAGACATCTGATCTGGGTCTCCGTCAAAAAAAGTAGGTAGGGCTTTTCAGTCTCAAGGTGGTGATGGACTACATCGATATTGGAGTGCAAACCTCGAATGTTTGAGAGGTGCACTTTAAACGAGAGGACGTGCGCCCGCTGTGCACTCCTACATTTCCTTTTGTGATTTCTAATTTTATTTTATTGAGTGAATAGGAAGGAAGACGGCAGGTGAGCGAGGTGATGCGATGTTCCAACAACATCGCATCACCTCCAACAACACAACCAATGATGCCGCGCTGGAAATGATGCTCCAAAGAGTATCCCGGGTAGCCGAGGTATGCCGCATCAGGCGGACATCTGATCTGGGTCTCCGTCAAGAAAAGTAGATGCGGCTTATCAGTCTCAAGGTGATAGTGAACTGCTAAGAGATTGGAGTGCAGACCTCTAATATTACAGAGGTGCACTTTGAAAGAGAGGACGTGCGCCCGCTGTGCACACCTACTTTTCTTTTGTACTTTTCATTTAAATTTTAAATTGAGTGAATAGGAAGGAAGACGGCAGTTGAGCGAGGTGAAGCAATGTTAAACCCAACAACACTACCAACGATGCCGCGCCAGAGGGAGATTGGTATGGAGACTGCGGGGACGCCCGAACTCCCCCAGGGATCGCCATCGGGTCCTCACGTCCGGTCGCCAACCGGCACGATGGGGCCACTCAGGGATTTTCCGCAGTTGGCGGGGCAGCCTTTCGTATGTGGCTGGCACAATACTTGGGCCCCCAACTACCTGCGGTCGGCCAGCGGAGCACCGTGCTTCGGACCCCGCTAGCCTGCAAGACCAAACTCCCGACACAACAACATTTGGCACATCATACCCGGCATAATATATAGCAGGTACATACTTTGATTAAATAAATATCATGTTTAAAAAAGTCTACTTTATTTCCCTCCTTAGAAAATACCCATATCATATATAAGGACCTAATACTTTCAATTTGGACCCATAGAAATTTTTATTTTGATAATATTACCGGTAAGTTCAGAAGTTTTTAACCAAAATTAGGTACAGGTAAAAACTGAAGTCAACGAAATCGCCTCGTTTGCTTATGTACACTCACCATCGTTTTTCCATCCATGATGGAGTGAGCGTCTAGTCTGCTCGGATGCAGCTGGCATCCCAATTCTTTTCTCAACTAAATCATCATGTAAACTAAAAAGGTTTTAAAAGAAAATAATACCAGAAGTCGGCGACAAAAATCTGACATAAAATAACGTGGACACCGACTTCCAAAATTACTTCTCTTTCACTTTGTAGTGGTTTTTAGGGTTCCTAGGGAACCTTTATAGATTCGTCATGTCAGTCTGTCCGTCTTTCCGTCCGTACGTCACAGCCATTTTTTTCCGAAACTATAAGAGCGAAACTTTCCCCATAATTTGAACTGAAACTCAACGCTTATTACCACGTAATCTTCCATAAAAATAACTTAAATCCTTCAATTTCATAAATATCAGTGGTACGGACCCCTTTGTGCTTGAGTCCGACACGCACTCGGCCGGGTTTTTTTTGCAAAAAGGGGTTTTTATTTTGAAAAAAACAATTATAAAGTGACAACCTACCAAAAGTAACTTACCCCGGTACGTCATATTAAATTCTCACTTAATAGTTAACCGCCTACTAATTTCGTACACGTATGACGTATGTGACGTCATAGCAGCCATTATGACACCATATTTCACTCGGCAGCCATTTTAATTCGCTCATAAAGTGGGCATACATCACGGACGGTGCAGTGCGCCGCTCAAATCGAATTCTTGGCTTGCTTCTGTGGAACTCAGGAAAGTTAAGTTGTTCTGTAAAACAATTAAATTGGTTTGGAGAAGAAATGTCTTTTTACATCTATGCTAATTTGAAATAATCATGCATGTCGTCATGCCTCATTAGATAAAAACGAATTTATTGCAAAAGACAGCAAACATTTTTTCAGCTTTACTGCTTCATTGGGTATATTCATCAAAATTGTATACACTGGGACAGTTCGCATTTCTTAAATAAAATTAAAATATAGGTCAAAGCAGAATATCGTAGTCTAATTAAATAACTAACCTGCCTTTTTTGAAAAAAATCCATACTAATATTATAAATGCGAAAGAGTCTCTGTCTGTCTGTCCGTCTGTCCGGCTTTCACGCCAAAACTACTGAACCGATTTTAATGAAATTTGGTACACAGATAGTCTAAAGCCTGAGAAAGGACATAGGCTATATAACATCTCGCTATGACCAATAGAAGCAGAGCAGTAACAAACGCGGGCAACAGCTAGTACTCAATAATACTTCACCTATCGTCGAATACTATACTGTAGCCGGGATAGCAGTACGTCAAATTATCTTAAATGTTTTTATTATACATAATCTATATCAAAGTTACATTTTATTATACACTAGCGGCCGCCAGCGACTTCGTTCGCGTGGTTTAATTATGCTCCGCTCCTATTAGTCGCAGCGTGATATTATATAGCCTAAAGCCTTCCTGGATTAATGGGCTATCCAACGCAAAAAGAATTTTTCAAATCGGACCAGTAGTTCCTGAGATTAGTGCGCACAAACAAACAAACAAACAAACTCTTCAAGTTCCTGAGATTAGCGCGCACAAACAAACAAACAAACTCTTCAGCTTTATACAGTACGTTAAATAACAGAGGGCGTTCCCTTAAACTCGTTAATATATATCATTATTAGATTAAAATAAAAATATCAGCATAGAAAAATAAGCATAAAAAATCAGAATAAAAAAAATTCTAATTGGAAATAAATTTGAAACCTCCTGTTTTAAATCAAAATAGTAGTCATGTATAAATAAATTGCGACGTTGCCGTCTTTCATGTTCGCGTGTACAGTGTGTTTCTTTTACATGTCAATTTAAAATTTTTATTGAATATTTTCTTATTGGAAAAAATTTTAAAACATTTTGTTTTGGAATGGAAATATTTTTTTTAGCATGTATGTATGCTATACTACTTCGGGTTAACGGGAACGCCCTCTGTTAGTTAACATACTGTTTATTAGTATAGATAATCTATATCAAAGTTACATTTTTTACTCAATTCTTTGTTGCTGTAGAGGCAGCCCGACATTGGGCAAAAATTTGGAATCAAACTTTGCCAAAGATCATTTTGATAGCACTAAATGAGCCCGTCGTGAATATTATTCATATTTTTGTAGGCTACTAAACTTCAGCTTTATTTTCAGTTGTTCTCATAAAAAATACTTGGCAAGCGTTGCGGAGTAATTAAAGTGACAACAGTGAGAAAATATGAGAGAATTAAGTGTAAGGTCAGGTCTTTTGGATAGCTGTGACTGTTACGAGGGAAATGCAATGCGCTTGAACATAAACAAGGCTTACTACTTGGAAAGATGACAAGGATATTTACATTAAATGCCGGACCAAGGAATTTATACGAATATGGAATTAAAATAACAAAAGACACTTCTTTTGAATTATAAAAGAAGGGATAGACATTTTTATGACAACATCTTTGTGTGGTAACTCGCAAATCAGAGATTTTACAGACGCACTTACAGAGATCAATTTATTGTAGTTGTGGATATTACAAAATAATATATGTGTCATAAATATTTTATTAAAAATAACAGCTCTTTCCTAACTCAATTGTCTAGTTGATTAGTAACTAGCGGTCGCCCACGACTACGTACGCGTGGAGTTAGTTATTTCAACATTTTATATTAACCCCGAAAGAGATGTTTTTTTATGCTCCGCTGCTATTGGTCGGTCGCACCGTAGTGTTATAGCTTAAAACCTTCCTTGATTAATGGGCTATCCCATGCAAAAGTAATTTTTGAAATCGAACTAGTAGTTCCTGAGATTAGCGCGTTCAAACAAACAAACGAACAAATTTTTCAGCTGTATATAATAGTATCTAACAGATTTATCGACTCTGCGTTGTTCATTTTATTCAATACTTGTGGATAATCGGGCCGACAAATCCCGTACAAAGTTGTTTGAATCGGATTCCGATTCAGTAAGAAACATTTTACATTTATTTATAAGTAATTAAATTAAATAATTTTGAGCTTGTAGGTAAATGTTCCAGCTATTTATCAGGATTATGCAATAAGGTGTTCCCGGTCTCAGTGTTTCCGGTTCATATATTTTTAAATAATTTATTTAGTTTATTAGAAAAAGAAGACTCTCGTTAGTTTATGGTGAGAAATAAGTTGATTGATTGTTAAAGTGAACAGTGAACTCTAGTGGTGCTTTCTCTATACAAACGTATTCCGCTGTTTTCTTCGTAGTTAATGCTTTTAGAGCAATTATTGTTTTTTCGTCAATTTTACACCGTGATTATACGTGCCCCTATTATATGATTTTTTCCGAAACTTAAATAATAAACGAAATACGATACTTCAAAATCG
Source organism: Sesamia nonagrioides (assembly GCA_017933935.1). Lineage (NCBI taxonomy): Eukaryota > Metazoa > Arthropoda > Insecta > Lepidoptera > Noctuidae > Sesamia > Sesamia nonagrioides. The sequence continues at coordinate 850,251 of JADWQK010002541.1, forward strand.
CGAAAAATAACCCATTTATACCGCGAGTTCAGATGACTATTAGACAAACGTGATAAGTTTTCGACAAAAAGAAAATAATAAAAGGTATACTTTTCCTCTAAATTTTGATATAAAAATGATTGAGTTCTGTCGTATTTTGAAGAAGAAAACAGCGGAATACGAAACGTCTTTTGGTCAACGTTTTTGTAGGTAAAATCAGCCTGAGCTGCAGCTGTCCTTTTCGCACTTTACCGGAAGAGGTAAGAAGCAGCGCGACGGCAATTGTTTCTTCAAATACCTATTTTCTAAATTCCTCGGCAGTAAGAGTTTCAAAATTAAAGTAATGATAAAAATTGCAAAGTATAATAAGTTACATTTCACAAATGATGTACAGTCATGGGCAAATAAAACCATAAGATGCTGTATTTTACGAGGCAGATCTTGTATACAATAAGAAAACAACGTCAGACCCATAAGGATAAGGCAAACACATGACCATATAAACTATGAAAATTTACATCATCTTCGTAGTAACAATAGTAACGAATTTTGAAATAATCTTTTTTTTTCGCGAATTAATTCCAACTTCCTCAAAATTTGGTAATTTTTTAAAAAGTGACAACACCGTATTTGTCCGCATATGTATTGCCTACCGCACATGTATTAATACATCCTTTTGCGAAATAATATATTTTTTTTTAAGTTTAGTCTGGCTTTGTATGAATTAGTAGAATCAATACATAACAATACCTTCACGGATCGGATAGGGTTTTCTTTATATATTGTATATAGTAAAATTAGGAACGACCCTAACACATTACAGACTACTAGCACAAATTTGTTACTAAATAAAATATAACACTGTTTTCATTTATTTCTTAGGTAAAAACGTCGGCGTGAAAACTGATCTAACTATAAGTAATGGGTCGTTCTAGCGCCGGTAATGGGACTGTCAGATTCTATGAATTACATTCACACTGCGGGGAATGCGTCGGCAGATATTAGTATGAGATAGATAGGATTTTAAGACTGATATAATATGTGACTAAAACTAGTTTAAGATTGTTTCTTAACCAGTGTTATGAACCACTTTTATATAGGTTAAAAAAGTTTAGTAAATTTAACTGTGTCGTCAAATAAGAAAACGCGGTTAGTGAAAGGGAGGATAGGACTCCGGCAAAGCGCAGTAAGCAAACAGGCACTGTTTATATATGCGCTTATTTTAATATAAATATAAATTTAACCGGATGATTAGATGGTACCGTCTATAAAAGTTTATTGTGATAGAGCTCTTTAATAAAAATATATACGTCATGGATCGTCGATATCATTTCGATTAAAGTTGCTCGTTTGGTTTACGTAGTAGTGAGGCAAACAGTGTAACGTTATATTTTTATGATAGCGGTACATGGACAGAGTCGTTTTGGAAAGTGAGGACTGTCGAAAGGTCACTTTTCTTTGAGGCGCGGAGTATGGCACATCTCTGGGGCGTCTCTATCCTTTTGCCTATTTAAATTGTTATGGCCAAGATTGGAGGGTATATTTACACTTTGTACTTTAATTCAAAAATACACCTACGAGATGGATTACCTTTACCAACACGCCACGATGCTAATGACCCTATCGCTCCGCCGTCGCTGACGTCGATATATAGTAACAATTTGCTGCGCACTTTGTTTCCCAGTCTATAATTCATCGACACAAATATTTCAAACAAATTCCTAAAGCATTGAACAAACCCAAAACACAATTGATATTATAAATGCAAATCCGAGTTCCGTAGCTGATTATACTGAACATGCACCCTTCCAAGCCTTCCCAGCAGTGGACTTTAAAACGAACAGTATTAACTCCGGCAAATGTTGCCATCAGCTCATTTCAATATTAGGATTGAATCGATTTAAATTTATGAATTGTAAACGATTTTGTGGTTCGATTTCCCGATTCGGTTAGTTTGAATTTCGTTAGCCCATAATTATGGTTTGGTGATCGGTAATATTGATGGCTCTATTTATGTTTTGTATGACACGAATATTATTGACGTTTTTTACAAATACACATATCTATACTAATATATAAAGCTGAAGAGTTTGTTTCTATGTTTGTTTGTTTGTTCGCGCTAATCTCGGGAACTACTGATCCGATTTGAAAAAATCTTTTTGCGTTGGATAGCCCATTAATCCAGGAAGACTTTAGGCTACATAACATCAAGCTGCGACCAATAGGTGCGGGGCATAACTAACTCCACGCGAACGAAGTCGCTGGCGGCTGCCAGTGTATAATAAATATGAACTAGGTACGTACCAAACTAACTTTAGTTCCATCCATGAAGATTTTTTTTTTTATAATTAACTAGCGGCCGCCAGCGACTTCGTTCGCGTGGAGTTAGTTATGCTCCGCTTCTATTGGTCGCAGCGTGTTATATAGCCTAAAGTCTTCCTGGATTAATGGACTATCCAACGCAAAAATTTTTTTCAAATCGGACCAGTAGTTACTGAGAATAGCGCGTTCAAACAAATAAACTCTTCAGCTTTATATATTAGTATAGATTACTAGTGCTTGGCCGTCTGATGGTAAGCAGTGATGCAATCATTGATGGTAAAGCGCGCTTGGGGCGACGAGCCTTCTTGTCGGATTGCTGCCATGGGATGTGGGGGCTAAAGTCCTCGCCCATATGTGGTATGAGGCATATCTTCGCTGCCGCAAAAAATCGCGATACGGCGGACAGAGCTCCGGCGGCGTGATCTCATGGCGACATGGAGAGTACGACTGTCGCAACTCAGTGCTGGGCACGCCACAATAGAGGCGGTAAGTCCCCACTTTGGGAAGTGGCTAGAAAGGCGCGACGGCGCCGTCATCTTCCGCCTGACGCAGGTCCTCACCGGACACGGTTGTTTGGGGAGGTTCCTGTTCTGGATAAGGCGGGAGCCAGGATGTCACCGTTGTGTGGATGGCCCTAAGGATACGGCGAAGGTCTGCCCGGCTTGGCGCACGGCCGTGTCCTCGTGGCGGCGATCGGCGGCGATCTCTCGCGTCCGACCCTCGTCCAGGCCGTCCGGAGCGAGAGTGCATGGCAGGCGATCACATCCTTCTGCGAAGCGGTGATGCTGGCAAAGGAGGAGGCGAAGCGCGTGAGGCAGCGGGAATCCCAGCGCCCTCACGCCACTATCCGCCGCAGGAGACGACTTGGTCGGGAGATAACATCAAACTCCCGGCCACCGTCGGCACGGGCTTGCGGGCGGTGAACAGTGGCCAGCTCGCCGCCCGGTAAGGACCAGGCCCGAGTCGACGACGCATTATGTTTCACACGCGCCTCAAAGAGATGTTAGCTAGAGCTAGAAATGTAGGAGCCTATTCACTCTAGCCTCGAAGACACTTTTTTTTTATAAAATTATAAACTAGCGCTTGGCCGCAATCCCGCCTGATGGTAAGCAGTGACGCAATCGTTGGTGGTAAAGCGCACTAGTTTATTAAGAGCCTATTCACTCTAGCCTTGAAGACACTCAAATTGTAGTCCGACGGAAACACCGCCGCTGGCAAATTGTTCCAGTCCCTCGATGTACTCTTATTACGTCTTATTACCGCGTAATCTTTCATACAAATAAATCCTTTAATTTCATAAATCAATGGTACGGAACCCTTTGTGCGTGAGCCCAACACGCACTTGTTTAAAACAGAATCTTTTTTAAGGGAGGGAGGAGTTCAATTTCAACAAATGACGTAGGTAGTGAATTGTGAAATAATACGTAAATCCGTCAATTCCGGATGCACACTGACTTTGTAACAGCATTTTTTTTATTAATATTCTCCTGAAAAATAACAGAATTTAAAATGTTAATCCCTTCGGACAATGTAGGTATTCAATTTAAATGTTAGTTATTAAAAATGTGTGAAACACTTTTATTTATTACTTGAACTGCAGCCTGAGCACGTACACATTTTTAACGTTCATTTTGCATACTTGTACTTCTTGCAAGTGATACACACGTGAAATACACACGTAACCAGCTACATTACCCTTACTTTATGATTGACCATCAGCGACTTGAGGTTTTACGCGCATAAATTTCCATTCTTTAAGAATAACGGGATAAAAAGTATACCGGGTATTAGTTCTAATTATTAACCATCTGTGTACTAAATTATAATCAAATCCGTTTAGTAGTTTCTGCACGAAATAAACATAAATGCATCCTTCCTACAAACTTACGCATTTATAATATTGGTTGGCTTTTTTTTCTGTACTTGTAAAATTCTCTCAATGGAACTGAACGTTGATAATAGCCCCACGCATCGTGGGTTAGACAATCGAGTTTAATAAACCATTTACCTAATCTGAACGCTAGCGCGCTTTAGCATCATCGATTATGTACATCAATATTTATCATCAGGCGGGATTATGATCAAGCAGTAATCTATAATTATTAGAAAAAGGGGTGGGGCTATGCCGCACTACGCACATTGATTACGGCGATAAGGATGATTTTAGCTTGGACGGTGTAAGCACAATAAAACGACGTGTGAACACTTTAAAGGTTTATTTGACACTAACTAAAAATTCGAGAGCTTATGGACTGTATAAAAAGGTATAAGTACATATAGTTTAAAATCATTGTGCATAGATAATGTAGTGGTGCTTTACGCTTAGACATTCCGCCCACCAAAGGGTCTACCCCTTTATTAATATAACAAACGAAACAACAACAAAACGTATTTCTATGATGTGCGTAAGGCACTTATTTGTAAATGAAAACTAAAATAAACAAGTAAAATGAAGCAACTATCATACTATTAAATATTAAAATGATGACTTAAAATTAAAGGTAAGTACCGATAGGTTTACATAACTGGTTATTATATTTGTAGGTAGAACATAATGCACAATACAGATAAGTAGGTAAACCAACAAACTGCCGGCGACAGATCAACCTTGGCAATGCTAAAGAACTAATTTATCCAATAATAAGTCGTACGACAACCACATAAGACGCTTTATCCTGCTTAATCTGTTGCCGTCGTTTGTAAAAAGAAACAGTAAACTATAAATTGCATTCACCGCTGCTAACCGCCCACCGTGCGATATTAATAATTAATAATTAGCTATGTAGTTTTGTTTTAATGTATGTATAGGTAGGAAGTTATGGAGCCTGGAATGTTTACATCATTTACATCAAAAAAGGTGAGTACAATGATAAGTAGTAAAAATACGATAACATGACTTAATTAAGATAGGTAGGTAGGTGCATTCTAATATGAATCACTAGCTACCTCCAGTAACATGATTTTTTACACATTGTTATCGAGACTGAGTTTTAAATAGGTAACATGAATAATGCGTAACATTAGTGAATAAGTGTACGGGTTCGATTCCCGGCTAAATTTATCTACGTATGAGTTTTTTTTTTTTTTGCAGGTTAAACAATGAAATTTAGTTTGAAGTTTGTTTAGGTAATATACATAATTTACTCACGGGTCGTTTATAAACACCGTTTTTACATTTTATTGTCACAACACGAGTAATACCATCTGGGCCTGCGTGAGTTTTAATTATTTTGCCCAATATCCATTTACTAGGAGGAATGTTATCATCCTTTAAAATTACAATGTCATCGATTGTTGGTTCAGATTGTTTTATATTCCATTTATATCTTTGGTTCAAATTTACGAGATATTCTTTGTGCCATCTGTTCCAAAAATCGTTGACAATTTTTTGAGTTAGCCTCCATCTATCTAAACTAGAAACATTACAGTTTGTATAATTTTCATCACACAAATTTATCAACGGTTCACCTATCAGAAAGTGGCCGGGTGTGAGTGGAAGGGGGTCATTGGGGTCGTCACTAAGCACAGTTATGGGTCGCGAATTTAAACATGCTTCGATCTGAGTTAATACTGTCGTTAGCTCCTCATACGTTAGTGTTGCATCTCCAATGACTTTCATAAGATGACTCTTGGTGCTGCGTATGCCAGCCTCCCACAAGCCACCAAAATTGGGTGAGTGAGGGGGTATGTAATGCCACGTAGTACGTTCTAGGACCAGCAACTCTGCTACTTCACCAGGAATGGAAGATTTTGCATTGTTAAACATGTCTCTCAGCTGTTTATCTGCACCCACGAAATTAGTGCCGTTATCACTGTAAACATCGCGGCAATGACCTCGTCTCAACGTGAAGCGTCGGAATGCCGCAATTAATGCCTTAGCAGTCATGTCGGTGATAGCTTCTAGGTGTATGGCACGCGTTACCATACAGATAAACAAGCATAAATAGCCCTTATACGATGTAGCTCCTCTGCCCGGCGAGAAACGTATGTTGATGGGGCCTGCGTAGTCCACACCAGATGATTTAAAAGGCCGGTCGGCCTTAACTCTCGCGTCAGGTAACTGACCCATCAGTTGTGTAGTATTCTTTTTAGAATACCTAACGCAGGTAACACATTCACGGTATAATTTCTTCGTTAGATCCTTAGCTCGTAAGCTCCAGTATTTAGACCTCAAATAATTTAACGTGACTAGAGGTCCGCCATGCAGTGTCTTAATATGAGCATCTTTAACTATTAACCTGCTAAGATGACTCTTAGCGGGTAAAATTATTTGATGCTGGGTATCATAGTCCATTTCTGATTTAGTAATACGTCCGCCAACTCTTAGAATCCCATTGTTGTCTACAATGGGGCAAAGGTTGCGAAGCTTACTCCGTTTCAACACGTAACCACGAGATTTTAACTGTCTTATATCCTCATTAAATTCAATAGATTGCACCTGTTTAATACATTTATTTAATGTTTCTGTTAATTCTTTTGGCGCAATAAACTTAGAAAATTGCTCGCGTTCAGACAAAGGTAATTTAAAATTAAGAAATCCTCTACAATTTGAGATTACCCTGAACAGATGTGATAAATTTGAAAATTTTGTACAAATTAATTCTAGTTCAATATTATAAATAGCGGTTAAAAATCTCGTGCGTTTTTCCTCATGCGTACCTTCATAGTTATGAACATTAAAATTCATATTTAGGTTAGACAACCAAACTGGTCCACTCCACCATAGTGAATGATTCAATAACTCTGAACCTTGTAAGCCCCGTGACGCACAATCAGCTGGGTTCATATCTGTAGATACGTGTCCCCATTGGTCGTAATCTACAGTGGTCAGTATACCTGACACCCGATTGCTTACGAAGGTGTTCCACCTGCTTGGTCCGCTCTTTAACCAAGCAAGTACAACGGTGGAATCTGTCCACGCTAATAACTTGGTTTGAGGCACACACAGCACTTGAGAGGTTTCTAAATTTAGTTTAGGATTTTTTGATAACTTTCTCTCTAAAAACTCAAATCTTATATTGGCTATCTCCTTTGATCCACCAAATTTACATTCTGGATTTTCAGTTTTAAATGGTAATCTTACCACAAATCGTCCGTTTTCATCTCTCACTTTGGTGGCATCATAAAATACATGACATATTTCTTCTTCTTTTGAAATTCTTCTCTTTATGTTGCTTGGTTCCCTCTCTATCTCCCAAAATTGTTTCAGTAACTCATCGTCGTTTATCTGTGCGTGTAGGTTTGTAATGCGTTTCCTTGCTGTTGGATTTTGTAGTGTCGTCCTGCCAGATACCACCCACCCTAGGATTGTATTTTGTGCCACTAAATTGCCCTCAGGGTGTTTGATAATACCATCTAAAAGTATGTTGCTATAAACCTCAGCACCAAGTAAAATATCAATTTTACCTGGTGTTGTGAATCCTGGATCCGCCAACTCCCGACCTCGAAGTTCTAACCAATCGGGAAATCTAAGATTACTGGTGGGTAACAGTGTTGTTAATGTGCGTAGCACATACGCATTCACTCTAATCGACTCATTGGGATTGTGGCGTGATTTCACAGCTAGTGAAACCATGTGTTTAATTTTCGTTTGCCCCTCTCCCACACCGGACACCCAACCACTCACTGATATACGTGTTAAATTAAGGAACTGAACAGTCGCCTCAGATATAAATGACGCCTGTGACCCTTGGTCTAACAAGGCCCTAATAACGTGTCTACAACCATTCTTACTGTTGACTAATACTTTAGCAGTAGCTAATAACACAGCATTTGTTTGTATATGCTCACTTGAGAAATTAGAAACAACATGTGTAGCATTAGATGACGAATTAGACTTACCTAGCGACGCCTCACAAACGGTACCTGCAGCAGTGTTTGTCCCCTCGTTGGACTTCTCGGCTTTTTCCTCTCTCTCGAAGTGCAGAAGGGAGTGATGCCGACGTCCACATCGTTTGCAGCATGCTGACTGTCGACACTTATTCACAGAGTGTGATGGCGCGAGGCAGTTAAAACAAAGTTTGTGTTTCTTGACATTCTCTTGTCTTTCTTGAGTAGTCATACTGGCGAATGTTTTACAATGATAGATATAGTGCTGATCTCCACATAATAAACATTTAATGTCACGCTCTTTTCCTTCCTTGCTCACATTCGCATGAAAGGACTTAGCTTTAGCTGCCTGCTTCGGTTGCGACGTTCTCGCCTTGTTAGCTTCAATCATTTCCAAAGATCTGAATCTAGCCTCCAGAAAATTTCTTAAGTTATGCCATGTGGGTATATCACACTTTGATGCACTGAGTTGCTGTTCCCATAGCCTTACTGATTCCGGATCCAGCTTGGACTCAATTAAATAGGTAATGATTAAGTCCCAAGAATCAATCTCCACCTTTAAGTTTTTTAACGACTTTAAACACGATGAACTTGTGTCTAGTAGGTGTCTAATACAACTCGCCGACTCAGTATGTATAGATTTTTGCGATATAAAGGTTCTCAACATAGCTTTACAATTATATCTTTTGTTGTTATAGCGTAGTATTAGCTCGTTCCAAGCGTCGGTGTAATTTGCATTTGTCGTAGTGTAGTTACGAAGTATTGCTTCTGGTTCTCCCGTTAAGTTACATTTTAAGTAATGTAGTTTGTGTACTGGAGATAGTTTAGTGTTATTATGTATCAGCGAAGTAAATAAGTCATAAAATGTCTGCCACTCTTCATATTTGCCGCTGAATGTGGGTATGTTGATTTGTGGCAATTTTATTTCGTTGCTGTCCGAGCATGTGGAGCATGACCTTTGACTTTCAGTTTTATAAGGCGATGAAGATTGTTGTGCTGCATCCTGGAACTGCTGAAGAGCCTCTTTCACACTAGACTTATATTGCACGTACAACTCTTGAAAGACTTCATATGTTTTTTCCTTAAAGTACGAATTTTTTCTTTGCTCGTAAGTTGTAATGCTCAAAATAATGCTTTTGTGTCCTTCTTTAAAGTTATTCCATAACTCTTCAAGCATTTCTAACCTTGTTTCCAAGTATGGCTTCTTAATTCTATCTTTCGGCGTTTTTTTGTAGTTTTTCTCTGCATTCTTTAGGCTATCTAATAGCTCAATTTGATATACCAGAAGATCTTCCATCACAGCTTATTTAACACTCGTTGGTATTAGTTTCACTCACAGTTAGTTAGATGTTTTATCTTTGTTCGAAGTTTAATGTCCACAAGTATGTCTACGCGGTAGCGAGCACGTGGCACTTGTTAACTAGCACTTACAGTAAGTTTTTTATCGTAATCCGATCACACACTGAATATTGTAAGTACAGTTAATTGTTCTGATAAATAGTTTTTAAAATGTCACAGCTCCGTCCACTAAATTATTTGCAATAAAAACGTGTTCCTTATCGCTTTCTTTTGTTCTCCAACGCGCTCGTTAGTCGCAGGTAGGCGACAAGATCCGGTTCGAAATAGGACCATATGATTACGGCGATAAGGATGATTTTAGCTTGGACAGTGTAAGCACAATAAAACGACGTGTGAACACTTTAAAGGTTTATTTGACACTAAAAAAAAGTCAAGAGCTTTTAATGGACTGTATAAAAAGGTATAGGTATAAGTACATATAGGCACAATTATTGTGCATAGCTGTGGTAGTGGTGCTTTACGCTTAGACACATTATATTTTTCAATTTTAAAACAAGACTCTATAAATAAACAGTTATAAAAAACATATCTTATAATTTCCTTTTTTTTAGACGAACCATTCTTTTATCACAACATTTTTACTACTACTAAAACAACATATTTTTTCACTTGTCTCCCGAATCTGGTTCCAAACTTAAATATATTTAATTTCTTTATAAATGTTAGCTGCCAGAGACAATAATGAAATTCAACCTCAACATCCCCTCTGAATTTTATTATTGTCTCAAAATAAAATTTTAAAATCATCCTAAGACATAGCATTCAAACATTCACATCAATACATAACATGTAACCCCCTCAATACAAAACAACTCATATAAAACTTCAATACAACTTCAACTCACTATCTATAGCTTCTCACTATCTATAGCTTCAACAAACTCCCTATCTATAACTTCGACAGTCTCCCTGTCTATAAACTTCAAACTCCCTATCTTTAACTTCAAACTCCTTATCTAACTTCTAACTCTCTATCTATAACTTCAAACTCCCTATCTCTAACTTCGACAACTCCGACAGTCTTCCTGCCTATAAACTCCCTATCGATAACTTCAATTCTATCACAAAACACCCTATCTATAACTTCAACAACTATTACAAAACACACCCTATCTAAACTTCAGCTCTATTAGAAAACCTACCCTATCTAAAACTTCCACTCTATTATAAAGCCACACCATCAAAAGCTTCAACTCTATTATAAAGACATACTCTACCTAAAACTTCAAAATCTATTAGAAAACACACCATCTAACTAACCCCAACCCTACTACTAAAACATCATATCTAAAATAAACTCCCTGTCTAAAAAGCAGCCTTTACATAACCTTCAATTTCATAAATATCACTAACCTTTACACTTTTATTACATGTCACAACCCTTGAATACATAACTTTCAATTTTGCAGGATCCCAACTCATCTCTATTATTTGTAAAACCTACCAACAAACCCCTAATACATCTGGTCTAATTTTATTTATCAAATAAAATATAGACCCTATCTGTACAGGGCAGGGGTCAGCATGTACGTTCCGTACTACCCCATGTGTACATGGAGAAACAACACTATAATGGACTGTATATACTATTTATTTTACTATAAAATCTGTCTGTACAAAACACTGTGGGAAACTATTTTATAATGTTGGCAACACTAGCACTATGACGGGTACGGCAATTTACAATAATGGCAATACTGACAACACTATATAACTATGGCGGGAAAGGGATTTAAAAAAAAACGTAATGAAACTATGACGTGGAATATGGCGGCAAACACTGTCACTATTACTGCACTGCACTGTTACTATAATGCACTGTTACTGTTCACTATCACTGTTTACTGTCACTATTCACTGTTTACTGTCACTATTCACTGTTCACTGTTCACTCGGAGATCAACTGGAAGATTATTCAAAACTGAATGCTATTTACTATTACTATACTTCACTGTTTACTATACTGTTACACGGTACTATTCACTATTTCTCGCAGATCAGCTCGAACGATGACTCGAAAACTGAATAACTGTTTACTATTACTGTACTTCACTATAGACTATACTAATTCACTGTACTATTCACTATTTCTCGCAGATCAGCTCGAACGACAACTCAAAACTGAATAACTATTTACTATTACTATACTTCACTGTTTACTATATTATTTCACTGTACTATTCACTGTTTCCTCTCAGATCAGCTCGAACGATCACTCAAAACTGAATAACTATTCTGTGTAGTAATCGCGACGCCCCCGCAAGGGGGCGTGGCGAGCGTCTCCTAGGGCTTTAGCCCCCTGGACGCGGGGTCAAGTTTGTTGGTCCGCCACTGCGGACCCCTCACTATTTTCGGCTGACAATGGCCTGTGAGCCTTATGACGTGCGTGAGTTGCGCACGTCTTGTGAATAGTGAATAACTATTCGCCGGCTAGTTCGTGTATTTATACGGTCAAACCGCGAGTCGAGAACTTTCCCGAATCGCTTTACAGAATAGTTCCGAATCTTCCCGCGGCTACGCGGACCGGAAGATGATATGTCTGTACTCTTCTTTATCTATCTGTCTCGTTCTAACATTGGCGGTTGGGTGGTTCCGCTACTCGACAACAGATGTCGCTGATGCTAAAGAAGTTGATATGTCTGTACTCTTCTTTATCTATCTGTCTCGTTCTAACATTGGCGGTTGGGTGGTTCCGCTACTCGACAACAGATGTCGCTGATGCTAAAGAAGTTGATATTTGTCAAGTCGATAACTGTCAATATGTTAATGTTTTATTATTCTTCAGAATTCTAGATCTTTCGTTTGATTTATTATCTATGGCTATTGCGTCGAAATGTCATCTGTCAGTCTTGCTATTATTTGTTTACATATTTTGTTGTGATAATTTTCTCAAAATGCTTCTATTAATTTTTATGTGAATGTGGAATGTGAAGTGGAATGTTTTCGTCGCGAACACTATCAATTGTCTATAATTATGCACATCACTACTATTACTTTTCCATTTTGTTCTTCTTCTTCAAAAGTAGAAAACTCCTCCACATCACATCAACTTCCTATAATTATGCACATCAACACTAATATTCTTCCCCTCTTGATGTGCAACAATTCAAATATTCGGAAATGCTTTTTCTTTCAAGTTGCCGTATTCAAAATTCTTCATTCATTGTTCAATGTAAAACTTCTCATAAATTTTCAAATAATTTTCTCTCTAACCTCTATATCAATTCCAATAATTATTTAAATCTTCTAATTCCAAATTCTTTTTCCAGTCCTTCAGATATCTTATTTCTTTTCCTTTTCCACTATTTCCAATATTTATTATAGAATTCCATCATCAACATAATATTGCCAAATAAATTTCTTTTCCTTTAATATACATATTTTATTTTCACCAAAATTGTATTCCATAGGTATTTCCATAAAATGTCTTCATTTAGCTCTTCATATAATTTTCAAAGACCTCATTTTCTTCACCATTATTTGTTGTTCTAGAAAAATCGCTCCTCTTTTGTTTCTTCAACATCTAAATTTTTATTTTCATTTTATCTTTCTAAACTTCCCCTCTCAAACTCATAATCAATATTTTCTTCAGTTTCTTCAAATAGTTTATATTTTCCAATCAAGCTAGCTTACTGCTGCACCCATTCTGGGCCCATAACCTGTTGTAGTTATAAAATAAATGGGATGCAGTACCTCTTGGGATCCTTTTGTAAAAGCTTCGAAATTAAATCACATATAATTCATTCACACATTATATTTTTCAATTTTAAAACAAGACTCTATAAATAAACAGTTATAAAAAACATATCTTATAATTTCCTTTTTTTAGACGAACCATTCTTTTATCACAACATTTTTACTACTACTAAAACAACAACATATTTTTTCACTTGTCTCCCGAATCTGTCTTCCAAACTTAAATATATTTAATTTCTTTATAAATGTTAGCTGCCAGAGACAATAATGAAATTCAACCTCAACACCATTGTGGAGAAATTCACCAAAACCTGATTCCGCTGGGCGAACGTTGTCCTGGCGGAACTTTTTAATCCATTGACTTTAGAAAAGAGATGTGTCCAAAAATTAGTGTGTATTTGTGTGTAATTGTGTATGTATGAATAAAATTTGTGCATGCATAGACTTCGGAGAAATTCAAGTTTGCTGCGCGAACGTTTGGCCATTAGCTAGTTTTCATATAAAGCGCTTACATAGAGAGCTGTAGATTTTAACATACGTTGTTTTGAATTTGTGCATATTTGTGTACAAAACAGATTTAGAAAAAAACGTAGGACTAAAAAGATAAAAATATAAACGTAAAACACGCTTTTTAGGCCATAGTTCTTAAAGTATGCACTTTGGGGTCTAGATGTTCACGTTTATACAAACCTTGTAAGTGTCTGCAACATATTGCCTGTTGAGGTTGAATTTCATTATTGTCTCTGGCAGCTAACATTTATAAAGAAATTAAATATATTTAAGTTTGGAAGACAGATTCGGGAGACAAGTGAAAAATATGTTGTTGTTTTAGATGTAGTACCTAGTAAAAATGTTGTGATAAAAGAATGGTTCGTCTAAAAAAAAAGGAAATTATAAGATATGTTTTTTATAACTGTTTATTTATAGAGTCTTGTTTTAAAATTGAAAAATATAATGTGTGAATGAATTATATGTGATTTAATTTCGAAGCTTTTACAAAAGGATCCCAAGAGGTACTGCATCCCATTTATTTTATAACTACAACAGGTTATGGGCCCAGAATGGGTGCAGCAGTAAGCTTGTAATGGAAAATGTGACTATTTGAAGAAGATATTGATTATGAGTTTGAGAGGGGAAGTTTAGAAAGAGAAAATAAAAATGAAAATTTTGATGTCAAAGGAAAAAAAAGAGGAGCGATTTTTCTAGAACAAAAATAATGGTGAAGAAAATGAGGTCATTGAAAATTATGTGAAGAACTAAATGAAGACATTTTATGGAGGTACCGTTGGAATACAATTTTGGTGAAAATAAAATATGTGTATTAAAGGAAAAGAAATTTATTTGGCAATATTATGTTGATGATGGAATTCTATAATAAATATTAGAAATAGTGGAAAAGGAAAAAAAATAAGATATCTGAAGGACTGGAAAAGGAATTTGGAATTATAAGATTTGATAATTATTGGAATTGATATAGAGGTTATAGAGAAAATTATTTGAAAATTTATGAGAAGTTTTACATTGAACAATGAATGCAGAATTTTGGATACGGCAACTTGAAAGGAAAAGCATTTCCGAATATTTGAATTGTTGCACATCAAGAGGGGAAGAATATTAGTGTTGATGTGCATAATTATAGGAAATTGATGTGATATGGAGGAGGAGTTTTCTACTTTTGAAGAAGAACAACAAAATGGAAGAATATTAGTTGTGATGTGCCGTAGACAATTGATGTGATGTGCTTAGTTACAGGCAATTAATAGGGTCTTTATTATATTTGATAAATAAAATTAGACTAGATGTATTAGGGGTTTGTTAGTTGGTTTTGCAAATAATGGTTATAAGAGTTGGGATCCTGCAAAATTGAAAGTCGTGTATTCAAGGGTTGTGACATTTAATAAAAGTGTAATAGTTATTGATCTGTATTTAGTAACGGTGTAACAAAAGTGTAAAGGTTAGTGATATTTATGAAATTGAAGGTTATGTAAAGACTGCATTTTAGACAGGGAGTTATTTTAGATATGATGTGTTTTAGTAGTAGAGTTGAGGTTAGATGGTGTCTTTGTAATAGGGTTTTTGAAGTTTTAGGTAGGGTGTATTTCTAATAGAGCTGAAGTTTAGATAGGGTGTGTTTTGTAATAGTTGAAGTTTTAGGTAGGGTGTGTTTCCTAATAGAGCTGAAGTTTAGATAGGGTGTGTTTTGTAATAGTTGAAGTTATAGATAGGGTGTTTTGTGATAGAATTGAAGTTATGGATAGGGATTTTATGGGCAGGAAGACTGTCGGAGTTGTTGAAGTTATAGATAGGGTGTTTTGTGATAGAATTGAAGTTATCGATAGGGAGTTTATAGGCAGGAAGACTGTCGGAGTTGTCGAAGTTATAGATAGAGAGTTAGAAGTTAGATAGGGAGTTTGAAGTTTATAGAGAGGG
Source organism: Sesamia nonagrioides (assembly GCA_017933935.1). NCBI lineage: Eukaryota > Metazoa > Arthropoda > Insecta > Lepidoptera > Noctuidae > Sesamia > Sesamia nonagrioides. Next base: position 865,866 of record JADWQK010002541.1, read on the forward strand.
AGACTGTCGAAGTTATAGATAGGGAGTTAGTTGAAGCTATAGATAGTGAGAAGCTATAGATAGTGAGTTGAAGTTGTATTGAAGTTTATGGGTTTCTTTGTGTATTGAGGGGATTATAGGTTATGTATTGAAGTTGTTTATAGAGAGTGTATTGAAATTGTTTGAAAGTTATGTCTTAGGATGATTTTAAAATTTTATTTTGAGACAATAATAAAATTCAGAGGGGATGTTGAGGTTGAATTTCATTATTGTCTCTGGCAGCTAACATTTATAAAGAAATTAAATATATTTAAGTTTGGAAGACAGATTCGGGAGACAAGTGAAAAAATATGTTGTTGTTTCTGTAGTAGTAAAAATGTTGTGATAAAAGAATGGTTCGTCTAAAAAAAAAAGGAAATTATAAGATATGTTTTTTATAACTGTTTATTTATAGAGTCTTGTTTTAAAATTGAAAAAAAATATAATGTGTGAATGAATTACCTATATGTGATTTAATTTTGAAGTTTTTTACAAAAGGATCCCAAGAGGTACTGCATCCCATTTATTTTATAACTACAACATTGCCAAATATCAATGACGTTCCTTTAGTAATAGAGATATAGGACAATTTACCATGACAAAATCACTGTTTACAAAGCAGTCAAATATCACGACATTCTAAAGGAATTGCATGGTAAAATGTATGCCAATAATTAGTGTATTCATTCAACTATTCACATGCAAAATGTCTTGTCATTAAATTCAGTAATTAAAGAAAAACAATTAAAATACTGACGAAGCATCGAAAACCTACATAACCCGACCAAGTTCGGATAGCTATAAAAAAGCGGCCGTGCAAAATATCTTAAGAACGTTCTTAACCTTCCAATATAGTATTTATTAATATGGTACAGTTGCGTACACAAGCGTTAGGAAAAAATAAAACAATTGCATTTCTTGAATGAAAAATGTTTTTTTTTTATAATAACGCCACTATCTACGACAAAAATAAATCTTCAATAACAAGTACTTCTCTATTTAAATATCCGTGTACACACACGCACACTAAATAATCTGTGATTTTATAATACCCCTTTTTGCAAAGTTTGGCCTTTATATAGTTTTTACATCGTTTAATGGGTACGTTTCGAATGTCCATGGGAAGCTTGTTGTAAGTGTATACATTGACCCATGAACGAGTTGCCTACTCTGTGGAGACGAGTGTGATGTACAAGATTGTTTGTTCCTGGTATTTATATTATGAGTATCGCTTATTTTCTGAAAATCCGATATGTTTTTATGTACATACATAAGATTTTCAAATATACATTGGCCGTTAGCTCGCGTTCACAAGTTACATTCCAGTCCGGACGGTACTGTGCGCATAGCTACTGTACGCCTTTCAAACGGAACTTGTTTATCTAGACTGTGAACTAAATTCTGTCCACTGACAGATAAATCCGATTAAATTTGTTGTTTTTGTCTTTTAGCTAGTATGTTTATTCATTTCTTTAATCTTTATCGATTGCTTGTATACGTTAAAACTTCATAAACTAAATTCTTGAGGATTCTTCGGATTCGTAGCTCGCCTCAACCGGAGTCCCGAACCTGCGAACGTCTTTAAGACCCGTCTTCAAGCAGTTCCAATGGAACTGACTTGAAACCCAAAATAAAGCAAACCATTTCAGAACTTTTATATACTCATTCCGCTGCACCTTATTTTGTGTGAAAAAGTTAAATATATGGGTTACTAGCTTTCCGCCCGCGGCATCGCCCGCGTGGAGTTCGGTTATATCGCGCTTTTTAGATTTCCTCGGGAATATCAAATTTTTCCGGGATAAAATGTAGCTTATGTTCTTTCACAGGGTCTAAAGATTGTCTGTGCCAAATTTCATCAAAATCGGTTGAAAGGTTTATTCGGGAAACCGTAACAGACAGACAGACAGACAGACTGACCGACAGACAGAGTTACTTTCGCATTTATAATATTAGTATGGATAACAGGGTAATTTTCCATAAAAACAAAATAAAAGGTCTTTTAAAAGTCGTAAATTGTCACGTAGCAAAATATGACAGCGAGCGACATCTCTTGACACGAGTTGAGACATCGAGCCGAGAGATGGCGTTACGCGAAAATACGGTCGATAACAAAATAAGGCAATTTAAATAAGTAACGACCTAATTAAATACAATGAAGAGAGAGTCAAAAATTAAAAATGCAATTCGTGGAACGCATTTGTCTATGGTTCAAGAAAAATGATTTAGGAGGTGGGTCGTTCGTTTGGCTAAGCTCTAGAAGTTTCTAGAGAAACGAATTGATGGCTTGCTCGGTGGTGGCTGGTCTGCTGGTGTTGCTGGTACGCAAGGTTGGCGTGTTTGCGCCTTAAACCCTATGGGGTTGAGCGTCTAGCAGTTTGGCTGATATTTCTGAGTATTCATTTCTGTACCCAGAATATTTCTCCCCGTGTTTTCTTGTTCTATGGTGCTGACTTAGGTCAAATGTTGCTCTAGATTTGGCTCTTTTGGCGGGCCTAGGGCAGGAACCCGTGTGGAGGCGTCGCATCCTGACTTGCCTCAGGTGGCCTTGATTCCGATCGGATCAGGCTTGTTTGGAGTAGAAGTGTGCTGAACCCTGGTGGTACGGCACATCCAATTCTCTTTCGACGACGACTAGACAGGTATAAGCTGGCACAATTTCTTTGTTAATATGACACCCGTCAGTTAGTGAAGCCAAGAGTCTTTGTACCGTAAATCAGAGGTGTTAATCAGGAGAACTAATCAGAGATGTTAGTCTCCCTGTACTTAGTTATTGTTGGATGTATCTAGTGAGAGAGAGTTTAGAACAGGTTGCGTCTAAATAGGCTATACTTAACCAAGTTTTATATATTTCAATATTGTGCACAACCTAAGATAACTTATGTAGGTACCGATGAGCTGTGGTCACAACGGTTCACCTCACGAATCATTCTTCAAGCGACCCTGAGCTTGTTAAATTGTCTCATGTGGATTCCCTGCCTCACTCCGACCCGAGACGGAGTGAGTCAGGAAATCGACTGGATAAGTTAGGAGATTTGTTTTGTCATAAACTTATGACACAGGATAATTTAAAAAAAAACTTGTAATTGTATTGTTATTGTTTCATTTAATGATCCTAGCTACCAATTTTTTTAATTTTTTTTTTTACAAATTAGAAACCAGCGCTTGACCGCAATCCTGCCTGATGGTAAGCAGTAAATTTATTTATTTCATAATTAAATTTACTGCAGCACGGGTAGAGGTATTAATTACCATCTTGTTACAAAATTTATTTTATACTATTATTACTTCTAATCAAGTGGTGGCGCAGATGGCACGAAAATCTTGAACTTGTATACAAGTGATTGGCGTTCAAAAGGTTAATACAAGTTATAAAAGATTTTATTTTTATGTTGCATTTGTATTATGAATACTCAACCATAAGCTATTACACCAGGTTGTGTATGAATTTATGGTGTTAAATTAATCTTTTTAATAAAAGTATATATGTATGTGTACGTATTTGCAGTGTTAAACTCTCCTTTCTACTAAAATTACGTTGACAAATATCACATTGATAAGGTTTTTCATCAGTGTGTACGCACATGCTTTGTTAAACAGTGTGTGTACGCATATGCTTTGTTAAATTACTCTTATCACTAAAATTATGTTGACATATTTCACACTTATACGGTTTCTCACCAGTGTGTGTACGCACATGCTTTTTTAAACTGCCCTTTTCACTAAAATTACGTTGACATATTTCACACTTATAAGGTTTTTCACCAGTGTGTGTACGCACATGGGTTGTTAATTGACTCTTTTGACTAAAATTACGTTGACATATTTCACACTTATAAGGTTTTTCACCAGTGTGTGTACGCACATGCTCTGTTAAATTACGCTTATCACTAAAATTATGTTGACATATTTCACACTTATATGGTTTCTCACCAGTGTGTGTACGCACATGCCTTGTTAAACTCCCCTTGTCACTAAAATTACGTTGACATATTTCACACTTATAAGGTTTTTCACCAGTGTGCGTACGCGTGTGCTTTATTAAATTACTCTTATCACTAAAATTACGTTGACATATTTTACACTTATATGGTTTTTCACCAGTGTGTGTACGCATATGCCTGATTAATTCAATCTTTTGACTAAAACTACGTTGACATAATTCACACTTACAAGGTTTTTCATCAGTGTGTGTACGCACATGCTTTGTTAAATTACGCTTTTCACTAAAATTACGTTGACATATTTCACACTTATAAGGTTTTTCACCGGTGTGTTTACGCGTATGCCTTATTAAATCAATCGTATGACTAAAATTACGTTGACATAATCCACACTTATAAGGTTTGTCACCAGTGTGTGTACGCATATGATTTCGTAAAATCTCCTTTCTACTAAAATTACGTTGACATATTTCACACTGATAAGGTTTTTCACCAGTGTGTGTACGCATATGAGTAGTTAATCTTTGCCTATGTTTATACACAAGCTGACAAATATGACACTTATACTCTTTTTTTACATTATTAGACCTACTCCGTATACACATGTAAGGCTCTTTGAAATATTTGCCAGGCTTGCACGTCCATTTCTGAGTAGTCTGGATAACTTTAGAGTCTGATTTATCTTTTGTAGTTGGCTCGCCTGTTATTGCATCTTTTTCTTTTGTTCTTCTTGTGTCCTGTTTTAGTTCCCTCACAACGGTGGCCTCTGTAAGTAAATCTAGTAAGTACACAAAGGGAGATTTGAATGGATTTAAAGAATTGTTTTTTGAGTTTGCGTCTCCGACGCACTGGGGAGCGACAGTTATCTATATCTCACTGCTGAGCGCTTGGAAAGACCATCTATTTATGGAGCGCTGGACTACATTCTGCTGTCTTGACTGGTGTTCTACGTGGCTTTTTAAATTAAATTTAGATACAGACGCTCTTAATAACATGTATATGTTTTGTGTACAATAATTATTGTTATCTGAAATAAACACATTGAATTTAATTTAACCACGATGGTATAAGTGTAATCTGTGCAACGATCTGGTAACATCACTCCTGTCCACCAACCTGGTGACATGCGCAGGGCTCACATCACCAGAGATCAAGAGGTTTGGATGGAAAAAGCAGAACCTTTTGCCTAGTAAAGGCGACACAGTGTAACCTAATAAAAAGTACTTCAAAAAGTCCTATGGATAGAACTCAAAATTACCCATTTAACCACTTACGTTCTTTAGACCTATTAGGTAATACTAGCCACATCCTATCATTTGAACCATTGGCTTGTCTGCTTAGCTATATATAACTAACTAATACTTACTTATTGTCTCCGTAGCTCTTCTATTTTTCTTTGATACTTCTTCGTCTTTCACTTCAAATTTACAGTTAATTAAAGGGACATCATCTTCTAAATCTGACTCAGAACCGTGTGGTGGTATATCTGCTACATCTAAACAACTACTGTCTAAATTTTCGGGTTCTACCTCTGTAAGTAAACAAAACAATGAAGTGTATTATTTGTTTTATTTCTCGGCACAATCTGGTTATCATTATAATGATTAAAACATAAAACTGGCAAAGGTTTGAAATAACTCAAAACATTGTCTTATAAATATAAAGAAGCTAACCCAGCCTTTTAGATGTCCCCACGGCTAGGACTAACCTACTAAAGTTTGCCCCTATGTCTCGAGCTGTACGTCTGATTAATGTGATTGCGCGTACGGAAGACTTGTTTGGCCAAAAACTTCCTAAGTTCTTACAAGCAGCACAGAACCTAATAGAACAAGGTATAGACTCATAGGAAATAATAATTAATGATATAGGTATTGTTCCTGTTTATTATAGTCGAAGTATATTGTACGGGGCAGGGGTCAGCATATACGTTCCGTACTACCCCTTGTGTACATGAAGAAACAACACTATTTATGGACTGTATATACTATTTATTTTACTATAAAATCTATCGGTACAAAACACTGTGGGAAACCATTTTATAATGTTGGCAACACTAGCACTATGACGGGTATGGAAATTTACAATTATGGCAACACCGACAACACTATATCACTATGGCGGGAAAGGGATTTAAAAAACGTAATGAAACTGTGACGTGAAATATGGCGGCAAACACTGTCACTATTACTGCACTGCACTGTTACTATAATGCACTGTTACTGTTACTGTTCACTATCACTGTTTACTGTCACTATTCACTGTTCACTCGGAGATCAACTGGAACGATAATTCAAAACTGAATGAATACTGTTACTATATTTTACTGTTTACTATACTATTTCACTGTACTATTCACTATTTCCTCGCAGACCCACTCGAACGATGTCTCAAAACTGAATACTGTTCGCCGGCTAGTTAGCGTATTTATACGGTCGAACCGCAAGTCGAGAATTTTTTCGAATTACATTCCTGAATAGTTCCGAATCTTCTCGCGGCTACTCGGACCGGAAGTTAATATGTCTGTACTTTTCTTTATCTATCTGTCTCGTTCTAACATCGACGGTTGGGTGGTTCCGCTACTCGACACCAGACGTCGCTGATGCTAGCCGCGCTGTCATTGGTCAATGCGTATGTGTGAGTTGATAGATTGTCAGGTCGATAGCTGTCAATATGTTAATGTTGATTATTCCTCTGCATACTAGATGTCGCTAGGACTTGACATCGTTTCATAAATATTTTTTCTTTCGTTTTTGTCTATGGCCATTGTGTCGAAATATCATCTGTCAGTCTTGCTACTATTTGTTTACATGTTTTGTTATTTTATTTTATTTATTGGTCTATCCACAATTGTTACACAATGAAAACAATATAATACAATCAACATACAATCATAGTGCACAATATAATGCGATAGACACAGCATGCAAATACAAAAATAATTATACAAATAAAAGTTACAAAAAGTTTCAAAATGTTTCTATTAATTTTTATGTGAATGTGCAATGTGAAGTGGAATGTTTTCGTCGCGAACATATATAATGTAAATATGTTATAAATGGTTCTTTACTAATTATTCTGACTTTATGTATGTAATGTTTTTTTTTTGTTTTATATAATTTGTTCTTACTTATAGCACTGAATTGGAATGCTCTGTAATTGTGCTATATTTGTATGTTTCTAAATAAATAAATAAACTACCGACACAACATCATTTGGCGCATCGTCCCCGGCCCACATCGCAACACAACTACGCAGACCCGTCCTCCGTACGGCTTCACCAGACATCATGCCGGAATACGACGAATCGCTTGGCGGCATGACTTTGTCTGGTGGGTGGTAACTTACGCCGGCGAAACTAAATGACAATTTATTTAAACGTGCACGCAAGAGGTGGACTACATTTTGAACAATTATTAAGATACAGTGATTGATTGACATTATTTTTAGGGGTAAGGATTTTTTTTACTGTTTTTGATTAAACATTATTGTACATAAGTAGTTGATTCCAATTTTTAAAATACGCCTTAATGCAGAAGTATGGACGCCAGTAGGTCAACCTACCCGAAACTGTCAAATTTTCCAATCAAACTTGAACCATAATGCTTTAGCGATAAAGTTGAAAATCTATTAAAGAAATCTGACAGATTGTAGTAGCTTGATGTGCGGCGACTGCGATGCGTTGGCGTGATTCCAATAATTTGAATTCATTACGTTTTTATTAAAAGTGCACTAACTCATTTTTTCGATAAACGCCAATCCTTTAACGCGTTGTTCATAAGACATAGTTTTTAAAATACAGTAATACCCCGGACTTACGGCCATGGGTGGTACTGAGCGCTATCCGCGTAAGTCGAATTCTCGTAAGTAGGGGTACAATTTACAACACACAAAGAACACAAAATCGTAACTTATGTACCTACGCGCTGATTCCGCACTACACGTATGTGCCCGTTGTAAACTGAACAAATAATAATGCGGACGGGGGGAGCCAGAAACAAACGCCGCCGCTTGTCCTTGACTGCGCGGCGTTCAAACAAAAAAAGAATAGATGAAAAAATTAAATCGCGTAACTCTGAATTCGGAAAAAAAACGTCCAAGATACCACAGTGTCTCAAGACTAAAGTCTTTGACCAGTGTGTGTTGCCAGTGATGACTCACGGAACTGAAACGTGGTCGCTCACAATGGGCTTCTTACGAAGGCTCAGAGTCACACAAAGGGCAATAGAAAGAGCTATGCTCGGAGTTTCTCTACGTGATCGAATCAGAAATGAGTATATCCGCAGAAGAACCAAAGTCACCGACATAGCTCTGCGAGTCGCTACACTTAAGTGGCAGTGGGCAGGGCACATTGCTCGTAGAACCGATGGCCGATGGGGCAGTAAGGTTCTGGAGTGGCGGCCACGTACTGGAGGACGCAGCGTAGGGAGGCCCCCAACAAGGTGGACCGATGACCTGGTGAAGGTAGCGGGAAACCGATGGATGCGGGCAGCACAGGACCGGTCGACGTGGAAAGCCTTGGGGGAGGCCTTTGTCCAGCAGTGGACATCTATAGGCTGAAGAAGAAGAAGAACTCCGTATTCGCGTAAGTAATTTTGTTATCATAAAATTATGGCTTATGAGCTACCACTAATAAGGAAAATAATTATCTGTTTTGTATATTGTTAATCGAGGCTTTATTTTCTGTATTTCGATGGTCCTAAGCCCATAAAAGTATGAAGGAAAAATTGGAATTACTCTGCAAATAACAGCTAATTTGAACCTGATAAAATAGCAATTTCTTAAATGAAAAATAAAGCACGTTGACCTAAGGTCATGAAACACGCGGGGGCGGCGTGTACAGGCCGCCTAGTGAATATGCGGGAGGCGCGGGCGCGCGGGGGTCCTGTGATGTTCCCGCCGTCCCCACTCCGCCGAACATGAATGGGACCGCGTGCGGTGACCATAATATCGATTTCATAATAAACATCTTTCGTTATCAATAACAATTTTTTTTGTACTAAAACATGCCAAAGTAATCATATTTTTATCTATAAACCTTATCTAACTATAAGTTGACAAAGTTTGCACACTGGATCAAATTTTATCCTGTATCTTGGACACGTGTTACGGGTTTCGCATAAAAAAAAAATGTTTTATAACGCACGCTCTGTGAGTGCCGCAGGCCGCGTGTTTTAATTCAGTGTGCAACAACTTCATTGAGTAATCGGAGACTGTATTTTGAGTAACGGAAGCCAGTACCAAAGTGTTAAAAAAATTACACAAACAATTATATTAAAACCAAAAGCTAACAATACCATCACGTTGATCTTCCTCCATTGGCTCAATACCATCATCTAGTCCGTCAGTAACAGCTGATAATTCTTCTTTGATAGCAGTATTTCCTGTTTCACATTCATCATCTATACTTATGTGGAATATTGGCGAAGTAATAAGCCCACTACAAAACTCTAATCGGGCTTGGTTTATTAAAGGATTGAGCTGTGAAAAGAAAAAGAAAGATCAGAAGGTTGTGTGTTGAAATCAGGTCAGGGTCACCAGTATAGTCACATTATGAGCAACAGGGTGTAGAGCTCCCTCATCCTAAATAGAAAAGGGAGGATTCTCCAACCAGACGGGCATTGTGTCCAGTGTCAATACTTGATGTCAGGAAGTTGTCTGTGTGCTTGTTACACAGTAAACTCTGTTTATGCACAGAAAGGTTTGCGTGACGTCATTATAACGCGTACTTCGCATGTGGTGTTGTAGATACCGCTACAAATATTATAATTTCGAGAAAATTAAAAACAAAATGTTGATAATCTTTGAATATGAAAATTACATAAGACTATCACCCTAAACTCCCGCCCTTTGCCACTTCCTAGTGCTTTCGCTGGGAAGAAGAGAGGAACGAACCTCCCAGCGGAAGAGCTGTCTGATCAGTTAAAAAACAAATAAACACAGAACTTTAGGTATATAATACTGGACATAACAAAACACAGAACATAAAATTATTTACCTTACACCAGCTAGCCACGCTAATTATACATACCAGTAAAGTAAAAAACAAAAATCATTAAAATGGAAATATAAGTAGGTAAATTAAACTTATTATTTAAATAAAAGCCACCAGGCATAAAGGGTGTGACAGCTTATATGTATATTTATGCATTGTACAAAATTGACCATTATATGAACTCGTACAACCTGTTGGTAAGCTAATTCTGGAGAAAGAACACAAACATTGTATTGATTAATCAGAGTAACCAGTTATTTATATAGTTTAATTAGTTTTCGATGGTTGGTTGAATTTTAATAGTGCTTTAAGTTGATTTTAAGGTGCTCAAGTCTATCAAAGACCAAGCCCAACAAACGAGTTATGAACCTTTGGAGATCAGTGAAAAGGGGGGCTTGTAGTTTGATTCTTTAACTTAGGTGTCAACATTGTGAGTCACTGTTTTGAGTGTACAAGAAAATATTTTGCATAATATATAAGACGTTGGCTAACATGAACTGTGGAGCAACCATGAGAATACCAATATATTTACTTGGAGACACCGAGCTGGTAAATTGCTCAAATAGCTTGTTTTTGGAAAACAACTATATTCTGTCCTCCAAATATGTCAGCGGCTTTGCCCCACAGTGGAATAACATAGGACATAACGATCTGAAAATGACTAATATAGACTAAACAAGCTGTATCAATGTCGGTGTATTGTCTTACTTTCTTGACCATGTAGGCAGCTGAACTAAGCCTTCCTGCTACAGTTCATATGTGTGGTGCTTACTAAAGTTTGGCATCTTAAGAACCACTTTATCTTAAATGATGTTGGGTACTAGATTCCTATATATCACAGTCAATATAAACAAACAGTAGTAAGTTATAGGTTCAAATCCAAATATGCTTTAGTTTATGTATATTATTTCATCACCACTGCTTATAGAGCAGCATGGAAACATTGTGAGGAAACCTACATGTCCTAGCCTAGAACTAAAGACTCTGAGACATGCGTCATCTACCAACACACAATAGGCTTGCCTATATATGCAAGTATGTATACTTATAAGATTATACGAGTTGAATAATACCTCACCTCATGATCCTCATTCACCATCTGAGTGAACAGCTTCTCGGCTTCTACACATTGTCGCAGTAATCGGTAGCATTGTTTTAATTTAGCACAGCAAAAGACACAAGCAATAATCGGTCTATAGTCTTCAGTTACAAACTGCAACAAATTTATTTTTTCTTATTTAGTTTTAAAGAAGAAAATACTTCTAATGTAGAAAGTAATCTAGTCCAATTCAAACAGCCAACAGTTGGTCTTACAGAGACGGCACACGCAATCATCACCAGTCTTGCTCTCTGTAGAATGGCAGCTTAATATCTATATTTTCTTACTTGCTAATAATCATGCAACTAGTATGACTAAAAGATTCTACTACCTAATATCTGATACCATGCTAGTTACTAAAATAATTCCTTATTCCAGTTACTAGAATAAAGAATTATGTGTAGCTACCGAATACTGGTCTAGCAAAACAGATCAGAAAACAAAAGTAAAATTTGCTAAATTGTTTAAAGTGCTAACACCACTAAAGGTAATATTCTAAATAACTTACTAAATACATTAAATATATTGGATAACTTACTGGAATATCAGTCAACTTCTCATACAGTTCGTGTAACTTCCTGTTGACCACTATATACATGCGGGCATTCTCCGCTAAACATATCCTACACATTGGTAGCCTTTCCATCATTTAACTCAAAAATTATAAATTACGATAATATTCAATTTAGATCTACTGTTGCGCTGAACACTGTTGTGATAAGTAGAACACGAAGATATTATTAGCTTTAAGTTGGAAAGGCAACTAGTGGTCTGCTGATTATTACCCCAAGTTAAATTATGAGTTTTAGAAAAGACTCGAAACAATTACAGTTAATTAAAACTAACTACAACTTGACAATACCTTGTGTTATGTGTATCAATGTAAAAATCAAATATCTATGTTTTTTTTTTTTTTCTTCATTTGGCATGACGCTGTTTGCGTATTGCCATTTTCGAGTATTTGATTTTGTTTCAGTAGATTTTAGTACAAAGGTAGGGAATCAATATGATACGATAAGGAAATTTTGCGGTAGGAAAAGGAAAATGGATCAAAACAGTTGTACGGATAGGTAAAATATGATAGTTTTTAATAAAATATAGCAGAAAAAATTATACGCGGATATTATTACTTTCAATAAATAGGGAAATAGTTTTATAAATATCAAAATTTTTATAAGCTAATAATATAGGAACAGAGGTTGGGAGGGGAACGTTCAGAGAGATCAGTGATTCTATGAACGCTGTACAGTTATTTAATGAACAAGAAAAGAAGATATGATTCGGATCGCCAATATCTGTGCCACACTGGCAAATATTACTAGTGACTATGTTAAGTTTATATAAATGTGCAGGAGTTGAAACATGACCCAATCTTAATCTTATGATACAACTAGTAGCATGTTTACCTAGCTTTAACATAAAGAACCAGGGTCTCCGAGGCAACTGTTCTTGTATGGTACTATAAAATTTTCCCTTTTTTTTGCTAGTTCGTGACCAATTCTCGCTCCATGATTGATAAAGAGCGACTTTAGGCAATGATGCTAAATCATGACAATAATTTTTGTATGGAAACATGTCACCACATTCCACAGCTTCATTTGCTAGACGATCAGCCGCGTCATTCCCCGAGATATTACAGTGACTTGGAATCCAGGCAAAAGTCACAGATACATTCATTTGCTCACATTTGCACAGCAATTCCCTAATGTCAATAATAAGTGGATAAACTGCTTGAGATTTAAAGGGAAACTTAATTAAACACTGCAGAGCACTCATTGAGTCACAAAATATAATAGTCTTTGGCAATTTGCATAGCAGTACGTATTCCACTGCCTTAAAAAGACCATAACATTCACCTGTAAACACTGAAGTTTCAGGCGGCAGTTTAATTTTTTGTACTATATTATACTGAGAATGAAACACGCCTACCCCCACAATACCAGAAGTATGTTTCGAAGCATCAGTGTAAATATAATGCCAGCCAAGCCAATCTCTATCTTTAATGCTATTTAGGGCAACACTTACAAAGGGGTCACTTTTTGATAATCCTAGCTCGAGATGTACCTCAGGACGTATAACCAGTGAACAGAAATTACCACGAAAAAGGGGAAACTGAGGGGAACTATGAGTAGGAGCCTGAAGTGCTGTAAATCTTAAGTAACTAATGACTAGGCACGGAGTAGGTTTATGTGACCAATATGCTGAAGATTCAACGCGACCAGCTAGCGCCTGCAATTTAGAACGAAGAGGGTGATTGGAAAACTGAAAACTGCGGAATAAAAATCGGTCTGATAAATATTGCCGTCTTATACGTAAAGGTGCATCCACACACTCCACCTGAAGAGCATTGATAGGACTTGATTTCATTGCCCCTGTTACAATTCTTAAAGCTTTTGATTGTATCTTGTCTAACTTTTCAAAACCCTTTTTTTGACCCGGTTCCAACAAAAACGTCCCATAATCCAATCGACTTCTAATAATAGCATTATAAACAAGCTTCAGGCAAAATGGGTGAGCACCCCACCATACACCAGCAAGGCATCGAAGCATGTTCAACTGCCTCTCACATTTAACTGCCACATCCTCGCAATGAGGAACTCCTGTAAGTCTGGCATCTAAGATTACACCTAGAAATCTAACCTCACTTTTGACAGGCAATGGGTTATTATTAAAGTAAACAGTAAATGGAGGGGGTAGAATAGCTCTAGAAAAAAGGACAACAGAACTCTTTGATGGGGACACTTCTAAACCATTACTATCAAGCCATTTACCTAGCAAACTAAGAGAGAATGACAAGGATAAACAAGCTTTTTCAACAGAACGATGGGTAAAGTAGATTAACAGATCATCAGCGTACTGTAAAACTTTAACATTTTTGTCCAGCGCAGATTCTAAATCATGTGAATAAATGTTAAACAATAATGGACTCAATACAGAGCCCTGAGGAAGACCACGCCAGACGTGTCTGAACTCCTTGCTAGAATTTTCCGTATCCAGTTGAATAATTCTTTCAGTTAAAGCATTAATGACAAAGTTGCTCAAAAACATAGGAACCCCAAGGAATTTTAACTTATCATAAAGAATAGACAAAACGACGTTATCATAAGCAGATGTAATGTCAAGAAAAGCAGCTACAGTGGAATGATTATCAGAAAATGCCAGTCTTAAATCGGTGATGAATATGCCAATACTGTCCATAGTGCCCTTGCCACGCCGAAACCCATATTGATTGTTACTAAGTAAGTTCTTACTTTCCACATACCATTCTAAGCGATTTTTAACCAGATGTTCAGTAATTTTCATTAATACAGATGACAAAGCAATAGGACGATAGGACAGGGCATCTGATGGATTTTTATTAGGTTTCAGAATTGGCAAAACCACCTGAGATCTCCAAGATAACGGGACATTTCCGGAAACCATAACAGCATTAATGACTCTTAAGAAGTATTCCAATGTTTCATTACTACAATTAACAATAAAAGAATATGGAATACCGTCTATTCCAGGTGCTGAGTCTTTGACTTTGGTTAATACGCCTTGAATTTCAGATAAAGAGAAAAGGCCGTCAAATCCAGATGCAGGAAGAGGAAGTAAACAAGAGGATAAGCATATGTTTTCCGGGACAGAAGGAGGAGCTAACCTATTCAAAAATTGATCAGTAAGATTAGCCGGCAGAAAAACAGAAGATGATTCAGTAAATACAGATCTGAATCTACGAATGTTGTTCCATATTACGGAAGGTGGAATGTCAGGAGATATAGATAAACAAAAGGATCTCCAGCTATCAAATTTTTTAGTTTTAAATAGTTTACTAGTTTCATTTATTGCCTCACATAAAATTCTGAAGTTATCTGATGAGCAAAATTCCGCATATGCCACTTCTGCTTCCTTCCTCTTTCTAACCGCTTGTGTACACTCCTCATCCCACCAAGGTGGAGAGAGAATGTATCTCATGCCACCACTCTTAATAGGAAAAAGCTCGTCAGCCACTTCCAACATTGCTTTTGCTAAATCTTCCGCACAAGAAGCTTCTTGACCTAGTAATACTACTGGTAAAACTCTAATTCTTTCCTCCAAGCGTTCCCGGTATAACTGCCAGTTTGCCTTACGTAACTTATATTTTAAACGAGGTGGATGCTTTAAAGGAGAATTGAATTTAACAGGGAAAGAAAGTAGTATTGGGAAGTGGTCACTACCATACGACGACTGTAATGTATTCCAATATAAAATAGATGCCACGAGATTAGCTGTACAAATTGATAGATCGGGGGCACTAGCATTCTCCCCAGGAGCTGTGCGTCTTGTTGGTACACCAGAATTAAGCACACATAACTCATGGTCGTCAAGTATTTCACTCAATGTGCCTCCAAATACATTATCAACACCACTACCCCAAGATGGATGTTGGCAGTTGAGATCTCCTAAAATAATATACGGTTTGGGTAACCTTGACAATATATCAGCAATTTCGACGAAAATGGAATTAGAAGGATGGGGAACATATATTGAAACAAAACATACATTCTGTATAATCGCAGCAATAATCGAAATATTATTGGAATGTGATTCTATTGGAAAATGTTCAAAATCAGTAGAATTTTTAACAAGTATAGCAACACCGCCATACCCGTCAATGCGATCTTCTCGTAAACATTTATATCCTGAAATTCTAAATAAACTTGTAGGCTTAAGCCAAGTTTCTTGTAAAGCAGCAACAAAAGGCTTATATTTATTAATCAGATGTATTAAATCGCTTTTTTTCGGAACTACACTACGACAGTTCCACTGTAAGACTTTGGGAAAGCTGTTGTTGTCCATTGTTGGAGTATTTAGGGATTTGTGATAGTATTCCAGATAATGAAGCAGCGATGGACGGTGTAATTATATTAGGTTGAGACAATAAGTTAATTAGAGCAACAATTATTTCAATAACTGAATTATTTGAAGAGTTTTTTGGAGTTTGTAAAGCACACCCATTGGCCGGAGGGGGCATATTATAATCCTTAATAATATCATTATGACTGTCTTTATTATATCCTTTAGTTAATCTAGGAGGAGATCTCGGTTTTAGAAGTACTGTCTTTTTATATGAAGTCGAAGTTTGACTTTGAGAAGTAGAATTTTGAGTTGAAGAAAAGTTATTTGTAGGCACATTTGGTGTAGATACCAAAGCATCAGCATATGATATCTTTGAAATAGGTGGGTGTAATTTAAATGCTTCCGCATATGAAATACAACTTTTTGCCATAGTTTCTTTAATGGCTTTTTGCCTTTCATATTCCAAACAAGATTTACTAGTGGCAAGGTGAAAGCCCTTGCATAGACAACATAATAAATTATCCTCAGTAACTGAACAGCTATCCCCAGAGTGCTCTTGTCCACATTTATAACATCTAGGTTTGGACCTACATTGTATCTTCACATGGCCGTAACGACAACAATTGAAGCATTGAATAGTAGGGTAAATGTATAGATCTACCAATAAAGATGTATAGCAAACAAATATGCGTTTTGGCAAAACTTGGCCATCAAAGGTCAAAACTACAGTCTCAGTTGGCTTGAATTCATACTTGCCTTCAACAGTAATTTTCTTTTTAATACGTCTTACCTTAAGAATTGCACCGGTACCAATGGGAACATTAATGTTTTCTTTTATTTCTTCATCAGACCACTCAGCAGGAATACCACGAACTACTCCTAGCCGGGTTACACTAAATGCTGGTATAAAAACTTTGTAATCTTTGTTAATTTTACTATTTGTCAAGAATAAATTAGCCTCATGGTAAGTTATAAATGATATACAAAGTCTATTACGTCCTATACGTTTTAAACTTCCATTTACAATAGAATGGATATTATTTTTCTTTAAAAAGTGGCCGAAAGAAATTGGATGCAACGTAATATTGTCATTAGGGGATTCCTGCTTTCTTTGTACATGTACTACATAAGGAGCAATGTCAGTATTTTCATACAAAAGTCGAGCAACAGTAGTTGGATCATGTTTAGGAACAGATAAAACCTCATCCTCCTGATCCCTTGTCAATCTAGATGTCTTGTTATCAGAGCTAGAAGATGAAGGTTGGGTAAGTTCAACAAGCACTTTATCATCAACAGAAGAACGACATTGGCAATCAGAATCTCTTGTCTTCTTATTACTGCCATGCTTTCGTCTTTTCTTATTACAATGTTTACAAATGCGATGTGCACTGATTCTTTTACGTTTCGAATTTCCCAAAGAGAGAGAACTATCAGTATCAAAACTACTTTCATTGACAGATGCATTGGGGTTATCACAATCCATGTTATTGTTTTGTATAGTTACAACATAACCAATGTCGGGGGCCGTGCCCCCTGGATCCTGAGGAGGATCCATAAAAATAAAATTTTAAGGACTTACCAATTTAGGCGGCAAAACTATATACACAATATACACAGAAAAATATATGTAACTGAACTTATATACACAAAACTACAATATTTACATAACTAAAAACTACAAATACTCATGAAATGATCCAATCCAATACGAAAATAGACTATTTAACAATTAAAATTAATTTTTCGACAAAATCCGCGTCCGCCAAATTCAACGATTCCCGCGCTTTTTTCGATTTTGACGTTATGTTTTGTTGACATCAACTGAATATTTCATATCTATGTGTTCTTTATTTTTTGGCTTCACACGGTTTGTGCATTTAGCCAATGTCACGTAATTATGAATTATTCATGTCGAAAAAGACGGCCGCGTGACCCGTTTTACGAGGGGGGATTTGGGACAAAGTCATGGCGTGGCCACTATGCGCGATATTTCACTGTTCTTTATAAATTATTTACTAAATGCACTTTTTACTACATAAAACATGCACTTTTATTTAGTAAACAACACTATAAATAATTTTAAAAGTCTAATGAAAAACGAGCGTGACACTCAGCTTGACTTTCCCGCCAAAACCTCCTATTTCATATCTATGTTATCATCAACAAAATCTTGACGTACACAAACCAGCAAGATATAGTAATGGACATGCCGCCCGCGTATTATCTTCAGTATTTTTTTGGTTTGAAAAAAATGAGAGAGATGGCCTAAGCTTTCGGTCTAGCACTATCTCTTTCGTCATAGACGATTGATGATTTTCAGAGAGATAAACATAAACCGGAACTTCGTTTCCTCTCTTTATTTCGCAGTGCCACAATTCTCTTCTATATGGCATGTCCATTATTATGTCCACAGAGTACTTTAATGAAGGAAAGTCGATGAGACAGCCCACAGAGTACTTTAATATAGAGACAGCCTGACATAAAACATATTGATTACTTGCTCTGTGGCCTGACAGCTGAGCTGTGAACTACTGATACACGGAAAAAAAGCGCGGGAAACTTCGTAGAAGGCGGGAGTGTTTTTTCTTTGCAAAATTAATTTTTAACTTTTCTTATTTATTTTGATCAGTTGAGGTTGTACTTTAGTTTGTACATATTTATTGTAGTTTGATATTTGTATATTTTGTGTTATTTTGTATACTTTGCTGAGTTTTTGGTAAGTGTATTTATTTTACTATTAGTGTATGAACGACCCTCCTGACTTGGAGCCAGGGGGTTCAGGCTTATGCCTGGATCCCCCTGTCGCAAGTTATGTGACTATTTCCGATGATTTGAGTGGAATGGATACGGATATTTCTCAAGTGTCTACTTCAAAAAGCGAAGGAACACGTAAAAGGGTTCGCCATCAACCTAGGTCTGTTTGCAAGCATTGTAATAAGCGTAGGAAAAAGAAAAGGAATTCTACTGATAGCAGTGATACAACACAATGCCAATGCATTATTACCTCAAATGATGTTGTTGAGGAACCTCACATCCATATATCAGGCTCAGGCTCTCAAACCTTAATTGAAACAAGACATCAAAGTAGTGTGGATAATGTTACTGCAAAAATCCCTCAACCATCTCTTGGTAGGAAAGAGTACCTTGCTTCAGATTTGCAACCGTATGTAGTCCATGTCCAAAAAATAGAAGCATCCTCAAATACTAGTACTACCTTACATCCCATGGCCTTTGGCAATTTTTTAAAGAAAAATAAATTTCAGTATATAATACCAAGTAGTGTGAAAAGAATAGGTAGGAACAGATGTGCTGTGGCTTTCACTACTCACAGTGCTGCTAATGATTTTATTGGAAATAAAAATTTATCTACATACAATTTTAAGGCGTTCATTCCCACCTTTAGTGTGACAAGGATGGGACTGATTAGAGGTATCCCTAATGACTGGTCTGTGGAAGAAATTATAGAAAATGTGTCAGTACCTGTTGGCTGTGGTAAAGTGCAAAAAGCTATGCGTCTCAATTACAAAGTTACCACCACTGAATCTACTACATGGAAGCCCTCTCAATCAGTAGTTCTTACCTTTGATGGACAAGTCCTTCCAAAGAGAGTTTTTGTTTGTTTTAACTCTGTTCCTGTTGATATTTACACATTTCCCACTATTCAGTGCTATAAGTGCTGCCGCTATGGACATACCAAAGCATTGTGTCGTTCTGTACCAAGATGTTTTAAATGCAGTCAGAATCATACAGGCGATTCATGTTCAGTTGAGGATGATGCGGCTGTTTGTATTATGTGCAATGGTTTTCATTTTGCTACTAGCAAAGTTTGTCCAGAATTTAATCGCCAGAAAGAAATTAAGCATACAATGGCACACAACTGCATTTCCTATATGGAAGCATGTAAACTACACCCTCCAGTGTCTAAGTCATATGCGAATGCTTTAAGTACCCCAGTTAAACCAGCTTCACATAATAAGAATGCAAGTCCAAGTTCTAGCAATGCTAATCCTGTTTCATATAATAAAACAGTTTTTCTGAAACCTCGGTCACTTCCTAAGTTTTCCAAGGGTTTTGACTGTGCTGCTCATAATGCAATTATTAAAGAAGGTCAAATTCCTACCCCGGCTAATGGTTGTGGTTTAAAAGCAAAATCAGATGATGATGGAAACGTGAAACATTCGCAGATATTAAATTTAATATTGAGCATTCTTGGTGCATTGCTTCATAGTAATTCAAATATTTTAAAACCGTCCGACGTTGCCACTCTAAATGAGTTTTTAAAACAAACAGTTGATATCAATAATGGATTGCCAAATTATTCAGTGGAATTGTCGGAGTATAGTACCTAAAAAGAGTGATTTAATTTACCTTATAAATAAGTTTAATCCTTTAATTATAGTTTTGTCAGAAACATGGCTAAAGCCAGGTTATATTTTTGGTATTTCTGGTTTCACTTGTATACGTGAAGACAGAGCTGATGGGTATGGTGGTGTCGCCATTCTTGTCAAAAATACTGTGTCTTTTTCTCAAATAACTTTTCCTTCTCGTAACCGTGATGATATTAATATTGTAGGAGTTTATGTTGACAATATTACTATCATTTCAGTTTATCTGTCCAAGCCTTCTATCGCTGCTTTTGATGAAATAAAATTGTTGCTGTCTAGTATACACACACCATTTTTGCTGCTTGGAGATTTTAACTCTCATCACCAATCTTGGGGTAGTACCATCACTAATAGTGATGGAGAATATTTATTGGAAATTTTAGACTCTTTTAATCTTTGTGTGCTAAATACTGGTGCTCCAACGAGGCGCACAAACCCTAATGAGAATTTTAGTGCTGTTGATTTGTCTATTTGTACACCCTCTTTGGCATCATTAATGTCTTGGTCGCCTCTAACATCTACTTTTGGCAGTGATCATTTTCCCTTAATTATCACATCTCCTATTAAGGGTAGAAATACACCAAAACCCAAACCTCGTATAAAACATAAGTTGTATGATGCCGACTGGTCCACATACAAGACCCGAGTGGAATTCAAGATCACACAAATACCTGACTTGAATGAGTTGGATAGAGCTACAGCTTTTGCTAAGTGCATTATCGATGCAGCAGATGAGATTTTTCTTATCAAGGATAATTCCTCACGGAAAATTCCTTTTCCTCCGTGGTGGGATTCGGAATGCGCTGAAGCTGTTCATAGAAGAAAAATGGCTGAGAAGGAATATGCTTGTGATATGAGTGATGAGAAATTACTTTTGCTACAGACTGCTGTTAAATCTACCCGTGAATTACTTAGAGAGAAGAAACAACAAGGCTGGAAAGCTTTTTGTTCTTCACTCTCTCCTAATACAAGCCCTTCATTAGTCTGGCGTAACATAAAACGTTTTCGATCTGCATTTAATCAATCTTCCTATGCTTCTTCTTTCACATTCTATGGCTGATGCCTTTTTAGACCGCTTGGCTCCTCCTACAGTACCGGAAGAATCTCTTTGTGTATCACCCTATTCTATGTTAAATTCTAATAGTTCTCCTTTAGGCTTGCCTTTTTCTATGACCGAATTAAAAGGAGTTCTAGCCAGTGTAAGAGATTCTTCTCCAGGTCAAGATAGCATAATCTACTCCTTTATAACCCATTTAAATGATAAGCCATTGGAATTTTATTTACAGTTAATTAACGATATTATGCTATCTGGTAAAATTCCGTCTTCATGGCGTAGTCAAGAAATATTACCTATTTTAAAACCAGACAAGCCCTCAGACGACGCTACTTCTTACAGGCCTAGTGCCTTATCATCTGTTTTGGCAAAAATAGCTGAACACCTTGTTAAAAATCGCCTCGAGTGGTATATTGAAAGTAATCAAAAATTGTCTAATAGTCAATTTGGATTTAGGAAAGGCAAAAGTACAATGGACAGCATTAGTATTCTCACCACTGATATCAGAACTGCCTTCACCACTAACAAAAGTGTAGTAGCAGCTTTCTTGGACATATCATCTGCATATGATAATGTTAATATTTTAATTCTTCGAAAGAAGCTTGACGAGCTGTGTGTTCCTCATATTTTAATAAATTTTATTATGAATATTTTATCAGAAAGAATAATTTTTTTGGAAGTTAATAATTTTAAAATATCTCGTACTCTACATAGAGGTTTACCCCAAGGCTGTGTACTTAGTCCGCTTCTATATAATATTTATGTATATGATTTAGAATCATCTCTCCAAAATACTGTAAATGTTCTGCAATATGCTGACGATTTGTTGCTATATGCTATTGATGGAGATATCACAAAAGCTTGTAACTTTCTGACATTCTCCCTTAAGCTGTTAAATCAGTGGTTGAATAAGAATGGTCTTGACTTATCACCAACTAAGAGTGAAGTAGTAATATTTTCAAGAAAGCGTTCAATCCCTTCTGTATCAGTTAGTTATAATAATGAAATATTGCCACAAAAGAATCAAGCTAGATTTTTGGGTGTAATATTAGACAGCAGACTTTCAGGATTACCCCACTTTGATTACATAAGTGCTAAATGCGAGAAGCTTCTGAATATGATGAGATGTCTTTCAGGTGTATGGTGGGGTGCACACACATTTTGTTTAAAACTTTTATATGATGCCCTTATTAGAAGTGTACTTGATTATGGAACATTTTTATTAGATGGTGGCAGTATTAAAGGTCTTAAAAAACTTGATGCTATACAATCAAAAGCACTAAGGATTATGAGTGGAGCTATGAGATCTAGCCCCATTAACGGCTTACAGGTGGAATGCGGGGAGCCTCCTCTTCACCTTCGGAGACAGTATTTAGCTGATAGGTTTCTCATCAGAGCCCTGCAATTTTCTAATCATTTCCTTTTTCATAAACTGGATGCTTTAAATAACCTTATTCAGTCTTCTCGTTATTGGACCCATAAGGCCATCCCATGTCTCATCAAAAGCTTCCGGAAAATTATATCCATAGAATCACATATTCATCGCTCCATTTCTTTGCCGCTGTTTGTGTGTGACTTTGATTCTTTAATGATTGAACCTAGTATATGTTACAACACTGGTGTTGGTAAACATCATGTGGAGGCGAATACTCAATTTAATTTCAATATACATGTAAATAATTGGAGTGAATGGCATCATATATATACTGATGCGTCAAAGATTGGTCCTAATGAATGTGTCGGTGTTGGAGTCATACACAAACAGTACAATATATTACAAATGACTAAGTTGCCTCCAGAGTCATCTGTGTTTACTGGAGAGTGTTTTGGCTTGTTGAAAGCTGTAGAATATATATTGCTTGGTAAATTAAGCAAAACTATAATATTTACAGACTCTAAAAGTGCTCTGCAAACGTTAGATAAATTTCCATTTAAAATGAAACCTTACTATCCTATAATTTTTGAAATTAGAAAGAAGCTTTTATTATGCAAAGCTAGAGGATATTCTGTTGTTTTTTCTTGGATCCCTAGTCATAGCGGCATTGTGGGTAATGAAAGGGCTGATCAGATAGCTAAGAATGCTTCTACTTGTGGTGATTTATTTCCCTACACAAATTACTGTTACGATCTGTTGACTCTGCCTAAAGTTCATCTTCAGAAATCATGGAACAGCCTATGGATAGAGAGCGCTCAAGTGAAGGGTAGACATTATTTTAATGTCCAGCCTTCTATTCCTTTGAAGCCTTGGTTTTCTAAGGTGAAAATGGACAAACGTTGCACTTCTATTATTATACATATGCGTCTTGGACATGTGTGTACTCCTTCCCATCTAGCGAGATTAGGAATCGTGGAAAGTAATTTGTGTGAGTGTGGGGAGGATGTGGGAGACCTAGACCACATCTTTTTTTCCTGTTCTCAGTACGACCATTCCTTGATTTTCCAACAGCTTTTATCCGCTCATGTTCCTCTTCCTACTAGTATAACTTGCCTCATTTCAAATCCTGTTCTTTATCATAGTCTATTATCTTCTTTTATTATACATAATAACATTAAAGTTTAGATTGTACCTAAATACTTACCTACCTACCTATATCATAATATGTCCTTACTTTTATTATTAAATATTTTATGTATTTTAAATTAGTTTAATAGCCTTACCTTTCCTGATCATATAAATCATTCCTTGATGTTTTGATATTCCTCCTGTCTGTTTCCTTACCTTTTTAACCACATTGACATTGGCACAAAGATACTCTAGTGCCATAAAAAAAAAAAAAAAAAAGTGGAGGTTTGGCGGGAATGTCAAGATGAGTGTCACGCTAATTTTTCATTGGACTTTTAAAATTATTTTTCTCAGTTGCCAAAAACGAATAAAAGAAATATATTTATAGTGTAGTTTACTAAATAAAAACGCGTGATTTATGTAGTAAAAAGTGCATTCAGTGAATAATTCAAAAAGAACAGTGAAATATTGTAGCATAGTGGCCGCATCATGTCTTTACGCTAAACCGCTGTTTATCGTCCAAACGTGGGAAACGAAAGGAGTTACGTTAAGTTAAGCTAGGATAAGTTAGGATAAATTAGGATAGGTTAGGATTCCGTGTGCAGTTTCTGGCCTGCCATCGGACGCGTCCCCAGGTGGCGGATAGGGGAACGGCCCCCAGATATGGGGGTTACCGGTTTACCGGCGCGGACCAAAACCAGATGTGGGGACCGCTTCGGCGGTCACACGTGCGGCGGGTCGGCCACCACCCGAGGTGGCTGACGTGACCCGAACTCCGGGTCACCGTCGGGCAACCCGGTCTCCTCATTGAGAGGAGCTGGGGGCCCCGTTTGCCTCTGGGCAAACGAGTGGGGCTAAGAGGAAGGACACCTCGCTAAAAAACCCTTGGCTGCTGCGTCTTCTCGCACAAAAGACGTACCCAGCCCGGCCCCTCCCTGTGGAGTGGAGGGACCACTGTGGGCCTGCCCTAGGCGGGAATCGCCGGCGGGGGATTGGTAGTTAGGCTGTGCCATTTTCCCATGACCCCGCCACTCAGGCGATGTCGTTGTGCCGCTGTGGGTTTAGTGGGTATTCCCGGCTTCGCCTGGGCGAGTCCCACACACGCCCTTCGGGGTATGGTGCGTAAACGCATTACCACAGCGTCAAAAAAAAAAAAAAAAAGGATAAGTTAGGATTTCCGTGCGCAGTTTCTGGCCTGCCATCGGACGCGTCCCCAGGTGGCGGATAGGGGAACGGCCCCCAGATATGGGGGTTACCGGTTTACCGGCGCGGACCAAAACCAGATGCGGGGACCGCTTCGGCGGTCACACGCGCGGCGGGTCGGCCACCACTCGAGGTGGCTGACGGGACCCGAACTCCGGGTCACCGTCGGGCAACCCGGTCTCCTCATTGAGAGGAGCTGGGGGCCCCGTTTGCCTTCGGGCAAACGAGTGGGGCTAAGAGGAAGGACACCTCGCTAAAAAACCCTTGGCTGCTGCGTCTTCTCGCACAAAAAGACGTACCCAGCCCGGCCCCTCCCTGTGGAGTGGAGGGACCACTGTGGGCCCGCCCTAGGCGGGAGTCGCCGGCGGGGGATTGGTAGTTAGGCTGTGCCATTTTCCCATGACCCCGCCACTCAGGCGATGTCGTTGTGCCGCTGTGGGTTTAGTGGGTATTCCCGGCTTCGGCTGGGCGAGTCCCACACACGCCCTTCGGGGTATGGTGCGTAAACGCATTACCACAGCGTCAAAAAAAAAAAAATATAAATTAGGTTAAGTTAAGATAGATATTATTGAAGAAAAAAAATTACTGAAGACTTGGCTGTATGGCGTACTATGCCTTTGCCTTTTCCATTCGCCCGAACGGAAAGAAACGAACCAAAAAAAAATAATTTCTTTTTGTCATCTTTCAAACTAGTCATGAATTTATAAAATACTGATTATTGTTTTTCTTGTAATATAAATACTTAGTTCATTTAATAATCCCTACAAGACGCTGGCAGAATAATCGACGTCGGTTGAGTTGACAAAGAAGAGATAAAAACCGTATCTGATACTTTCTGAGATAATAATGGATAGACTACCAATGTGTAGGATATGTTTAATGGAGAATGTTCGACTGAGTATAGTGGCCAGCAGAAACTTGCACAAACTCTATGAGACGCTGACTAATATTCCAGTAAGTTGTTATTTTTAGAGTTATGTTCTTAGGGACCAATAGTGCTAATAGTTTTACACCAGTGTATCAACTTTAAACAATCATCTCTACCGTATATAAGGTACATAAAATAAGGAAGTTATTCTATAGTTTAGAGATGTTATTAATTGTATCTACAATAGTGCATACATATAAAATACTCACTGTATAGTTGGATATTGAGATAGACACACATAGGTCAAGTTTATACTATATTGATATTTGTTGTAAGTATTTAATATGTTTTATTTTATTTATTTATTTATTATTGCGTAAGCGAGACAGATAAATGTGTTAGAGTGAGAAGAGAGAATGACACTGTTCCAAGTTCATTAAGAGACACAGAGTATAACAGGAATTTATAAAAAAAATAAGTATCGATATGATACCTTGTTATTGTTATTATTACAAAAGTTAATCATAAATGTCAAAGCAAGAATTGTAATACATTTATTTTTTCTTTAAAACTAAATTAAATGTTCAAATTGCTTAATACAGGCTCTACATCGTCTTATAAAGACCTTTCACCATGTGCGATCTTCTTGTGTTTATTTCTTCTGCTGTTTCAGCAATTTTTCAAGGCGCAGTTCCGCTAGATTTGCACAGAAGCTTTGAATAAACTTTTTCTTTATGCAGCCCCAGTAAAAACACATGGTACATTTTTTTTAAAATATGATTTGTCAAAGTTATCTGATAAAATGTTTTTGAAGCATGACTCAATAAAACTTATTTTTTTTTTACTAAACTGACAATAATTACTATTGCATTTGTGACTGCAATCAATGGCATAGTTATTAGGGATTACGTTAAAAAAAAACACTGCGAAATTAAGAAATTTGTGATCACAGCACCTAAATATGTGATCAAAGGTGTGGATTTTCAAACATTATCAAAGTATTCCTTTTACCACTTAACCAAGTAACATGGATTATATTTTTTATTTTTACCAGAACTAGTATAACCTAGCCTATCGCCCCGTGCCCGCTTGACGTTGAGTTTCGGGACAGCCTGTATAAAGCTGAAAAGTTTGTTTGTTTGTTTGCGCTAATCTCAGGAACTACTGGTCCGATTTGAAAAATTCTTTTTGTGTTGGATAGCCCATTAGTACAGGAAGGCTTTAGGCTATATAAAATCACGCTGCGACCAATAGGAGCGGAGCATAACTAATTCCATGCGAACGAAGTTGCTGGCGGCCGCTAGTAAATAGTAGATACATGACAAATGTTGCTGCAGTTTTTTTTTTTATCTTGTGTTTAGAGGCTTCAGTGCACTCAGGGTGACTATGCCAGCCTCATGGGATCAATCCTAGTGTATCCACATACACATCACACACTCACACATCACACACACCACACATCTCAGACATAACATCTTCAAATCTCACACTCACGCTCTCCCGTGTATTCCCGTTCGCCCCTCGACTTCGTCCCCTGAAGGGGACGAACGGGAATTTACAAAAATAATATTTAATTGGTTCCCGATCGTCCCTATAATCATACAAGAGGGGACGAATGGGAATGTGTTCTTCGATTAGTGCCATTCGTCCCAATAAAGAGATTTGTGCAGAAATATGTTTATTGGTTGTTGTTGTGTAGTTTACTTTTAAATTTATTATTTTAGATTTAATCATTATTTTACAAAATTCTTCTCTATTGTTTATGAATTATAAAACGTATCCTAAGTTTATCATTGTTTCATTATGTTTACCTACACAAAATATAACAACGCTGGCGGGAAGCGCCGGCGATGCTGGTAGTTAACAAAAGAGTGCCGATAACATTGTGTTACTTGCGTAAATCCTATTGGTTTACCTGACATTCTGTCCCTTTCCTATCCTTAAATTAGACCGGTCGGGTTAGTGTTGACAAAACAATGAAAGTGCACGGGTGTTAATGTAACGGGTGTAAAAATATATATTCGACACGAGTTCTGTGGAAAACTACTGAGGTAAGTAGGTACCTACATTTTTGTAAGGTACAAATATTAGATTGTTTATAGTCAATACTATATTGTCTCATGTCTTATTAATTTATGCTAATAACGTACGATATAAATATATGTATTCAATTTTAGTACACATATTATTAAATATCATTCTTAATTACATTAACAAGTATGTAATTATTGTCCCCTGTTTTTTAGAGCTCAACAATGTCACAAGGAGCGCATCCGGGTCCCTCTGGTAGTACAGGAAGCTGTTTGCAGTACATACAAAGAAAAGGTGGAATCGTGCTTCTGCGTGCGGGATACCAATTTTTAAGGAAAATGCAAAACAAATGTGGAGCTGTTGTATGGGAATGTCATCTTAGAAGAAAGAATAAGTGCAGACCTACTTTTTTGGCTTCTTTTATCATGCAAAATCAGACAATGGGTAAATAAATTATGGCACGTTTGTTGCGGAATGATCAAATTTTGAAAGAAACCACATACACATCCTGTATACCGGACTTCAATAAAAATATAATAGACATCCATATTGATGAATGCAAGAAAAATATAACTTCTGATGATGTACCTTGCGTACCAGCCGCCTTTCATTCAACAATTTCGAAAATGTTGGACGAAGGACTTGATAAAGTAACGTTACCCAAAGACATACCTAAGTTTGCAAACATCGAAAGCACTTTGTATAGCCATCGAAATAGCACTTATAATATGAGTAAAATCACTTTCAATGACGTTAGAACGGTTCAGGTTCCTCAAAAATTTCAATCATTTTTGTTAGCAGATTACTGTTACGGTAACACACGCTTACTCATTTTTTGTTCCCATGAAGCTAAAGAAAAATTGATAGTTTTAAAAAATATATTTGGTGACGGTACATTTAAGAGTTGTCCACCTCCATTCCAACAGCTCTACACCGTTCATGGTGATTTAGGAAGTAATAATCAAAGCACAGCTATGACGCCATTATTTTACGCTGTCATGAATTACGAATGTCAAACCTTAAAAAAGAAATATACGAGATACTTTTCAGACTTGTTAAATCTCAAATCAACGATTGGAATCCTACATCCTTTACCAGTGATTTTGAAGAAGCAGCTATGTCTGCTATGCGTACAATTTTTCCAGATATAAGTATACACGGCTGTTATTACCATTTTAATAATGCTATTTGGAGCAAAGGCCGTGAATTAAATCTAACAAAAAATAAAACTTTAAGACGTCAAGTAGCCCTAAGTGCGGTGCTCCCATTATTACCAGAGGACCGTATTTTTGAAGGCTGGTTTTATATTGCTAGCGAAAGCCCCGATGATAGCCAAAGTGAAAAATTTCGGCAATACATGCTATCGCAGTGGCTTCAACCGAATTTCGTAAAAGTGTGGTGCAGTTATGGAAAACGACACCTTACTAATAACTTTGTTGAAGGGTGGCATTTTAAATACCACCACACCACCATACGCAAAAACCACCACGCACCATAGGCAAAAAAAACCTAATATTTTAAAATTGCTTACGGTGTTACATCAAGACTCAAACTTAAACAGCGTGAAAGCACAACAAAATCCAAAACGGCGTAAGCTACATTCAATCTAGGGTTGTAACGGAGCTTCGCCTCCGCTTCTGTTACTGCGGAAGTTCCGCAAGAAATCGTATCTTCGCTTCCGCCTCCGCCTCCGCACAATTTTTGCGGAGTTATAACGGAGGTTTACGTATTTATAAAATAAATAACGCGCAAGCTGCGACGCTCGCAACAAGTGCGAGGCGGGAATGCGGCGAACACAATTTGTTTTTCCTTAATTTTCATTACAAGAAGGTAATATTTTTTTACCAAGTATACTACTATTAATGTACGTATTTAAAATAAAAAAAATTAGAACTTCAGATTTATTATTTAACAAATAACCAAAACTTTTTCTTGAGAAATCATCGGTAAATGTCAATAAATACCTTGTATCATTCCAGCTGTGATCTGACATAGTTCCACATAAGTCACTGTAGGCGGTCCGCGCGCTTTGCTTTACCTTTTGGGTAAGCCCTGGCCACAGGCTTCCCCTCCAGGCAGACGCTACAGGGATTAATGCCCTTCTCTTCCTGTAAAGATACACCCCGGGTCGGATCCCCCACAAGCAAACGAATACCATTAAAACTCAAATGACCCAACCTTCTATGCCACAGATTAGCATCCACATAACTAGATCCAGCTACACCAGCAGTCTGTGCTTCCTGCACTTCATGTAGGACAGTCATCGACCGCTCTCTTGCAACGGTACAGTTCATCTTATATACACCAGAACACAAACTGGCCTTCATCACACATTCACCTTGGATTCGACATCTATCATACAGTTGACAGCCATCAGAATCAAATACTACTGTCATCCCATCCTCACACAGTTTACTCACAGAGAGCAAGTTTTCAGATAATTTTGGCACATAAATTACACTTTTTAATTTAATATTATAATTATTAAATTTCACATTTACATTACCAATACTAGTGCTTTCCAAGCTTGTTTCTTTGTCAGCACACGAAATTACAGTCTTTCTACTTCTTATATTTGTCATGTACCTTAAGTCTTTACACATATGAGAAGAAGATCCACTGTCCACAATAAATTGATCACTATGCTCCGTAGACAAATAAGATGTAGCAACCATCGTCTGTTCAGACTTGCCATTGATTTTCTTAAGACGTTTCCACTTGAAGCACGGTGATTTTATATGGCCAGGCTTCTTACAGTACTGACAGGTAATCTGTTTTGTAGAAGTCGAAATCATTGCATTACAGCTGTCATCAGATGTAGCAATACCTCGACGCCGCGACTCCTCTTGAAGTAGACGTGCCCGTACAAGCTCCGATGATAATTCAGTAGTAAGAGTTGCCGTCTCTAACGCTGTCACCAGGTTGTCGTACTCCATCGGTAGCCCGGACAATAATATTTCAGCAACCTCACTATCATCTATTATCTTTCCTATATCAGCCAACTGCTGTACTAGTAAAAGTGAAGTAAGAGCTCAAAGAAAACTTGTGAGTTTTGTTCCTGTACATAAAAATCGTTTAGGACAATTTAAAAATAATTTAATTGAAAAGCTACCGGACTTGCCTTATCACACCAATCCGGATCATGCGTATAGTGTACTATTTAACCTCATTAATTGTGAATTTATGAAAGTTTTCACAAAAAAAAACATTGCCTGTTAGCGACCGTATTATATTTAGTGACTGGGCAACCCCAGGTATTTATAAAAGCAGGGAAAAAATGTATCAATTGTATCAGGAAAAAACATTTAACCATGATGAAGCTTTTCAAGAATTTGTTAAAAATTATTCAAAAACTTTTAAAAGAGCCTGTTCCTCAGCAAAAGCCATACACATTAAAAATAAAATAAAATCTTCTGGCAATAAAATCAAAATAACTTGGAGAATTATAAATTCTGAAACTGGAAGAACCAAAGTACAAAATCGTGATTTCCATCTTAAAATTAACGATGAAGATATAAAGGCGGACTTGGAGGTAGCAACTGAGTTTGAGATTTTTTTACTAATATTCCAATAATAACAACAAAAACTTTGTCTTCTTCCTCCACTTCTGCTTACGCCATACTAAAAGAATGTGTTCCAGAATGTGACAAACACTTTGAATTTACATTTGTGACTGCTAAAGACATCATAGAATCTTTTAACCTTTTGAACGCCAATCACTTCTATACAAGTTCGAGATTTTCGTGCCCTCAGCGCCACTACTTGATTTGAAGTAATCACAGTATAAAATAAATTTACGACTTTTACAAGACCTTTTATTTTGTTTTTATGGAAATTTGCCCTGTTATCAACCATATTTATAACTTTTTCACACATAATAAGTTCTTGTTTGTTTTATTTTCAATAGAAACAAAAACGCCAGAAAATATTGTTACGCACCCAGCGCCAATTACTTGATATCAAGTAAGCCAGTGTTTGGACACGATGAAGACCTCGCTATATTTCATCTCGTCGAAATGATCATAAATATTATTATTGCAAGAAAATGACGTGAATCCATACTAATATTATAAATGCGAAAGTAACTCTGTCTGTCTGTCTGTCGGTCTGTCTGTCTGTCTGTTACGCTTTCCCGCCTAAACCTCTCACCCGATTTTGATGAAATTTGGCACAGACAATCTTTAGACCCTGAGATAGAACATAGGCTACCTTTTATCCCGGAAAAATTTGATGTTCCCGAGGGAAATCTAAAAAGCGCGATATAACCGAACTCCACGCGGGCGAAGCCGCGGGCGGAAAGCTAGTAAATAATATTTTATAAATATCGTAAACAATAAACTACGTTTTATTCACCTTAATCAAGAATAAATAGGGTTTCTAATCATTGTCGATAGTGAAACACCGATTGAAAAACCCATCCCTACAAAGTTGGTTAGTTATCATTCCACACCCGCCACGGACGTGTATAGAAGTAAGTCTGTGACGTCATAAGCGGACGGGTTTCAAGGTCATAGTAACTTTGTGCATTTTAGTGTAGTGCAATGTTTACATCTTGAGTTGGCGCACGTGTTGTTATAAAAAAAATTGTGACTGTGAATATGACGAATTATTGCGAGTTGTTCAAGTCTGAATCAGAATTTTGAAATATTTCGTCATCTTGACATTCCGTTAAGTCGAAGTTGACGTTTCAGGAATTTTCTTCAGTTTTCTATTAGTTTCTACAAACCAGAAAAATAATTGCGAGTATTATGCGACACCATTAAAAAAAAGGTATATAACATCTGTGTGAAACAAACACCCTCCATTTTATTTTATTTTTTAAAACGTAGAAATCCACGTATTTAGCTTCTATTAATTGTGTTTGTTGTAAGTAAACGAAATAAATTATGCAGGAGTCGGTTGAGTTTATGCACGTGTAACTCGAACACAGTGAATATAAAAATAAATAGGTACCATAGAAATCTAGACATCCCTATATCAGAAAGGATTTTGACATGCCTCGAGCGCCAACTACTTGATATGAAGTAGAAGGATTACATTTGGAGACAAATAGGGATGTGCCTTTTAGAACACACGTCTAATAAATTTAAAATTCTTTTCTTTATTATGGGGAATATATCCAGGTTTTCATATTGATTTTTTCATAAAACTAAAATAAAATATGAAATTACGGTTACAGTTTTGATTTAGCTACGTAAATTGATGAATAAACATTATTTTAAATGTATAATATTATTTGTCGATAGGACATTAATCCCATCCCTACGTTTTACTATAGATACGTTATACATTTGTAGTGTGGAGCAGGAGGACACATCGCGTATTATATAGATGGGCGTTCAAAAGGTTAAGGATCTTGATGTAAAAAAAATTGCCGATCATTGGGGTTTGTCAGTATATACTGTAGTTTCAATAATAGACGTTATCGCACCTTTCTTAGCAATTGTTTTTAATTCTTGTGTCACATCTGGTATATTTCCTGATTTGATGAAACTTAGCAAAGTAATTCCACTGTTCAAATCTGGTAGTACAACTGATCCCACGAATTTTCGGCCAATATCGATATTACCAACTTTGAGCAAAATTTTTGAAAAATTAATTTTGAAACAGTTGTTGAGGCACTTTAACTTACACAATTCATTGCACGTGAAACAATTTGGTTTTACAAAGGGTCGTTCAACTACAGATGCGGGCGTGGCGTTGCTAAAGAACATATTTGGGGCCTGGGAGGAATCGCAGGATGGTCTTCGTAATTTTTGTGATTTGTCCAAGGCCTTTGATTGCGTACATCATGATATTCTTATTAGGAAATTGTACCATTATGGTTTAAGGGACAGAGCTCTCGACCTTCTGACTTCTTATCTGAATAATCGAATTCAGAGGGTTGATGTTAATGGCAAGAGATCTGCAGGATCTGTGGTCACCATGGGCGTTCCGCAGGGCTCAATTCTAGGTCCATTCTTGTTTTTAATTTATATTAATGACTTACCTCATCACGTGAGGGATAATCACAACATAGTATTGTTCGCGGATGACACTTCTCTTATTTTTAAAGTCAAGCGTCAGCTAGCAAATTTTGACGAAGTTAACAATGCACTCTCTAAAGTTGTCCATTGGTTTAATGTAAATAACCTTCTTTTAAATGAAAAAAAAAACTAAAGTCATTAAATTTTCTACGCCAAATGTCAGGCAGCTAAGTACCAATGTTCAACTGAATGGAGTAGAGTTGATCCCTGTCGAGTCGACAGTTTTTCTTGGTATAAATATTGACGCCAAGTTACAATGGGGTCCTCACATTGAGAAGCTGTCGGGTAGACTCGGTTCTGCCGCCTTTGCTGTTAAAAAAATTAGACAGATAACTGATGTTGATGCAGCCAGAATTGTTTATGTTAGTTATTTTCATAGTCTTATGACTTATGGAATTCTTCTCTGGGGAACTTGTGCGGACATCAATACCATCTTTGTTTTACAAAAGAGGGCTGTTCGAGCCATTTACAACCTTGATCCTAGAGATTCTCTTAGAGAAAAGTTCAAAGAAGTGAACATTCTGACTGTAGCTGCACAATATATATTTGAAAATCTTATGTAGGTTCATAAAAATATCTCGAATTTGAAGAAAATAAGCGATGTTCATAATATAAATACCAGGAACAAACACAATCTTGCTGTACATCATACTCGTCTCCACAGAGTAGGCAACTCGTTCATGGGTCAATGTACACTTTTACAACAAGCTTTCCATGGACATTCGAAACTTACCCATTAAGGGTCCGTCCTGTTAATCTGCTCATCTTGATCAATTTTGTTCCATGATTGTGAGAATATGTTACATAATATTAGTAAAATTATGTATGATATGGATAGTACAACTCTTCATCTAGCTGCTAGCTTGACTACTTTTTTCAAGAAACTTCATAATTAGTAGTAAATCTACAATTTCCTATACTCTTTTTCTCAAATTTCACGTTCGAGTAAAGTTTGACCATAGTTTCTGAAGAAACTACAAGCGATTTTGCCTATAAAAAAGTACTATTCACATCAGCATATAACTATCTTGCTGCTAGCTTCACCACTTTTTCGAGTTTATTTCATAATTCAGCCAAAAAAGAAGACAGAAATTAAGAAATTCAAGGGAAAACTGCAGCCAAACAAGTATGTTTTTTCTATAATAAAGCATCTTTTTTTAAAAATCAGAAAATGCCTCATTAAATTTAAGGTATTTTTATAATAGAAACAAGTTTATTTTCTAAAAAAAAATTTTTTTCATCGTGAAAATCAATGTCAAAATCTACTATATTTACCAGCGCGCTAACGCAGCCGGCTCAGTGGTAACTCGGCTAGCGCAACGAGAGGACGTATCACTTTGTGTCGTAAGAGCTCGCGAGTTTTACGTAGGTTTATGTAAAAAATATACTGCGACTACCACAACTTGGTCCTTTAATTATTTTTCTTTCTTACTAATATTATATTAGTTGTGAATTATATTAGGATATTTACGACTTATCCCTTGGATTGCTTTAACTAATTTTTAACCGACTTTAAAAATGAAGGAGTATATTTTTTTTGAGTTCGTAGATTTTTCCATCATTTGTGAACCAATTTAAAAATATCTTGGGTTTTTTAGTTCTCTATTAAAGTCAATTCACATAATGCTTTTGTTATACCTAAACTCATTTTTTTTTTTAAGATAATGGTGCGAAACAAGGGAGCACATTACCAATGTATCAATAAAAGAAAGAGGAATAGAGAGGGAATGGCAAGAGCCAGACAAGTGCTTAAAGAACGTACTTTTAATCAACTGGATACCACTTCGTCATCTACCTACTATGAGTGTCGAAGTTGATGTAGGCACAGTACGTTTCTCTGTGTTGTCTCCCTCTGCTGGGCAAAGGCCTCCCCTTTTTACTTCCAAACCTCGCTGACCTGTGTTATCTCATGAATAACCTACAACTATTTATTAATTTTATTTCACAAGTCTTTCAATCAAATACAGCTTGTTACTGTTTTCTTTATATAATCATATGCTATTTATTGCACAGTAAAGAAAATAATCCAAAGCTTCCATAGATTTGCCACTTATGAATAAATCCATTTATGAAAAATGTCACGTCAATTTATTTAACTGGTAGAAAACTACAGCCGAAGCCACAATGATAGAAGCTGGTAAGGAAGAGACTTCTATAACTCTCGAAAGTAGCAATATAAGTCCATCAGATATACCAACTATAGCCGTAACAGCTAATACTACTTAGGGAAAACGTTCATATAAAACAAATTTTTCTTCCGCAGCAGGCGTTGGGGCTATAATAGGGGTAAAAAGTGGCAAATTATTACATGTTGGTATTAAAAATAAATACTGTGTTACATGTTCTCGTGCAGCTAATAAAAATATTACACCCCTTAAACACCGGTGTAATAAAAATCATACTGGCTATTCCACTAGTATGGAGAAATCAATAATCGTTGAGGGATTTAGAGAATCTGTGAAAACACATAATTTGGTGTATGCAAAACTTATTGCTGATGGTGACTCAAGTGTGTATAAAAACATATTGGAAAGCAGGCCATATTCAAACGTTACAGTTGAAAAAGTGGAGTGTTCCAATCACTTAATGCCCAATTATAATGGAAAAAAATTAAGTTTGATGAAAGATACGTCCATTCCATTAAACGAACGCAAGCTACTACATTCTGATCGAGTGAACCGATTACGCATTGCTGTGAAAGCAGCAGTAAGATTCCGAGGACCTCAAAATGTTCCATTTACTGAGCAAATCAAAAACTTACAAAAAGACATTATCAACAGCCCAAAACATATTTTTGGAGACCATTCACAATGTGAAAACTATTACTGCACAGACGAAAAACCAACTTTTGCCTATTGCCCGAAATTGTCGATCCAAGAAAATCTCGTTCAATGCCTCTACGAGACACTTCATTTTAAAATAATAGGAGGCTAATGCCGGCAGCTAGGTCCTGAAGTTCATCTAAGAGATTTCTTTAAGGTATTCTTACGGTTGCTTTAAAATTCTTTGATAAATAATATTTTAAACATGTTTTTGTTTTATATATCGTTTACCTAAATACTGGAAATCTGTCTAACTGGAGGTATCTATCGTATTCCTAAATGCTGCGTCCGGTTAGACTGGAAGCCGGTCCGAACATAGTTGGGAAAAAGGCTAGGCAGATGATTATGATATTGTATATGTAGGTACTTACACTACACTTTAATATTAGTATCCATAAACTAATTATTTAGTTATTGCAAAAACTCAAAAGGAAAATTAATTTATTTATATATACTTACTAGAGTAGGTAGGACATAGATATCGACGCTTGAAAGGCAAACATATCTTCTTCTTCTTCAGCCTATAGATGTCCACTGCTGGACAAAGGCCTCCCCCAAGGCTTTCCACGCTGACCGGTCTTGTGTTGCCCGCATCCATCGGCTTCCCGCGACCTTCACCAGGTCATCGGTCCACCTTGTTGGGGGCCTCCCTACGCTGCGTCTTCCAGTACGTGGCCGCCACTCCAGAACCTTACTGCCCCATCGGCCATCGGTTCTACGAGCAATGTGCCCTGCCCACTGCCACTTAAGTTTAGCGACTCGCAGAGCTATGTCGGTGACTTTGGTTCTTCTGCGGATCTCCTCATTTCTGATTCGATCACGCAGAGAAACTCCTAGCATAGCTCTTTCCATTGCCCTTTGTGTGACTCTGAGCCTTCGTATGAGGCCCATTGTGAGCGACCACGTTTCAGTTCCGTAAGTCATCACTGGCAACACACACTGGTCAAAGACTTTAGTTTTGAGACACTGTGGTATCTTGGACGACGAGAAGATGTAGCGTAGCTTCCCGAACGCTGCCCAACCGAGCTGGATTCGCCGAGACACCTCTTTCTCGAAGTTGGACCTACCTAGTTGGACTGTTTGTCCCAGGTATACATACTTGTCAACAACTTCGAGTGCAGAGCAACCAATTACAATTGGAGTGGGTGCGGCATGAGAGTTCGACATGATCTTCGTCTTATTCAAGTTCATTTTTAGACCCACTTGCTGGAAAGCTCTGCTGAGGTCATTGAGCATTTTGCCCAAGTCTTCCAGGGTCTCAGCCATGACCACGATATCATCTGCGAAACGGAGATTAGTGATGTACTCGCCGTTGATGTTGATGCCAAGTCC
The DNA here is from genome assembly GCA_017933935.1 of Sesamia nonagrioides. Lineage (NCBI taxonomy): Eukaryota > Metazoa > Arthropoda > Insecta > Lepidoptera > Noctuidae > Sesamia > Sesamia nonagrioides. The sequence continues at coordinate 903,961 of JADWQK010002541.1, forward strand.
TTTCCAGTCCAGGAGCTTGAAGACATTTCCAACGCAGCAGTTAACAATTTAGGAGATATGACATCTCCTTGTCTCACTCCACGCTGCAGTTGGATCGGTTTCGAGTCCTGATCCTGGAGACGGACTGACATGGTGGCGTTTTTGTACAAACACTTTATCACCGCAATGTATCGATGGTCAATTTGGCACCGCTGGAGAGACTGTAGCACCGCCCAAGTCTCAATCGAATCGAAGGCCTTCTCATAGTCCACAAACGCCAGCATAGTGGTTTGTTATACTCCTCGGACTTCTGTATAACTCGCCGCAGCGTATGAATGTGGTCTATGGTGCTAAAGCCTTTTCGGAAGCCTGCTTGTTCGGGAGACTGGAAATCGTCGAACCTGCGAGCGAGACGATTCGTGATGACCCTAGAAATCTAAGCGACAAAAATTCGTAAATTGAGTTATATACACCATTCGAACCGCTAGATTTTTCTGCGTCGTTTGGTGTATAATTGTATATAACTCAATTTACGAATTTTTGTCGCTTAGATATGATTGCCTTTCAAGCGTCGATATATTATCGCGTTGATTACTTATTCTAATGTTTCATTTTACCGTATATGTTTTTATTTCTTAAATTGCCTATGTAATAAACTATCATTACACCATATTTTTTTAATGTCAAAATGTATCAATATTCATCTAAATTGTGATAAATATACAATGTGCACTCGTTTCCGACTATTCACAAATCATACTTTATATAATTTAGAATAATATCTTCTAAAGGATCAAAATGTTTAAGCGTTCACTAAGCTCGATATTTACGCGCGTGTGCGTCTAGCTGCTAGAACGATGCACACAAAGATAGCATCGCAACGATTTTACCTAAACTGTAGCGAGAGAATTTTGTGCACGGACTCTTAAACGATTTAAAAACCATATAAAGGCCAAACTTTGCAAAAAGAGGTATTATAAAATCACAGATTATTTAGAAGACAAAAAAGCTTGGAACTGAGCTGCTCGCTCTGTTTAGCATTATTATTAAGCAATATGCGTAATTATCGTAAATTATTGTATACATTTTCATTTTTAATGTCTTGACTTCAAAAAAGACGATGATCCCTGAGTTTGTTTCGGCTATTTCTTCTCAGAGGTAGTCAGTTGGGAAAAGCCGGCTTTATCTAGTTAAAAAAAAATAAAAAATAAACATGACGTGTAAAAGTGATCAGTGATCCTACTTGCTTAATAAACGATTTCATTTCATTTCATCTACTGCACTCCCAGCCAGTCGATTTACAATCTCATTCTCCAACAAGCCAACATGGGATGGGAGGGTATCCACTGAAACTCGACACAAACATCTTCTTGCTGATTCTTTGAAATAGACCCAATTCTTCATAGGCTGTCGGAATACCTCGGATACCCGAGACACACCGAGCCAAGTGCTGTAGAACGCTTCTGGAATCTGAAAAGATAACTATCTTTTGTTCCCCTACACTGCTAGCATAAGATAATGCCTCCGTGATCACCGTAAGCTCGGCTCTCATCACAGAGACATCCTCGTGCAACCTAAGTTGCATATACATATTCCTTTGTGGGTCTAAGAATGCTGCACCTACCCCCCTTGTGCCATCTGATCCATCTGTAAATCTATACTAATATATAAAGCTGAAGAGTTTGTTTGTTTGTTTGTTCGCGCTAATCTCGGGAACTACTGGTCCGATTTGAAAAATTCTTTTTGCGTTGGATAGTCCATTAATCCAGGAAGGCTTTAGGCTATATAACATGACACGCTATACAACACGCTGCGACCAATGGGAGCGGAGCATAACTAACTCCAAGCGAACGAAGTCGCTGGCGGCAGCTAGTAATTTATAATATTCATGATATTTGTCTCGAGCTTCAGCCAACACCCTGTGACATAGCTCCGTTACATTATATCTTCGCTTAGGTCTATCCATACTGTCACATGTGTTGTGAATGTAGGCTCTGACATTGATATTTGAAATCCAAGTGTCTAGCTTAAACATTTCCAACAGGTCACTCTTATAAATAGCCTTATCAACTAATTGCATGTGTACCTCTATCAGAACTGGTTCCATTTTTCCCCTCCATTGTGCCTTTAAGCTAGCAAGTTCCGCTATTAAGTCTATTGTACTATTAGAGAGTGAAGCCGTTCGCAATTGTTGCAGTTTGTAACTGAAGATAGGAGACCGCTGCTTGCTTGTGTCTTCTGCTTTGCTAAATTAAAGCAATGCTACCGATTCCTGCGACAATGTCTGAAAGCCGAAGAGCTTTACCCTCAGAATATGAGTGACAAATATGAGGTAAGATGTTTTTTAACAGCCATTTTATTCTTATAATATATACAGTATCATGAAAGTGATTCCTCTCAACCTCATACCTATAGTGTTTGATTTCTAAAGCATTGCATGTTACATAGCAATATAAAAGCTTTTGTCAAATATAAGCATAACATTATTATACATACAATATTAGACATACAACTATTATGTACTTATAATTTAATAATTAATTTGTAAATAATAAGTTACATGCATGTACTTTGCTGTTATGTATCGTGGCATGGCTAACACCTGTCTGGTTGGAGAATCCCGCCTTTTCTATTTAGGATGAGGGAGCTCTACACCCTGTTGCTCATAACTTTACTATACTGGTGACCCTGACCTGATTTGAACTCAACCTTCTAATCTTTCTTTTTCTTTTCACAGCTCAATCCTTTAATAAACCAAGCCCCATTAGAGATTTGTAGTGGGCTTAATACTTGGCCAATATTCCACATAAGTATAGATGATGAATGTGAAACAGGAAATACTGCTATCAAAGAAGAATTACCAGCTGTTAGTGACGGACTAGATGATGGTATTGAGCCAATGGAGGAATATCAAAATGATGGTATTGTTAGCTTTTGGTTTTAATATAATTGCTTGTGTAATTTTTTAACTATACGCAACTGGCTTCCCGTACTCAAAATACCATCTCCGATTACTCAATGAAGTTTTTTTTTGTGGCAATTGAGTCTATGACGACTATTCTGCCAACGTCGAAGTAGGTTTGGACAAGACAGTTGTAAATTGAAAGATGATTTTTACTTTCTAGCAGATAGGTTTGTAGTACCTGTAAAGATGAACACAATGTTAGTAAATAAATAAATAAACAAAATAACTTTAAGCTAAAACGAGTATTATATAAATATGCCTAATTTTATTATAATTTAATATTATTGAGACAAGATGATAACATTTGGACTATTTTGGGGGAGAAACAGTCCTCTTTTCCCCTAATGCTATCCTTAATTTAGGCATTAAGTACTAAAAATTCCCCTACTGCCCGACAGGAATTCACATTAGCTATTGAGAACTATTGGCTAGGCTGGAATTATGTTTACACAGATGCTTCAAAGCAGTCGAAGTCAGGATATACTGCAGTGGGAATTTATTATCAGAACTCAAAACTATCCCTACTTTTTCAATGTTCTCCAGCAACATCAGTATTTAGGGGAGAGTGTATTGCCACACTGAAAGCTATCCGTTTTATACAAGCACATAATATAAAAAACTCAGTAGTATTCACTGATTCTTTTAGCAGCATCCAGGCTGTTCCTGAAAACTCTTTAAGTCAAGTTGTCATAGACATCAGGGATGTTCTTTTAAAATGCTCCTCACAGGGTTTAATAATTGAACTGGTTTGGATACCCAGCCATTCCGGTATAGTTGGGAATGAGTATGAATAACTTAGCACAATATGCCACAACCGCCTAAGTGGATATGAAACATTTTACTATTCATAACTATGATCTTCAAAACCGCACTAAAGATAAGCTGTATGCCACTTGGGATATTGTATGGCGTAACAGTTTAAAACGCAAGGGAGCTTGGTATGCACGTATCCAACCAACACTTCAGAAGAAACCTTGGTTTTTCAAATGCGAGAAACTTTGTAAAAGAACTGTTTCCACTCTATGCAGACTTAGGCTTGGTCACTGCTGTACTCCAGTTTCTTTAAATAAAATCCATATCCGCGACACCTCTCTTTGGGAATGTGGCTTAGATGTGTGTGTGGCTCTTGAACACATATTTTTCTGCTGTCCACTTAATAGTAACTCTTTCGATTTATACTCCTCTCTGTCCGAAATTAAAATTCCTCTTCCCATTAACTTTAGATCCTTGCTTGGGTTAGCAAGGATCTAAGCATTAGGGGAAAAGAGGACTGTTTCATATGAGGCTGCATAAATTTTCTCGGTGGTAGGCCACAACATCGGCCGCCGGCATAAGTTACCACCCACCAGACAAAGTCATGTCGCCAGGCGATTCGTCGTGTTCCGGCATGATGTCTGGTGAAGCCGTACGGAGGACGGGTCTGAGCAGTTGTGTTACGTTGTGTGCCAGGTACGATGCGCCAAATGTTGTTGTGTCGGGAGTTTGGTCCTGGAGGGTAGCGGGATCGGAAGTACGGTGCTCCGCTGGCTGACCGCAGGTAGTTGGGGGCCCAAGTAGTGTGCCAGCCACACGAAAGGCTGCCCCGCCAGCTGCGAAAAATCCCAGGGTGGCCCCATCGTGCCGGTTGGCGACCGGACGAGAGGACCCAATGGCGATCCCTAGGGGGGTTCGGGCATCCCCGCAGTCTCCAGATCAATCTCCCTCTGGCGCGGCATCGTTGGTAGTGTTTTTGGGTTTAACATTGCATCACCTCGCTCAACTGCCGTCTTCCTTGCTATTGACCAATACACATAAAGAAAAGTCTTAAAAAGAAAAGTAGGTATGCACAGCGGGCGCACGTCCTCTCGTTTGAAGTGTACCTCTAACATTCTAGGTTTGCACTCCAATATCGATGCAGTCCACCGCCACCTTGAGCCTGAAAAGCCCCACCTACTTTTCTTGACGGAGACCCAGATCAGATGTCCGTCTGATGCGGCATACCTCAACTACTCGGGATACTCTTTGGAGCATCCTTTCCTGCAGCTTGTGTATGTCCGCAATGACATCTGTTGCCGGAGTCTCCGTCACCTCGAAGACCCTCATCTATCGTCCTTATGGCTGTTGGTTGACACTGGTGTGGACAAAATTGTCTACACCTGTGTCTACCGATCGCACAGCGGTGACCAGGAGACAACTCGACTATTTGACCACCTCAGTGAAGCTGCTGACAATGTGCTGCATCGGCACCCTGACGCACAGTTTATCGCTCTGGGGGACTTTAATGCCTGCCACCAGGACTGGCTTTTCCCATATCAGAGGACCGACCATGCTGGGAAACTTTGCGCTATCAATGGGCCTTTCCCAGCTGGTGGGACAAGCGACTAGGGTGCCTGATGTAGCTGGTCATACCGCCAATTGTCTGGACCTTCTGCTGACCACTGATCCGGACAGATGTGTTGTAACAGTTTCCTCACCGTTGGGAACTTCAGATCACTGTCTGGTGAAGTCTGTATCGTCCTTCTCCCCACCAGATCACGACTCTCGTGGTGAACGGAGATTGTGGCGATACAAGTCAGCAGATTGGGATGTAATGCGCCACTTCTTTGCGTCTTATCCTTGGCAGCAGGTCTGCTTCTCTTCTGACAATCCGTCGAGCTTTGCGGACGCTATAACCGATGTTCATCGAAATGTCACCTGGCTACTTTGGATTCAGTGGAGAGGCGTGCGAAGAGGCTGATTGGCGACCCAGACTTAACTCGAAATGGTCTCTGTTGCATTAAAACATATTTAATATTTCCGTAGTTTTAATCTTATAGTTATTCAGTGACAGCGAATGACAAGAGAGTTTTTCAAAATCTGTTCTAACATAAAGGCCGGAACATAATATCTAGTAAGAAGGTACATAAAGCCAGATATACAATATACATAATACTACATTACTCCCCCCCTTAATTAAGTTGGTCTAAAACCCCAAAAACCCGAATCGTGCAGGTGGTTTTGTCTTTCGTCCTGACCGGCGCGGCGATGGTGCATTCGGTTGGACAGACTGTGATGTTGGAATACTGGCGTTGTCTTGGTGATCCCTGCTGGTGGAAGCGACAGGTGCCTGCGGTGACGTGGAACCATCAGGATGACCCCTGCTAGTGGACGCCACTGGAACCGGCTGTTCGACATGGTCGCCGCTCTGTTCACGTGTGTCAAGATTTCGTCTGTAATAGGTAAAACTCCTAGTCTTGGTCGTTCTTCTCGGGGATAACTCAGGTTCTGGTCGTTTAGTTTCAACTTCATGTCTGAAAGATGGTTGTCTTGTTTCAATTGCTGCCTTAGTCACTTGTTCGAATCTTAAGCGAAGGTGGTCTGAATGTTTACGTCTAATTTCCCCGTTAGTGAGTTCTACTTCGTAAGAGTATGGTCCGTTACATTTAATTATTGTTCCGGGGTCGGATCCTTTTCCAATAGGTTTGTTTACCCATACTTTATCTCCGAGCTTGTATGTTGGGGGTGTGACTACTTTGTTAGTTGGCCTTAGTATCTGTTTCAGGCGTGTTTTTTCCAAGTTTTCCCTTACGTTAGGTTTTCAAAGATCAAACGTGGTGCGTATCGGCCTTCCGAACATCATTTCGTACGGTGACCTTTCTGTTGATCGTCGAGGGGTATTTCGATATCCCCGAAGAAAACTGTTTAGCCTTTCGTGTATATCATCTCTTCTGTCACTGGCCAACATGTGTTCTTTAAAAGTCCGCACTGCGCGCTCTGCCAACCCGTTGGTTTTTGGATGATATGGTGTTGTTTTTATATGTGTAATGCCAGCCCCTTGGCAAAAATGTGCGAAATCTTCAGATGTGAATTGGGGCCCGTTGTCACTAACTATATATCTAGGCATTCCGAATGTTGCAAATATATTACTTAATCTCTGTACAGTAGCTCTGGTCGTTGTTATGTTCATTGGCACAACTTCTAGCCACTTCGTGTACGCATCTATGACAATAAGCCACATGTGACCCAGAAATGGCCCTGCAAAATCGACGTGTAACCTGTGCCAGGGCTCGACTGGTATTCCCCACGGGTACACCGGTGCTTCATTTACGTTGCTTCTGGACTGCTGGCATAGATGACACTCTTTCGAGAACGTTAAAATATCTTTGTCAATGTTTGGCCAATACACGTGAAGGCGTGCTAGTGACCAGGGTCGGACTGGACCGGAAGGTCCCGGGTGGCTGATCGCAATCCCGAGGCCCGAGACTAGATCATGGTGATGGGATACTATCGAAAAATACAGAGATACACAAATTTAGATAAACAAACTATAAAAAAAAATATATTACAATACTGAAATAAAGGAAAATAATAAGTAGGTATATTTACTAATAACAATAATAACAGATAATAATATAAAGCTAGCCAATCAACATTTTCTTTAAAAGAGGAGAACTTTCAGCTAAGCAGTTAATGACTCGATCGTAAAAGCTGCTGTCTTCGTCATCCTTAATTAGATCCGATTCTGTATTTAATATAATTAACGAATCTAACAGTTCTTGCCCCAGTAGAGAACGAAGTCTCGTTTTAATGCGCTTTAATGCTGAAAATCGTCTCTCACAAGTCACTTGCGTGAATGAAATTGTGAGAATTACACAATATGCAACATATAAGGTGGTGTAGGTGCTGATATGCATGTTATACTGTAATAAAAGTTTACATGCACATGGTATGCAACGTTGACAGACGTCCAAACCACTTCCGGAAAAACACATGGCTTCCTTTGCTGCCTGGTCTAAGTCTAAAATATCTTCGTCGTTTTCTTCGTCGCTTTGTGAATCTGAATCTTGCTCAAGCTGCCTAGAAGAAATGTGCTCATCCCAAAGAGTTTTAGACAGTTCCTTAAAATTATTTGCAAAAGATTCCAGTTCTTTTGACAGCAACTCTCGATCAACATTTGCAATTGATGCGATAGACTTCAGTGCGTCATTAGGAATCCCATTTTCTTTGATTCTATTGAAGTTTTTCGGGTCCAAACAAGCGGCATCTTTCATTAAATCTTCGTTGCAGATGAATTTTTCGTTTATTTTAACTAAAGCTGTATTAATAATGACTTTGTAGACAGAAATAGAATAAAATCTCTTTGGATCTGTAGCCTCAGGTCATGTTACTTCGGTTTTTTAGAAATTCTTCGTAACGGTAACGTGGTTTGTATGTCGAGATCAATGTTTTCAGCGTGCATGAAGTCTTGAACATCGGATGCAAATAAACTTGCAGCTTTGAGAACATCATCAAAAGTATCTAAATATCTTCGTAAATCCATATCTAAACATTTGATGAATCCCCAAGCTTTAAGATAATCCAATGTAGGGGTTTGGAGATATTGGCTTACTGGGGTTGATAGGTCAAACATTTTCTTGAACGTGAAGGCTGTCAGGATTGTTTTGAATTTCAAAAAAGAATCCATCAAAGCCTTTGCTTGGAACGAAACTTTTGGCTCGAACTCCGTGCTCGATGATATGGCACTTAAAGTTTTTATCAACGCCACATATCGAGTTTTCTCCATAACAGTAGTCAAGTCTTTATCTTTAGCCCACCATCTTGTTTTTCCGATATTCTGTGATCATCTCAATTTGTCTTGTCCAGCTGTTAATTCTGAAATTTTCTCCACCCATAGAGATGTGCGCTTAAATGATTCATGAATAAATACACTGGTAGACTCCAAGAGCCCAAACAAATTCTTGGCTTCAGTACAGCTTGACGTAGCGCCTTCCAGCACTAAGTTTAAAACATGTGCATAGCAATGCGTGAAAATTAATTTTGGCACTTCTTCCTTCAGTTTTGCTTGAAGACCATTATACCTTCCTGCCATATTTCCGGCACCATCAAATGACACGCTAATAAGATCTTGCAAATTTAAGCCTAACTGGGCTAGTTCATTGCTTACAAGAGCTCTGTAATCTTCTCCTGTTGATTTCCGGACAGGGACCATGCTGAGCATCCGTTCTTGTGGGATCCCACTCTTAACATAGCGCACGCAAATTGCAGCTTGGTCAACAACGCCAACATCCTGGCAAGAATCCACATTAAGGCTAAAAGATTTCGCCGCCTGGATTTCTTTTACGATTTCTTGTTTAACTTGACGTGCACATATATTTATTAATTTATTTATAGTGGTTTTTGATAAAAAGGTAACAAGCCTACCTCGACCCTTACCTTTTCCTGAGTCTTTTCTTTTTTTACTTTCAGTAATTCGTCGGGTATTCCCCAACCACAAGATTATTTACTTGCTTAATGCGTTCCGTTTCTCAGAATTATGAGATGAGAGTAAATAAATACGTTACGTTTCCTAATTGTTATTTATAAATGTTGCAGTTCCGAATTCACCGAGTTTTAACCTCTATCGCCCCAGCATGCTTGGTGCCGTGTTAGCTAGATCCAGAAAACCGCGTAAATTGCGAATTTTACGCACTTTTTCCACGACCTTGCCTCAGCAGATCCATGGTTTGCATAGTCAGATCCGTTTCGAGACAAATTAAAACAATTTTTTTTTCACTTCCTATTATAATTATGAGGGTGCCTCATCGACAAAATGCTATATTTTTCAGCCCTCTTTTGCCACATAATTTTAGTTTTCTTCTGTAATTAAAAAAAATAATAGCCACGGATCTGACGTGAAGAACGTGTCTTCCAGGAATCAGCCGCGTAAGCTTGGTGCCGTGTTAGCTAGATCCAGAAAACCGCATAAATTGCGAATTTTACGCGTTTTTACCGCGACCTTACCTCAGCAAAAAAGTCCCAGTCCTTCGAAATCATGACCGATTCCTGTAGGGTTTCTTGCTTTAGTTTATTAAGTAAACGGCAAAATAAACACTATTATTAATATTAATAATAATAACCACTGTAATACATAAAAAAAAGCAAAATAAACCTCCCATCATTTTCAGGCAATTTTCCGAGTATTGCATTTAGTTAATAGAAGCTTAACCCTTGTGCCCCAACCGTCATCTTGAAAAAAGGGATGAAAACACTATTATGCGTCGTACAGAAAAATTGACACAGTTTCCGAGACATGCACGCGGTCAACCGTAGCACAGGGGCCACGCTGCGCGGGCCCCCTGTGCCACGGTTGCCGCATGCCCCGCAACCCAGGCCCGTGGGGGGCCCGCACATGCTGGGGCCCAGCTGGCAAATGCCACCTCGACTGTATGGCCAGTCCGACGCTGCTAGTGACTGCATCGCTGTAATACCGTTGTGTCCATCGTGCAGCATCTCTAAAATCGATCGTCGAAGTGTCTCGGGAATGACGAGCCTTCCGTTCCACAGCAAAATCCCGTCTTCGTATGACATCTGGTCTCTTTTTTCGTAAAAATGATGAAGTTCGTTAGCAAGGTTTTTCTTCTCAGGCCAATGTGTCGTGACATAAGTTTTGACTTCGTTCAGTGTCTTGTCTTTAATTGTTTGTTTCTGTAGCTCACGTTTGGTGACTGGAATGTTCTCGAGTCTCAGGTGTAGTAAGTGAGCAAATTGTGGTAAACCGGTTCGTTCCTCCAGTGTTGTTTCCAAGCTTGTTAAGGGTAATCTTGATAGAGCGTCGGCCGGGGTGTTTTCCCGGGCTGTTTGGTAATGTATGGTGTATTCATAACTGTTTAGAATCATAGCCCATCTCAGAAGCCTGTTACTAGCGATTTTAGGTGTTTCTCGATCTTGACTAAAAATTCTTTCCAAAGGTTTGTGATCCGTTAGCAAAATAAATTTTCTACCATAGAGGTATTGATGGAATTTAGTGACCGCATAAACTATTCTCAATGCCTCCCTGTCGATTGTTGAGTATCGTTGTTCGATGTCGGAGAGTGTTCTTGACGCATAGGCTACAGGTCTCATTGTTTCGTTGATTTTGTGGAACAAAACAGCCCCAATTCCTTTCTCTGAGGCGTCGCTGCTAACAAATATAGGTTTGTTGTCGTCGTAGTGTACTAGCGTGTCGGATGATGTTAGAATGTTTTTTAATTCATTTGTTATTCTTGTATCTTCTTCGGTCCAGTTCCATCTTTGATTCTTTTTTTTTTTTTTATATAACGGCGCGCATCGCATATGAAGGCTATGTATAAAACGGCCATAGTAGGTTATCGAACCCAAAAAGGCACGGAGTTCGGTTGTGTTCGAAGGAAGAGGCATGTTCTTAATTGCGTTGATTCTTTCTTCGGTCGGGTGCAACCCGTTAGCGTCAATTTTATGTCCGAGGAAGGTCACACTCTTCTGAAGCCAAGCACACTTGTTCACTTGGCTCTTTACTCCGGCGTCTTGTAATCTCTGCAAAACTGTTTTGACTCGTGTTAAATGTTCTTCTGTGTTATTGGCTGTTATGAGAATGTCGTCGAGGTAACATACGACGCCATCGATGCCGCTGAGGATTTGGTGCATTGTTCTTTGAAAAACAGCTGGTGCAAAGGATATTCCGAAAGGTAGGCGTTTGTAGCGAAAATAGCCCTTATGTGTTGATATTGTTAGGTATTTTCTCGATTCCGGATGAATTGACAGCTGTAGGTAAGCATCTTTGAGATCGATCTTTGTAAAAAGTTGCCCTCCAGACAATTTCGATGTAATCTCTTCAAATCTTGGAAGTGGATAGTCGTCGGTTTGCACATGTTGGTTGATTGTGACTTTGAAGTCAGCGCATATTCGAATACTACCATTTGATTTAATCGCTATAACAATTGGGGAAGCCCATTCGATAGGGGTTGACATTGTATCAACTGGCTCTAAAACGTCTTCTTGAACTAGTCGCTGAAGTTCGTTGTTTACTTGTTCCCTTAAGGCGAGTGGTACAGGGCGAGGTCGAAATGTTTTCGGCCGAACGTCGTTAGGTATGTGGATTTTAGCGCTATGCCCTATTATTGTTCCCAGCTTGCCATCGAAAAGTGACTTAAATTCTTGTAGAATGTTGTTGATAGTGTTGTTATTGCTTGTGTCAAACTGATTTGTGACCGCTGTTGGTGTTTTTACAGTACACAGTCTAGCTCCCGGAGGTATTGGTAGGTCAAAGCTTACAATCCAATCTAGACCAAATAGAGGGATGTCGTTCTGTTGGGTGACGTATACGGTCAAAACCTTTTCCTTGTTAAAGGCTTTTACTGTTATTTGGCATGTTCCCAATGTTTCGATTATTATGTCCGTGTAAGCAATAAGGTTAGTGCATTTCTTAAGGGTGGGTCGTCCAATATATTTCCAAATTTTCTTTCCAATAACGGAGTGGGCTGCACCTGAGTCATAAAGCATTTCAATACTTTTTGTGTTGAGCTGGGTTGGTACCATAATCTTTGATACCTGCTTGCCTTTCTTTACTGCACAAGTGTGTACGCTATGTTCATCAGAGTCCTCCGTGTCGCTGTTTGTTTGTCGCGTAATTTGTCTTGTCGTGTTGGTATGTTGTGGTAACTTGAGTCGACCACTGGTTATACAGACGCTTGAAAAGTGGTTTTCCTTGCCGCAAGAGTGGCACTTCTTCCCTTTTGCCGGGCAATCGTTTATGTTTGTGTGAAAATCTCTCCCACAATACATACATGTTTTCACCTTTGGTAGGTGTCGTTGAATGTGTCGTTGTGTTCTTGGTCTTATTTTGTTAATGTTCTGTTGCTTGGTAATCGTTTGAGTGTTGTTGGTTATTCGATGGCTCTGTAGTTCCGCTTGTTCTAGTTTGTTTGCTATTGCTATCACGTCACAGAGTTTAGCGCTGTTTGTTGGGTGTTCTTTGATGAGTTCTTGCTGCCACATGTTGTGGTTGATGCCTATAACCAGCTGGTCTCGTATGCGCTCATCCGGAGTGTTGCCGAATTCGCAGTAACCAGCTAGTGATCTTAATTCCAGAATAAATTGTGTAATTGTTTCTTCAGTTTTTCTGTATCTCGTTGCAAAAGCGACTCTTTCTGAGAGTACGTATGTTTTCTTACCATAGTATTCGTCGAGTACTTTTTTTAAATCGTCATACGACTTGGAAGTAACAGCGGCTGGTCGGTAATAATCTACGAGCACCTTGAATGCTGTAGGACCAATTCGAGAAAGGAGCAGTTGCTTACATTTGTCTTCGTTATTTTTGTCGAGTCCGTGAAGTTGAAGTTCTATTTCGAAACGTTGGATGTAATAGTCCCATTCTTCGGTTTTGTTATCGAAGGTTTCAAAATGAAAACGATCAACGCGATCGGTCATTGCTCCGCCCGTCGTCGCCAGAAATGTTGCATTAAAACATATTTAATATTTCCGTAGTTTTAATCTTATAGTTATTCAGTGACAGCGAATGACAAGAGAGTTTTTCAAAATCTGTTCTAACATAAAGGCCGGAACATAATATCTAGTAAGAAGGTACATAAAGCCAGATATACAATATACATAATACTACAGTCTCCTAAGCCTGGAGCACAGGCGTAGTGTAGCCAGCCTTTCGGGCTTCTATAAGATGCATTCTGGTGAGTGTGCAACGGAATTGCATGATTTGATTCCCCCATCTCCGTTCCACCATCGGACGACCCGTCGTACGGCGAGTTTCCACCCTTACGTTGTTGACACCACTGCGATCCGGACGAAGCGTTTCGCTTCCTCTTTTATACCGCGTACATCGAGGGACTGGAACAATTTGGCAGCGACGCTGTTTCCGTCACATTACAATTTGAGTGTCTTAAAGGCTAGAGTGAATAGGCTCTTAAAAAACTAGCGCGCTTTACCATCAACGATCGCATCACTGCTTACCATCAGGCGGGAATGCGGTCAAGCGCTAGTTTATAACTTAAAAAAAAATACACTGTAGGGATGGGATATTGGCTCACAGGATGAGGTTGGCTCTTAAGTTCCCTATACGTATTTGATAGTAATGTTATGGATTTGTTATTCCAGAAGCGAGATGTGTTGATAACTGAGTCTAGTTCATCTAATATATGGAGTAAGGGATGGGAGGACAAGGAGAATAGTTTCGATAAAAATCGGTCAACCAAATATTGTCTTCGAATATTCAAAGGAGGGTCTGCACATTCTACCTGAAGGGCGTTTGCAGGGGAAGATTTCATGGCACCCAGAACAATCCTGAGACATTTGGATTTGATTTTATCAAGTTTTTTCAATGTTCCCTTGTTACACGGCTCCAAAATAAAAATTTGGAATATTTATCCCAGTCTGCAGAGTCTAGTCTGTATTTTATCTAAGGTGTTAAGGTCTCATTAGTAATGAATTTGGATGGGATTTTGACAATGATAGGATAGTGGTCACTACCAAAAGTGAAATCTAACCTGATCCAATGGAATAAACTGGTCAAATTAGAGGAGGAGATACTTAAGTAAACACAGCTACTATTGGTTTGCCCCAGAGAAGATCAGCGTGTGGCGCTACCATCATTTATATTACATAAATTGAGACCATCTAATAATTTTTTGGAGGTATAGAACTTTAAGTTGGCAACACTTTTTAAATGGCGGCTATTTTAACAGCCGTCAAGTGATTTATGTTTAGTTTGGTTTGGCATTTCAACACGAGTAGACTGACGCCTGAACAACTCTTCCAAATTGTGCAAATTTATTTTGTAAATCATGGTTCTGTTCGAAATACCTATCGCGAATTACGTCCATTTTAGGGTCAACATAATCGTCCATCAGAGCAATTAATTCGATTAACTATGGAACGTTTTCGCACCACGCTTACTCTAAATGATAATACGCATCCACAGAGTCGTACAGTGCGTACAGAAGAAGTCATTGCTGCTGTAGAGCGTAGCGTAGAGGAAGACCCGAATCAGTCTATCCGCCATGTTACACAGGAATTGGATATGTGTCCATCCATTTTATGGAAGATTTTGCGGAAAGATCTTGGTTTGCGTGCTTACAAAATCCAACTCGTGCAAGTATTGAAGCCTCGCGATCACCAATCAAGGCGTAGATTCGGTGAATGGGCCCAAAGTAAGATTGCCGTCGATCCCGATTTTCATAAACGAAATTTTTTTAGCGATGAGGCTCACTTTTGGTTGAATGGATACGTCAATAAACAAAACTGCCGTATTTGGAGTGATGATAATCCTCAAGTGTATGTTGAGACACCGTTACATCCAGAAAAACTGACTGTGTGGTGTGCTTTATGTGCTGGTGGAATAATTGGTCCGTACTTCTTTAAAAACGATGCTGGCCAGAACGTTACAGTCAATGGTGACCGCTATAGAGCGATGATTACTGACTTTTTCGTTCATCAATTAAACAACCATGATGTGCAAGAGTTGTGGTTTCAATAAGATGGCGCAGCATGTCACACAGCTCGTGCCACAATTGATTTATTGAAGGAAACGTTTGGTAACCGCATAATTTCACGTTTCGGACCCGTGAATTGGCCTACAAGATCATGAGATTTAACGCCTCTTGACTATTTTCTGTGGGAATATGTGAAGTCGCTAGTCTACGCCGATAAGCCCGAAACGGTTGACCACCTGGAGGATAACATTCGGCGCGTTATTGCTGATATACGGCCACAAATGTTGGAAAAAGTAATCGAAAATTGGACCTTCAGATTAGACTACGTCCAAGCCAGCCGTGGCGGTCAATGCCAAATCTTATTTAAATTATAATGCCGGAAGATTGCCTTTCGAATAAAGTAAATTTCATATTAATAAAAAAAAATCATATTTGTCTTATTCCATTTCAAAGTTCTATACCTCTAAAAAAACACCCCTTATATCTACTAGCCCTCTTTTTTTCCGGGGTGGAAATCCTCATAGGATGTCCGCCGCCCTGGGATGGGCGACGGGGTTTGTCAGACTTTTCTGACCAACCACCCAGGTGTCTCTTCTATCACGAGCGTGCGTGGGGCCGCGGTAGTCTAAATTCTTCCACGGCCCCACACCCTCGTGCTGGCCCGGTCTGTCCGGGCCTCGTCTCCTGCACGGGGTAGTGGGGCGTTAAACTACCCCGTGCATCGCCTCAGAGGCGCGTATATATAGCGAGGGTATAGATATACACGCGCGCGCCTACACCTCGGGGTCCATCAAATAGGGCACGGGGACTTCCCCGTGTCCCTCGCCCCTGGACCTATTCATGGGGAGCGGAAGAGGGCATTATCCGCCCTTCCTCGGCGCCCGGTGCGTCTTCTGCGGCCCGGGAAGGGAGTTGAGATCTCCCTCTCCCGTTCTGCTGCTTCCTTCTGCGACATCACGTCCTCGCAGAAGGACACCACCGCGTCCCACGACTCTGCGCTACCGACCATCTTCCGCACTACTGCCGGCAGCGTCAGGTCGCCTCCTACTTCATTTCTGAGGACACGGCGCTCTTCCTCCCAAGCTACACACTCGGAGAGCGTGTGCTGCGCTGTGTCCTCCTCGCAGGCACCGAGTGTCCGGCTCTCTGCCTAAGCGACGCAGGTACTTGCCGAAGCAGCCATGCCCCGACAGTACCTGCGTCACCCTGAACGACAGGGAGCCGTGCCTTCTCCCGAGCCTGGCCGGATCGCGACGGTAGAGCGCATAAGTCTCTGCAGCCAATCCGCCACCAGGACCTGACGGAGCTCCTCTCGGCGCAGCTCGATCTGCCGCTGCGCCGGACTGGAGCCCCGTGTCCGCTCTTCCTCGCGCCATCTGTACAATGACGCGAGTACTTTCGCCTCTAGGTCCTAGGGCGGGGATCCGGCCAGAACGCAAGCCGCCTCGTAGGAAATCATGCAATACCCGCGGACGGCCCTGACGGCCATCGCCCTCTGCGACTTGCGCAGAATGTTGAGTGTTCCGGCCGTCAGGTCCATCGCCCACACAGGGGCCCCATATAGGGCCATGGACCGCACGATACCCACGTACAACCGCCTACAGGCGGCGCTCGGGCCGCCCATGTTGGGAAGCAGCGTTGATAGCGCGCCTGCTGCACCCATCAGCTTGGGCGCCAGTCGCCGGAAGTGGGGCCCAAATTCCCTCGGCTGTCGAGCACCAATCCAAGGTACTTCATGGTGGACTCGACAGCTATCCGGGCCCAATTGACCACGATATGTGAACCCGGCGCCGGCGCACGCCGGGGGCCATGGAATACCATGGCCTCCGACTTGTCAAGGGCCACCTCCAGGCCCAGGCGCCGGATGCGGGTCACCACCTGTGACACCGCAGCCGTGGCTACCAACGTCGCTTCCCTGTGCGAGCTCCCTCGGGCAGTGACAAGCGTGTCGTCCGCATAACACGTCAAGTCGGCGCCCGACGGAAGCTCGCCTCTCAGCACCCAGTCGTAGCCGATGTTCCACAGGAGCGGTCCCAAGACCGATCCCTGTGGAACACCGCACGACATTTGGTGCCTACCGGCACCGTCACGTCCCCGATAGATGACGCATCTATCCTCCAGATAAGCCCCTACTATGCGGCGGAGGTAGGGAGGCACCCGATGGTATTTCAGGGCGTCGCTTCCCTGTGCGAGCTCCCCCGGGCAGTGACCGGCGTGTCGTCCGCATAACACGTCAAGTCCGACATCACGACCTCGCAGAAGGAAGCCATCGCCGCCCACGCCTCCTCGCTCCCCACCATCGCTCTGACGATGACGGGCAGCGAGAGGTCCCCACCAACCGCCGTGACAAGATCGCGGCGCGGCACGGCCCACGACGGGCACACCGCGAGGGTGTGTATTCTCTCGTCCTATCCGGTGCAGGTACCTGCCGAAGCAGCCGTGACCGTGGCGGGCAGTTCGAGCGGATTATCGCAGATCGCCTCGTCGGCCACTTGTGCGGAGACGGGCCGAACCTGGACGACAACCAGTTCGGTTTTCGTCGGGGGCGCTCCACCATAGACGCAATCATGCGCGTGAGAGCCCTGGCGGAGGATACGGTATCCCGGGGGGGGGTGGTGTTGGCGGTGTCTTTAGACATTTCCAACGCCTTCAACACCCTACCCTGGAGCTGTATTAGGGAGGCCCTGAAATACCATCGGGTGCCTCCCTACCTCCGCCGCGTAGTAGGGGCTTATCTGGAGGATAGATGCGTCATCTATCGGGGACGTGACGGTGCCAGTCGGCACCAAATGTCGTGCGGTGTTCCACAGGGATCGGTCCTGGGACCGCTCCTGTGGAACATCGGCTACGACTGGGTGCTGAGAGGCGAGCTTCCGTCGGGCGCCGACTTGACGTGTTATGCGGACGACACGCTTGTCACTGCCCGAGGGAGCTCGCACAGGGAAGCGACGTTGATAGCCACGGCTGCGGTGTCACAGGTGGTGACCCGCATCCGGCGCCCGGGCCTGGAGGTGGCCCTTGACAAGTCGGAGGCCATGGTATTCCATGGCCCCCGGCGTGCGCCGGCGCCGGGATCACATATCGTGGTAAGTGGTGCCCGGATAGCTGTCGAGTCCACCATGAAGTATCTGGGATTGGTGCTCGACAGCCGATGGGAATTCGGGCCCCACTTCCGGCGGCTGGCGCCCAAGCTGATGGGTGCAGCAGGCGCGCTGTCAACGTTGCTTCCCAACATGGGGGGCCCGAGCGCCGCCTGTAGGCGGTTATACGTGGGAATCGTGCGGTCCATGGCCCTTTATGGGGCCCCTGTGTGGGCGATGGACCTGACGGCCGGAACACTCGCCATTTTGCGCAAGCCGCAGAGGGCGATGGCCGTCAGGGTCGTCCACGGATATCGCACGATTTCCTACGAGGCGGCTTGCGTTCTGGCCGGATCCCCGCCCTGGGACCTAGAGGCGAAAGTACTCGCGTCATTGTACCGATGGCGCGAGGAAGAGCGGACACGGGGCTCCAGTCCGGCGCAGCGGCAGATCGAGCTGCGCCGAGGGGAGCTCCGTCAGGTCCTGGTGGCGGACTGGCGGCAGAGGCTTATGCGCCCTACCGCCGGCCTCGCTACCGTCGAGGCGATCCGGCCAGTACTCGACGAATGGCTCGGGAGAAGGCACGGCTCCCTGTCGTTCAGGGTGACTCAGGTGCTGTCGGGGCACGGCTGCTTCGGCAAGTACCTGTGTCGCCTAGGCAGGGAGCCGGACGCTCGGTGCCATCACTGCGTCCAATGCGGGAAGGACACGGCGCAGCACACGCTCTCCGAGTGTGTAGCTTGGGAGGAGCAGCGCCGTGTCCTCACAAATGAAGTAGGAGGCGACCTGACGCTGCCGGCAGTAGTGCGGAGGATGGCCGGTAGCGCAGAGTCGTGGGACGCGGTGGTGTCCTTCTGCGAGGACGTGATGTCGCAGAAGGAAGCTGCGGAACGGGAGAGGGAGATCTCAACTCCCTTCCCGGGCCGCAGAAGACGCACCAGGCGCCGAAGAAGGGCGGATAACGCCCTCTTCCGCCCCCCATGAATGGGTCCAGGGGCGAGGGACATGGGGAAGTCCCCGCCCCCTATTCGATGGACCCCGAGGCGGAGGCGCGCGCGAGTGTCAGCGCGTGCCTCTGAGGCGATGCACGGGGTAGCTTAACACCCCACTACCCCGTGCCGGAGACGAGGCCCGGGCAGACTGGGCCAGCACGAGAGTGTGGGGCTGCGGAAGAATTTAGACTCCCGCGGCCCTACGCGCGCTCGTGATAGAAGAGACACCGGGGTAGTTTTAGTCAGTAAAAGTCGGACAGACCCCGTCGCCCACCCTAGGGCGGCGGACATCCTATGAGGATTTCCACCCCGGAAAAAAAAAAGGTAGATATACAGTAACGTGTGACTACGCCTTTCCAAATATGAAAATTTTACTCTACATAGTGAATATTGCATACTTCAGAATAGTATTGTATGTATAGTATTGTATGACATTATTATCAATTTACAACGAAGCCATCTTGGTAGAGTCTACTGTGTCCATTTACTTGCAACTACATTAGCAACTTTGTGCAGTTCAGTATTCTGAAAATCTTGTTTTAAACTTTTTCAGCGTCGTTTTTTGTCGTAGTAGGGTTTAAGTTTTTTTTTTACTTTTTTTTGTGGATTGGATATTACTGTTGTTAATAAGTTTGATAAAAATCAAGTTAGTTGTGAGTGTTGGACTGTTTACTTTTATTTATGTTTTCATTATGCTGGTTTGCATACTCTGGCAATGCACAACCATTTCTAGACGGAGAGAAAGAAAAATTTTGAACAAGTGCTTGGTGAGCTTTAACTTCAAAACTTGGGTAGAGGGTGGTATATGTTTTGAGTTTGAGGAAAACAGGTTTACGGATGGGGATCCTAGACTGCAAGTGTGGTGGTGGAGGGGATTGTAGGGAGGAAAAGGATGTGGTAGGAGGTTTACGGTCGGACTTAGTTACATTTGCATAGGATCGTGTTACTGGAGGGTAGATCTTACTAGCCTCCATATAAGAAATGTTCCATTCCGTCTTTGCAGCCTTAATAGATTTTTGGCGGCCCAGTTCAGGACATCCATTATAGTTCGCAAAGTGGCGGAAGAGTTGCTAGGACTGTTCAGTTTATTTTTATTTGCTTGCTTAAAGGCTTCTTCTTTTTCCTTGCCTACCTGACTGTCTTGTGCATTCTCTAATCATGTTGACATTGCGAACGTTACTAGATCGTCATGCAGATTAAAATTATAGTTATTACTAGCTTTCCGCCCGCGGCTTCGCCCGCGTGGAGTTCGGTTATATCGCGCTTTTTAGATTTCCCTCGGGAACATCAAACTTTTCCGGGATAAAAGGTAGCCTATGTTCTTTCTCAGAGTCTAAAGATTGTCTCTGCCAAATTTTATCAAAATCGGTTAAGAGGTTTAAGCGGGAAAGCGTAACAGACAGACAGACAGACAGAGTTACTTTCGCATTTATAATATTAGTATGGATTATAAGTAATTCAATATAGATATTAACTAATAATATATAATGAAGTATAATATGTTCACTTAATTTTATATTGATTAGACAATGTTTTGAGTTACTTCAAAACTTTGCCAGTTTTAATCATTGTAATGATAACCACGTTGTGTCGTGAAATAAAACAAATAATTCACTTCATTGTTTTGTTTACTTACAGAGCTAGAACCCGAAAATTTAGACAGTAGTTGTTTAGATGTAGCAGATATACCAGCACACTCTTCGGAGTCAGATTTAGAAGATGATGTCCCTTTAATTATCTGTAAATTTGAAGTGGAAGACGAAGAAGTATCAAAGAAAAATAGAAGAGCCACGGAGACAATAAGTAAGTATTAGTTAGTTATACAGGGTGTATCTGACATCGTAACGCAAATTTGGCTACACCGCATGCCACTAATACAATTGTGATAGTCACTTATGTCGTTAAAGAACGGTTACAGAATTCACAGTGGTTAAAAAAAAGTGTCGGCTCGGCTTTTGAACGTTGCAAGCGTGCCGCCGTGCTGGTTTCTAGGTATGACGTTGATCCCTGATTACTGAACTCTATTAAATCAGCTAATAAGATAGTTTTTCGAGTTTTGTTTTCATTGCGCTTTTTTGTGTAATTAGCGAATTAAATAATTTTTACTTTAAAATCTTATTGGGTTATAAAGTATAGCAATTATGAACGGTCTAAAGTGAAAAAATCTACATACATATTTTTTTAAATCATGAAAAAGCCGACGCATAATTCAACCACTGGGGGGTTCAGAATCATGTACTGGATCCATGGCACTCGTTTGTGCGTCGATATCAGATACACCCTTTATAGCTAAGCAGACCAGCCAATGGTTCACCTGATAGGATATGGCTAGTGTTACCTAATAGGCCTAAATAATGTAAGTGGTTCAATGAGTAATATTGAGTTCTATCCCTATGGATAGCACTGTTTAAAATAATTTTATTAGCTTGGCTTTATTAGCCAAACCTCTCGATCTCTGGTCATGTGAGCCCTGCCCATGTCAGATTGGTGGACAGATTAAACTAACGTAGTGGTACGGGAATTATGTTACCAGATCGTTGCACAGATTAGACTTATACCATCGTAGTTAAATTAAATTCAATATTAGACTTCGACCCGCCTTTGAGGAGGTAAGGCGGGTCCGAATAGCGGCTCAGGGGGAAGCTCTGAGTCGGTGGAGGGAGGCACTCCGCTCCCCAGCTGCCGGCCACCGGACGATTGGAGCGATTCGTCCGGTGTTGGAGGGATGGGTTGGGCGTCGGCACGGCAGCCTTACCTACCGCTTGGTGCAGGTACTGACCGGACATGGGTACTTCGGTCACTACCTGCACCAGATCGCCCATCGGGAGGATTCACCGCGCTGGCACCACTGCGACTCTCTCGACGACACGGCCGAGCACACCTTGGTGGAGTGCCCGGCCTGGCGAAACGAGCACCGCGACCTTGTGGCGGCGCTCGGAGGCGGATGCCTCCCCCTGACAACCATGGCCCGAGCCATGGCTGAAAGTGAGAGTGCATTGCTCTGCAGGTGCTCTTGCAGAAGGAGACAGCGGAGAGGGAGCGGGAAGAAGATAGTCTTGCCGCTCCCCTCCGGCGTAGACGGGCGGGGCGAAGAAGGCGGGGACGAACTCCCGTCTCCTTTAGCCCCCGAGTGTGATTAGCGTTTGTGGGTAGCTCCCGCACGCGCATTGCACTGGTCACCACGTCTGAGGATTACTCCGGTATCCGGGTAATCGTCACTTGGCGCGGAAACCGGCCAAAATTAGGCCGGTAAGTCGTGAGAGTGGCACGGAGTCTTCAGGCCGATCCCGTGTCACTCTCAATGCAGGGCTCGAGGGGAACCGAGTGGTTTTAGTGGGTATTCCCGGCTCCGGCTGGGCGAGCCTCACACACGCCTGTCGCCTAGCTAGCGGCGGGTACGGTGCGTAATGCATTTCGACTCGTTAAAAAAAAATTCAATATTAGACTTATACCATCGTAGTTTAAATTAAGTTCAATATGTTTATTTCAGATAAAAATAATTTTTGTGCTTTTTGTACACACAACATTTACATGTAATTAAGAGCGTCTATATTTAAATTTCATTTAAAAGAGCCACGTAGAACACCGGTCAAGACAGCAGAATATTGTCCAGCGCTCCATAAAAAGATGGTCTTTCCAAGCTCTCAGCATTGAGATGTAGTGTAGATAGCTTTCGTACACCAAGTGCGTCGGAGATGCAAACAAATTCAAAAGTTATTTTTTCAAATCCATTCAAATCTCCCATTGTATACTTACTAGATTTACTTACAGAGGCCACCGTTGTGAGGGAACCTAAACAGGACACAAGAAGAACAAAAGAAAAAGATGCAATAACAGCCGAGCAAACTACAAAGGATAAATCAGACTCGAAAGTTATTCGGACTACTCAGAAATGGACGTCCAAGCCTGGCACATATTTCAAAGAGCCTTACTTATGTATACGGAGTAGTTCTAATAATGTAAAAAAAGAGTATAAGTGTCATGTTTGTCAGCGCGTGTGTACAGAAAGGCAAAAATTTACTATTCATATGCGTACACACACTGGTGAGAAACCTTATAAGTGTGAAATATGTCAACATAGTTTTATTCAAAAGTTTAATTTAACAAGCCATATGCGTACACACACTGGTGAAAAACCTTACAAGTGTGAAATATGTCAACGTAATTTTAGTAGAAAGGTGAGTTTAACAACGCATATGCTTACACACACTGGTGAGAAACGTTATCAGTGTGATATTTGTCAACGTAATTTTAGTGGAAAGCAGAGTTTAAAAGTGCATATGCGTACACACACTGGTGAGAAACCTTATCAGTGTGGTATTTGTCAACGTAATTTTAGTAGAAAGGAGATTTTAACATCGCATATGCGTACACACACTGGTGAGAAACGTTATCAATGTGATATTTGTCAACGTAATTTTAGTAGAAAGGAGGGTTTAAAAGTGCATATGCGTACACACACTGGTGAGAAACGTTATCATTGTGAAATATGTCAACGTAATTTTAGTAGAAAGGCGAGTTTAACACGGCATATGCGTATACACACTGGTGAAAAACCTTATCAGTGTGGTATTTGTCAACGTAATTTTAGTCAAAAGATCTGTTTAACAAAGCATATGCGAACACACACTGGTGAAAAACCTTATAAGTGTGAAATATGTCAACGTAATTTTAGTAAAAAGGAGAGTTTAACACAGCATAGTTATACACACGCTCTTGTAAAAGCTTATGATTGAGTAATGATAATACAAATAATAATAATCATTTAATTTAAGTAACACTGACTCATATACAAATAATACACACAGTCACATTACTCATACAGCACTTAAATCAAAAATATCAATACATTTAATAAATATTACAATATTAAATCAAAAAATAAAACCGTTTTCCCCCCGAAGGGAAGAAAACGGATATTTAGGTTTCAGCCGTAGCTCGACCCACTGTGAGATTACCCCCTTGAACTTTACGCGTTTGCAGTGTGACTACCCTACCTTTTCCTAACATTTTGGTCCTGATGTCAGTTACGTCAACTGTCATCGAGTGTCGAGCCATCGACGGTTAGCTTGAACTATCAGTACTCTCACATCGAACGTCACACAGAACGGCAAACTTAGTGGGTCGAGCTACGGCTGAAACCTAAATATCCGTTTTCTTCCCTTCGGGGGGAAAACGGTTTTATTTAGGTGTTCGAGCCTACGCTCGACCCACTGTGAGATGTGTTTATATTCTGCCGGCGATGGCTAGACGTACTGTGTAAAATTAGGGAATGGTTGCATCAGGAGATCAAAGAAAATGTACGTAAATCAACAAGACTATAATAATATTAATAGTTAAACAAAAACAGGGACTTCTTGATTACTTATACCATATAAAACTGATTAAATCTTATCAAAAGACTTGCTTAAATTATTTATGCATACATTATTTGGTTTAACAGGGATTTCTTTAAAATAAAATTTTAGAAAAGTATCTTTGGATCGCCAATTTCAACGTCTGAGAACCTCATCCAAGTCGAGGTTTCTGTTAATCCAATTATGTGAATTGACAGCCGCTCTACAGCTTCCAGGTGACGCATTAATCTGAGCGTCTCTAAGCATTGTCCGAATCCAACCCGCTATTACACTTCGAGAAGCTTCTTTTACTTTTCCTCTAGTAGAAATAAATAAGCTTGTAAGGCTACCTCGTCTCGGTTTGCTCAGGGAGATAAGTTTTGAAATCCAGAAAACAGCATTTAATTTACTATCGTCAGTTTTGCTTATTTGCCACCCTGATTGCCTAAATCTCGAACAGTCGGTTTTTGAACCAAATTTTGGCCAGAATATGATGTGTTCATCATAAGTTTCAAATGATTCAGGCCCTATGTCAAGGAGCGTCAGGTCATGAATTCTTCTTCCTGATGATAGTAAAAGTAATGCGGCGACGTGGCGTGATACTTGAAAAATACTCTTATTATCTATGTCGTATGATTGCAAATATTCTATCAGTCTTGACACATCCCAGGTATTTGATTTAGGAGGAGGAGGCCATGAGATAGAAATGGCTTTCATCATTTGTTTTACTAATGGGTGACTACTAAGCCGGTTGCCCGTTTCTGGATTAGCGAAAGTGGTGACTACCGACTTATGAACTGCAATAGTTTTTGTGGCTAGCTTTACCTCGTGGTGTAGAAAATGTAAGTACTTCGCGACTTCCTGAGGTTTCGGATCGTCTACTTGACAGTTATTGCTTGAGGCCCGTGACCTCCATCGTTCCCACGCCGGAAAATAAGTTTTTAAGGTGGACTTGCGCCACGCTGATTCTAAGAGTTCTCGACTTTCTTTAGGCCAAGATCCTGTTAGACGAGACCAGCCCGTACCCTCCAGACCTGCAAACACAGGTCTTTTATCTCGGGAGGGGGGCGTCCCGTTCTGAGGTCTAGTAAATTCTTGTGGAGGTTCGGAATTGTGTACGCTGGGCCTAGCGCTCGCTGTTTGACCTCGGTTTTCCAGAAGATCCGCTCCCATCGCGGAGTCACAAGGAGGTATATTCCTGAGCTTAGTTTGAGATGCTGAAGAATGCGTGGTATGAGTGCCGGAGGCGGGAATATCCACCCCAAGTCGAAATGCCATGGGCGACTGAATGCGTCCACAAAGAGGCAGTTCGTGTCTCTTGCATCTTCGCTCACATATTTGCTCATAATCGCTGAACGGGCGCTCGCGAAGAGGTCGATGGACGGTATACCCCACTTTTGAAATATCCACCAAAGTGCGGACTTGCTCAGCGTCCATTCTGGAAGCTCGGTAGCTCTCGACAGGCTGTCGGAAGTTGTGTTGTATCTCCCCGGTAGATAACGAGCTATTAGAGTTATTTGGTAATGACTGGTCAGACGTAGTATTGCGTTGGTGATTTCCAAGAGTTTCGGTGATCTGGTTCCACCGTCCTTGGTAATATACGCAACCACTGATCTGTTGTCGGATTGAACCATAACGGTTTGATCCTTCAATCGGGGCCCCATTCTTCGGAAGGCTTCCAAAACTGCCCAGTTCTTTCCTGTTGCTGTGCCATAACTCTTGAGATTCGTTCCACTGGCCTTGCAGTTTTAGATTGTTGATTGTTGCCCCCCAGCCAGTTCCAGCTGCGTCGGTGGTAATGAAAGTCGTGGCACACTTTTGATGAATAGGTGTAACGCGATGAATGTTGTGAAGCCACCATTTCAAGTCCTGCGCCACCATTTCGGAGATGTGAAATCTTTTGTGCCTCTTTTCTTTTGGTAACCGATTGGCTTCTACCTGGATTTTTCGACAATGAAGTCTTCCTAAAGGGACAACGAAAGCAGCGAAATTGAGGTTTCCCAATAATACTTTTGCCTTCCACCAACTCCAGGCTTGCTCTTGTAAGATGTCTCGAATTATTCGCTCCACTTTCAGGATTTTGGGGTCTGGCAGTTGTTTTATATTTGTTTTTATGTTCCAAATAATCCCGAGGTACTCTACACTCCGACATGGAAAAAGGACAGACTTGTGGTTTATACACCAACCCATGTCTGTTAGATAGTTTTGAACAAGCTTGCTTTGCTGCCGGAGAATGGATGGGTTGTGGTGAACTATAAGGAAGTCGTCGAGGTATACTACCACTCTGATACCCTTTTCTATTTTTGCAGACAGGTCATTTGAAATACTGTTTTATTATAATAAAAGGCTAGAAACCAACGATGGTAATCTATAATATAACCATAAAATCTGACTCGTGCAAGCAAAGAGGGATTTTATGGTGGTTTATTAGTCGAAATTTGGGTGGATTCAAATATTGATATTATAATAATATTATATTAATATGGATATTAGTTCAACATTTTAAGATTGAAGATGGGTCGATTTGAACCGTCCGCTTTCTTTCTTAGAAACATAGGCGATAGAAAACCAAAAGAACTTTTGCAAATCTCAATTGCGCCGCACTTCAACATTTTGTTAATTCCAAGTGTCATATCTGTTGACTTTGGTGCTAATCTATTACATTTATTGGCATCAATTTTCTTGAGTGGCGGCCTTTGTGAAAAGGGAATTTTGTAACCTGACAATATAGACAACAGGTTTTAGAGGCACCCAGGGACTTCCAGACTAGCATTTTATCCTTTACCTGTCCTGCTCTGAATTTACTGCTTTCTTCCTTCGAACTTAGTTTTCTTCGTTTTTCCGGTGGATGTAGATACAGGTCGTTTCGTTGAAGTACGGGCCGGAAAGCGATCGGCTCGGAAATTGGGCCTCCTGTACTCCTCTGCGATGCGTGTCCTCCCCCGGGTGTCTTGCTGAGTGAAGGATGCCTTGGTCGGCCTGGATCGGGCCTGAATGGGCCGTTGCTTAGCAGGAAAAAACTTATTAGCTCCGCCCTGCTCTTTTATCAGGTCCGACAGTTGAGGTTTCGAAAATAAATGATTCGCAGACGGAGGTATAGCGAGTAGTAACTCATTCAGTGTTTTATTATTAGGTTTATAGACGCTCCGCCTGTGTTGGAATGTTTCTGCTCTTTTTCCGCACGTGTATTGCAGTAGCGCATCTGAAGTCTTACGGAACTGGGACTCAGGAGATAAGAAATACTTGCTAATGTAAGCTTTAACCTCAAGCGGGGCATTTTGGTATTTTTCCATAAAGGATTTTGTTTGTTAGAGGAGTCCATGACAGATGGCCCCTAAACACTGGTCATCTTTTTCGAGTAAAGATATCGTTTGCCAATGTGGCGTTATGCTGGCTAAATTACTATTCGCTTTTAGTGATGTAAACACTGGTGTTGCTTGAAATTGTTTCTGCACGTCTGCGTATCTTATGTTCTGCCACTTTTGGCTGTTTAGCCTCTGAATTTGAATAGCCTGGTTCACCAAAGATTCATCCGCCTCTCCTATTTTCGCCTCGGATTCTTTAGTTTCGGGGTTAAAGTTGTTAAAATGTTCATTTTCTTCTGAGAGACTTGTCTGCTGTGGCTTGTCACTCATGTCGATGGTATCATCTCCCCACAATGCTGGTGCAGTCCAAGTTTCTCCGCAGCTGTGGTCTGAAGTGTCTGACTCGCACGCAGAAGCGTTCTGTTGGGAACCCTTGGATACGGCTGTGACAAGTTGTTGCATTAACTGCGTCTGATGTTTCATGAAATGATCCAATTTATCCTCTTCTGGAGCTTTTAGTGAACTGTGTGGTCTTTTGCGGGTGCTCGAAGAAGAAGAAGAAGGGGAGATGGAACCAAACCTTTGAGCTCTATGCTCCAATAGACGGGATGCCTCTGATTGCGAGATTAAGTGTGGTTTAATACTTTGTAGGAATTCCGCAAACCCATTGTAAACATCGGTTGGATGTATCATCTTCATTTTGGCTAAGGGGGCGTAAATAAAAGCGCGGCCTATAGGCCAGCCTGTTAGCTTCCTTTTGATGGCTCTATATTTGCGCTCGCTCAAGGAAGTAGGTTCCCCATGTTTGTCCCAAAAGATGTGAGCCAACTCCACAGTTGGTATGGCGAACCGTAATCGGCATTCGTCATCTGAAGAAATCTTGGTACCGAAAAGATCTTCATACTTGACGCAGTTCACCTCCCAAACTCTCCAATCTTCTGGATATAGCTCGTCAATTTTTCGGATGAGTCTGGTAAACACCTCTTCCTCATCGGGAGGGGGCTCCCAATCGGCCAGCGTACCCATGGTAGTGCGTTTGAAGACCTGCCGACAGTAAACAGACTCATGTGGGTAAGACGAAAATAGAAGTTTTGTCGGCTGCTCGGCCGACAACTCGTAGTAAGGTACGCCTATGCAGCCCGTGCAGAATAGTCGGCTGCGCAGCCGACGACGTTGACAGAGACGTGCGTAGAAGCGGTCGACAGTGGAGTAGCGTGGTTAGCTACGGTGCAGCCGACTTCCGATCACCATGATGTGGTGATTTGTTAGCAGATATTCTATTGCAAGGCATGCGGGGCATGTCCTATTGCACTTTTCATAGCGAGTCTGCCGTCCTAAGAGCGGGCATTCGCGATAGATCACTTTCACCAAATAAAATAAAGTATTCTTACCTCATTTTGTTCATTTCGCGACATTTTTCGCCAATTTTTTCTCAGATTAACTATTATTCGTAAATTTGTTTATAGTACACTGCTCACGATAAAGTTCAAAGACGTACTGATAGTTCAAGCTAACCGTCGATGGCTCGACACTCGATGACAGTTGACGTAACTGACATCAGGACCAAAATGTTAGGAAAAGGTAGGGTAGTCACACTGCAAACGCGTAAAGTTCAAGGGGGTAATCTCACAGTGGGTCGAGCGTAGGCTCGAACACCTAAATATGAAATATAACATAAAAAGTTATAATTACAATGACAATTGAATCACATCAGCCAACCACATGCCGCTTACAACAGTGGGAGATGATGGAACACTCAAACCTTACCGCAAGCGCGGCCAACAAGCTGTTTGCGCTCCCCCGCACTCACCGCACCAGCGACGCACTTCTCTTGTGCATAGTGGCGTGGAAGCAATCCACGCGCGCTTCCGAAAACATAGCCGACGCACTGCAATCGCAGGGGAGCGCCAAAAACATCCTAAACACGTTGTTGAACTGAACACGAAGGACGCTGTAAGACTTGCGTATAGTCAGTCCACAAGCTGCACGTGTATATTGAAGTGCAGTAGGCTTTAAAAAGCGTTATTTTCACATCTTTAGAACACCGAGCATACCTGTTGATAACCATGTTCGCTCTGACCGACAGCGCCCTCCGTTCCCGCTCAATTCTGCATCTTCTCTCAAGGTAGAAGTCACGAAATGCCCCAAGTATTTAAAAATCTCCACCCTATCCAAAGGAGAGCCAATCAACTTTATTGGTGGCATTTCTAAAACTTTCCTAGCCCCACCCTGAAATACCATACACTTACTTTTCCTAACGTTATATAGCAGAACGTTATCGGCTGCATATTCCTCACACACACTAAACAGGAGTCCACAGACCAAGGTTTTTTCCTTCTAATTGTATAACTTGTATTAATCATTCACAATGTAGATACTTCTTTCTATTTGTATCGTCTAGTAATATGTATGTATACTGTGGTTTGTAATTGAAGGAACACGAGTTTTAAGAATCTTTTCTATTTTCGCAAATTTGCATTGTTTATGTATCTGTTGTGATATTGCCATTTTTATTTATGGCAATTATTCTTGTATTATTTGATTCCATTTATAATGCTAATGACTCTTGTTGGACTTAGCATATTTTGGTGTTTATTAAGTAAACACGTTGAACTTTCGAGCTGCATTGGACAGAATTGTTGGGACTGCAAGGCGGGGGTTTCGTTTATATAGGAGCGAGCACTCGATACGTTGCTCGTACATGTCCCACAGATCACTTCGAGTGGTGGTCGACGGGGCGCTGGCTAGCACCCACCCGGTGCACGCAGGTATGCCGCAGGGCAGCTGCCTGTTGCTTGGCGTGTTACTCGCGATACACGGACGACATCCGTGTATATAGAAGTACGCGGCCGTCAAAATACATGCATACTTAGCATGGTTCGCCCTCACTAGCGACGCTAGCCGCAAGCTACTCTGCGCGCAGCAGTCTTGCTTTGTGGACCATAATGGCCGCCCCTCGCTTCGTGAGGAACGACGTCATTCAGCGCGATCTCCGGATTGAGAGCCTGGGTGAGTACGTGCGGCAGCTAGCGAAAAGTATGTTCGCGCATGCCGACGCATCTGCTCGGCTACAAGCACCTTGCAACCTGGCAAGCGCACCCCCCTGACGCGAGACCGGTAACCCCCTATCTGGTAGCGGACGACGATCCCATTGCACCGGATTGACTCTTCAAGTGAGCCGCACCCAGGTTACTTGCGACTCACTTGATTCCTAAGTACTGAACCTAACATTATTCACACATTCGTCGTGCGGCGTGTGCTAAGTTACAATGGGCACGGTGCGCGGCGAACAGACTCACTACTTGACAGATGCTAAAACTCACACGCGTACATGGAGCGCGGGCCGTAAACTCACAGAGGTGTATTGGCTTATTCATAGCGAGTGTGTGTGACCTTAATATATCTGTTCAATTTACTGTATTGTTACTATGTACCTTTTATTGTGTCTTTTGTATATTTACCATAATAAACTCTGTAATTGTATATCCCGTTTTGTTTATCCCAATAATATGGGAACATCAAATCCTGATGACGATGACCCTGCTCGGATCTCTCCTCCTTCTGATCCTACATGTATACATACATTATATGCAGGTGAAATGGAATGAATGCTACTTTAAGTACAAATGGCAGCACGTCAAGCTAAACCCTGTTCATTCAAATCTCTAACTACGACGCGTGATGGAGCGTTAGAAAGTATCCTTGAAAGATTGGTTGAGTTTTCATCGTTTCTTAAACCGTCCAATGGTAACAATGGCACATATTGGTAATTGGGAACCAATAATCATGGCTCAATCACTGCTCCCGAGTTATCCCGACTCTTTACGAAATTATTAAACGAGTCACTCATCACACCGTGCGTTCATCCTTACGTCAGGAGTACTTAGAGGGTTCCTGCACTCGACGCCGCCACCGCTAACCTCCCTGTCTGCTTGATTCATTCCATTACCGGCCGCGTACGAACGTGTTCGCCGCGAGATATGTGTCGCAATCATGTCTAATATGAAGAAAAAAGGAAGTTTGTTTGAACATAATATATGTATAGAAAATGGCAAAAAGAACGTCGAATTAGAAAGTTGTGGGTTCATCCTATGCTGTCGTCACCGGAGCAATATGGTGAATTTCTTACACTTTACGAAGATCTCCGAAAAGACGAGCCCAAGTATTGAAGATTATTATCGAATGAATTACAAGATATTTGATAAATTATTAGATTTATTAAAGAAGAAACTGCAACATACAAATATGCGAGCAAGTATATCTGCTAAGGAGTGATTCGGTGTTACGTTCGTATGCGGCCGGCAATGGAATGAAACAAACAGAGGTTACGCGGGCGGTGGTGGCGGCACCGTGTGCAGGAACCCTGACAGTTGGAAATTCCCGTGTGCTGCTGTTAATTTATCCATACTAATATTATAAATGCGAAAGTAACTGTCTGTCTGTCTGTTACGCTTTCCCGCTTATCATCTCAACCGATTTTGATGAATGAACATTGCCCATTTTTGACTTAAGTATAGAAATGAAATAAATCTTAAAGTATAGCTTATTGTTTTGTATATCTTTATTGTTGGAATTCAATAGTATTGTGGCTAATATTTACATAATTTAAAAAGTTAAAAAAATAAAAATTGTGTGCAAGTACCTATATATTAAAGAGGAATGGAAAAAAAACTAAAGGGCATCAAAAAAATTATTCAAAGTAGAAATAATAAAAAATGAAACAATGAAAAAAAAAAGAATGAAATAAAAATACTTTTTTTTTTAATAACTTTAATCTGGTGCTGGTTACCATAGATATAGGATTTCATTGCTACGCAAAAGATACACAATGCGTGTGAGCGAGAGATCCCGATCCATTTGATTTCAGAGGAGAAAGATAGAGCCAAAAAATAAATGACAGTTGAGACATTATTTTCACAAGTAAGGGCCCCTAGAGTCCGAGAGTGCTTTGCGGCGTGGTGTATTTTGTGAATATTTTAATAATCCCTTAATAAAAGAACAAAAAAAATTAATCTCAGTTATGGTGTCTTGTTCTGTG
The DNA here is from genome assembly GCA_017933935.1 of Sesamia nonagrioides. Taxonomy (NCBI): domain Eukaryota; kingdom Metazoa; phylum Arthropoda; class Insecta; order Lepidoptera; family Noctuidae; genus Sesamia; species Sesamia nonagrioides. The sequence goes on from JADWQK010002541.1 coordinate 936,832, forward strand.
TGTGAATGTGATGTGACCATTGATAAAATATTAAACAGATATGATATATGCTAAGAAGCTAACCGAAAAAAATGTGTCCGAACGCAGCAGAGGCACGCATGCATATTTTTTATACTGCGTACATTTAACTACATTGGTACAGTGTAAATGAGATAGGGCGCAACTAAAGCATAAAAAAGAAAAAGATGGCTAGTGATTGTCGTTTGCGCTTAAATGGAAAAAAAGACGTTTGCCAACCAATCACTGACACTTTGCACACACTGACACTGACTGATTGCCAAAGAATAACAAGAATGCAGATAGGACATATAACAGAGTAATAGGTAATTTTGTAGGTGGTAGAAGGTGCTCAATTTGGTGAATATATATTTTTTTAACATTTTTACACTTCAATCAAGTATCACAAAACTTTAATGTTTGTCATTGAAGTTTTGTAATACTTGATTGAAGTGTATTTATTGTTTTGTTACTGTGATTAAAGGAAGCGAAATAAAAAGAATTTTAATTTTTAGCACCGAACTGAAAATAAACTTTTCTGTAAAAATATCCCGTTAAGTTCTAGGCAGCCCTAGGAGTTAGCACTCTTCGAAGGCAGTACGTAAAAAGGATTTGTTACCATCGGGTGAAAAAAGGTAAGGTAGGTACATTTTAAATAAAGCATAGAAAAAGAAATCTTTTTATTATAATAATATTTATTTATTTATAGATTATACATTATTATTAAGGCATCTTAACTCGGACACTTATCCAACTCCGGAGTTGGAGTTAGTGAGCTATAGTTACAATGTTGAGCAATTGGCTCCGGAGACGACAGCTTTTTTAGAGATGAATAAAAATACCCTTAATTTTATCAATAGAATTATATTAGATTTAATCAATAGAAAAATTTAATTGTTATGGAATCAGTTTTTTTGTTTGAAAATGTAGGTACTGTCTGACAGACATAAGTTAAAATGGACAACTATAACTAATTATAAAATATTAAAACAATCATAAAAAAATAAACATTTGCTTAGCAAGAATCAGTCGTTTTGTTTAAAAAAATACTATCTGACAGGCAGACGTTATAATAGACAACTAATAAATACGCTTTATAAAATATTAAAACAATCAACAACCCAAAAAAATAGACACTTGTTTACCAAGAATCAGTCTTTATGTTTAAAATTTTAACTAATAAGCATTATAAAATATTAAAACAATCATAAAAAAATAAACATTTGTTTAGCAAGAATCTAACCTTTTTGTTTAAAAAAATTACTGTCTGACAGGCAGACGTTATACTAGACAATTAATACGCCTTATAAAATATTAAAAAATCAACAAAAACAATCATAAAAAATAAACATTTTGTTTGACAAGTTACAATAACGAATCATGAACTTATAGGTATCGTATACCCATTGATAAAATATTAAACTAATACTAAACTTAATTAACTATAAACTTAATATTTTATCAATGGGTATACCTAATTGGTGTGAGCGTAGGAAATATTTATTTATATTATTATTATTATACTTCGTGTTCATTTAATATCCACTCACACTTTCCCATTTAATAATTTCATGTCATTTGACTCTGTTACTTAGCAACGCAAAATAAACGTTCACGTAATTTTATCAATGTTTTATTTAATTGTTGAATAAGATGTTATAAATTTTAACTTAGGACACAGGCTCGAGAATAAAGTGAACCAGAACTATAGGTAATTGTAGGTATAAAAGTCACCATCAACATTATCGCTTCTGTGCAACTAATCTATGTCTAATGCGTACGCGTCTCTATCACTCCCGGAAGAAATCCAATTAGCTCTCTCTTTCTTTACTTACAATGGCCGCCTAAGCATTAGCAGTAAGAATGTTTGACAAAATAATTGAAACTATATTATTTATCTAAATATTTTGGAATACTCCTCGCTCAACTGCCGTCATCCTTCCTATTCCTAAGTTTTTTAAGTGAATAGGCTTAATAAACTAGTGCGCTTTACACTCAACGATTGCATCACTGCTTACCATCAGGCGGGATTGCAGTCAAGCACTAATTTATAATTATTAAAATAAAAAAAACAAAAAAAAAAACTTACTTAAGCTAAGTGATTCCGTGACTTTTGTTGACTTTTCTACCATAATTTGTGCATTTACGCAGTACACAAAACGCCATTTTTAATGCGAAAAAGATTTTCTTAGCCATTGGTGGCTAAGAAAATCTTTTGTGTGTCCTTGGGGACACACGCGCGTACGGAACGAGAGTATCCGGAGTGACTAAAGCGACTTGCAGTACTTACGTTATTTTGTACGCTTCATTTTTAGTGCGCTAGTGACGTATCTTTTAATATTATATCCTTGTTGTAGTTATGAATAAATAGTAATTTGAGTGCAGACAGTACCTTCTGGGATCCTTTACATTTTAAATAACTCCAAAATCAATTAATACACCATTATAAGCACTTCATAATTTTTAATATTTTAAGCCCAACTTTCAAACACTCTATAAAAAAAAAACATTACAATATCATATATCAAACATTATCGATTGACTGCAGTCTTGCTACTCTTCATGCTACCGAAACAAACAATGATCACATAAAATAATGAATCTTTTTCTCCTGTCTCCGTAATCTTCCAAACTTAAAATATTTTTGCTTATAAAAGTTAGCTGCCAGAGACAATAATCAAATTCAACCTCAACATCCCCTCTGAATTTTATTATTATCTCAAAGTAAAATTTAAAATCATCCTAAGACATAACTTTCAAACATTAATTTCAATACACTCAATACATAACCTATAATCCCCTCAATACACAAAGACAACTCATATAAAACTTCAATACATAACCTGTAACCCTCCCCCGATACAAAACAACTCATATAAAACTTCAATACAATTTCAACTCACTATCTATAGCTTCTCACTATCTATAGCTTCTCACTATCTATAGCTTCTCACTATCTATAGCTTCAACAAACTCCCTATCTATAACTTGGATAGTCTCCCTGTCTATAAACTTCAAACTCCCTATCTTTAACTTCAACAACTCCCTATCTAACTTCAAACTCCCTATCTAACTTCAAACTCCCTATCTTTAACTTCAAACTCCCTATCTAACTTCTAACTCCCTTTCTATAACTTCGAAAACTCCGACAGTTTTCCTGCCCATAAACTCCCTATCGATAACTTCAATTCTATCACAAAACACCCTATCTATAACTTCAACTATTACAAAACACACCCTATCTAAACTTCAGCTCTATTAGAAAACACACCTTAACTAAACTTCAGCTCTATTAGAAAACACACCTTAACTAAACTTCAGCTCTATTAGAAAACATACCCCATCTAAAAATTTCACTTTATTAAAAAGACATACCCTACCTAAAACTTCAAAAACTATTAGAAAACACACCATCTAACTAACCTCAACCCTACTACTAAAACATCATATTTAAAATAAACTCCCTGTCTAAAATGCAGCCTTTACATAACCTTCAATTTCATAAATATCACTAACCTTTACACTTTTGTTACATGTCACAACCCTTGAATACATAACTTTCAATTTTGCAGGATCCCAACTCCTATAACCAATATTTGCAAAACCAACTAACAAACCCCTAATACATCTAGTCTAATTTTATTTATCAAATATAATATAGACCCTATCAATTGTCTATAATTATGCACATCACATCAATTGCCTACTGCACAACACCACTAATATTCTTCCATTTTGTTCTTCTTCTTCAAAAGTAGAAAACTCCTCCTCCACATCACATCAATTTCCTATAATTATGCACATCAACGCTAATATTCTTCCCCTCTTGATGTGCAGCAATTCAAATATTCGGAAATGCTTTTTCTTTTAAGTTGCCGTATCCAAAATTCTTCATTCGTTGTTCAATGTAAAACTTCTCATAAATTTTCAAACAATTTTCTCTATAACCTCTATATCAATTCCTATAATTATTTAAATATTCTAATTCCAAATTCTTTTTCCAGTCTTTCAGATATCTCATTTCTTTTCCTTTTCCACTATTTTCAATATTTATTATAGAATTCCATCATCAACATAATATTGCCAAATAAATTTCATTTTCTTTAATTTACATCTTTTATTTTCACCAAAATTGTATTCCAACGGAACCTCCATAAAATGTCTTCATTTAGCTCTCCATATAATTTTCAAAGACCTCATTTTCTTCACCATTATTTTGTTGTTCTAGAAAAAACGGTCCTCTCTTGTTTCTTTGACATCAAAATTTTCATTTTCATTTTTCTTTCTAAACTTCCCCTCTCAAACTCATAATCAATATCTTCTTGAAATAGTTACATTTTCAATTGCTAGCTTACTGTTGCACCCGTGCTGGGCCCATAACCTGTTGTAGTTATGAATAACTAGTAATTTGAGTGCAGACAGTACCTTCTGGGACACTTTACATTTTAAATAACTCCAAAATCAATTAATACACCATTATAAGCACTTCATAATTTTTAATATTTTAAGCCCAACTTTCAAACACTCTATAAAAAAAAAAGAAACATTACAATATTATATATCAAACATTATTGATTGACTGCAGTCTTGCTACTCTTCATGCTACCGAAACAAACAATGATCACATAAAACAATGAATCTTTTTCTCCTGTCTCCGTAATCTTCCAAACTTAAAATATTTTTGCTTACAAAAGTTAGCTGCCAGAGACAATAATCAAATTCAACCTCAACAATCCTTGGATGTGACAAAAAGAAATAATCCGAATCAATACACTTTTCACAGGTAAATACGATTTTGTCATCATAAGTTTCCGAAACATATTTTGTCAAATTTATGCAATTATATCGTTGAGAAAAAAGTAATTTCAATGTATTACTTATTCCCATTGTTGTATGTAAGTATATTTTGAGATTATAAATAGGATTTATGAAAATATTGTGTAAAAATTAAAATTGTTTCTTTACGCTAGTGCTTGACAAAGCCGTTACGTCACAAGTATCGATAAAATGTTACTTAGTTTTAGAGACACCTTAACTGGATTACCATACTACATATGTAACCAAATTTTATCTAGAAATTACTAAAGGAAGAAAGTACTGGAACTCACTAGCGCCCGGCTTTTAATTTCTTTTTTACTAAATAACAGCCAATAAGATTTTCTTTAGTTTTTATTCTTTCAATAAATAATAACAATTATATTTTGAAAGTAGTCGTAGTTATTTCTAGTAAATTTGCTTCAGTTCTGCGAAGTGACCACTTACTTATAGCAAATTTACCAAACATAACTATGCTACAATAAATTTACAAGTCAACATCATCGCTTAATTTCATCCCTGTGATATAATTTACGCAAAAAAGAAATAAAACCATATTTATTATTTATTTACATTTAATTGAAAACCTAGGGCGCTACTGGCTTTCAGAATTTACAACCATCAAAGACAGATCGGATTGCTAGCGTCAGAAAAAATAAGTCGTAAATAAAAAAGGGCGTGAATGTGTTTACGTACCGGCTTTAAGGCTTTTAAAATATAGTACAGTGGACCCGCGGTAGTCCGACAATCATTTTGCAGGACAGTGTCGGACTATCGAATTTGTCGGATTGTAGAGTACTGCCTAAGACCTAAGACCATAGTCCGACTTTTTTTTACAAAGGAGTGCCTTGTAATCCGACAAATTATAGATCCAATGATGATTCTTTATATTATATTCATATAATGTACTCTGAAGTACAAATTATACTTCATTATACATACATATATGTCAAATTTAGTGAATTAAACAACACAATAGAGAGCTTACGTTTTATTATAAAATTAACGTCATTAATGCTATAGAACTTGCAAAAAATATATAATAACATAATATTAGAAAATAATTGTGTACAAACAAATGTACATACTAAAATAATCAAAAACTAAGAATCAAATACATATGTAATTTAAGAACCCCGTATTCACTTGTTAAACTACTGAAAGATTCATTACGATTTAGGCGGTCTAAAATATCACATTTTTCTTTAATTAATCGTCAGTGTTTTGTGCTTTCGCTTTTGAGCTTGTGAGGACATTACTAGGTACCTACATATATCTACGTAATACACAATGAATAAACAGTAAACCATGAACACACGCTAGGCGCACGCGCCACTCCTCATCGGCTGTAGTCAAATTCAAACTAAGCAATCGGAATCAAACAATATCTTACGCGTCGAGCACAATAATGATGGTTTATACAAGTTGTAACTTGTTCAATCATGCATTAGCGAAATTATCAAAAAAATATTCAATATGTAATAAATAATAGACCATGTCGGATTACAGGGGTTGTCGGACTAGACAGGGGCCGGATTACCGGGGGTGCACTGTATAGGAAATTGAAATTTTAATTATTTGTTGCTGTGTTTTTTTTCTCTTGTATTACTGTACTTACATAGTATTGTATAAACTAATGTGTTTTCTAAATGAACAGAGAGCTATGCTGCTGGGGAGTTTCTTCCGCCACTTCTTCCCAGCGAAAGCACTAGGAAGTGGCGATGGGTGGGCGTTTTGGGGGACTGTCTTATTTAATCATCATGATCAACCTCTTTTTTTATTGTCCCACTGCTGGGCACAGGTCTCCTCTCATACAGAGAAGGATTGAGAGTAATCACCACGCTTGCTAAATGCGGGTTGGCGATTTAAGACGTAAAGTCCAGGTTTTCTCAAGATGTTTTCCTTCACCTTCAGTCATTGATGTCCAAGATATACTTAGAAAGTACATATAACTTTGATAAAGTTACATTGGTACTTGCCTGACCTGGAATCGAACCCGCGCACTCATACTTGAGAGCACTGATACTTGTTTTAACCACTAGGCCACCACCACGACATATATACGACACGACACGACACGACATATCTTATGTAATATTGACGTTCAAAAAGTGCTGATTCTCAACCTAATTTGAATAAATGACTTTTGAATTTGATTGTATTGTAAGGAGTATCCTCTCTTACGTCAGGAGCGTCTATAAAAGCAAGGTGCTGGGATGCTGGCGACTCGTTGCCTCGACCAGTTGGCGAAGTGGAGGTCGAACCGCTGACCTCTCTCGTCGCGGGTCCTAGCCAGGCAACACCAGGAGTTTGTGTCGAGGACGACACATCATCAGGACGGCCGTGTAAGGAGTATCCTCTCTTACGTCAGCAGCGTCTATAAAAGCAAGGTGCTGGGATAGTTCAGCCTTGGGTTCCGCCCACCACCCTATCTTCCTAGTGAAGAGTGTATGCTCTCTCACAGGGATCTCAATAGAGAAGCCACATAAGAGCGGCACTGTTGGCCAATGCCACAGGTGCCAACTCTATGGCCACTCCCAGGCTCACTGTCATGCCAAACCCAGGTGCGTTAAGTGCCTGGGCGACCATGGCACGGCAGAGTGCCCCCGCCCCAAGGACCGAGCGCTCTGCAAAGAGCCACCTAGTTGTGTCCTCTGCGGCGCGACCGGCCACACGGCCAACTATCGCGGGTGTCCCAAGGCCCCTAAGTCCTCCTCCTCCAAGTTAGCCACCCGGGCTAATGCACGCCAAAAGCGTGAATCCCCAGGGAGTCAGATCCCAGAGCGACTGTGCCCTCAAAGGCCCAGTCCCTGGAACCAGCTGAACCACCAGAGGGCCTTCCCGGCCCTCGTGGCGACTGCTCCCCAGACCCCCCCAGCCACCCCCGCCTGGAAGGACAAGGATCCTCGTATCCGTCCTACCACGGCCCAAAAGGCGGCTCCGTCCCCTCCTGCCCCTGCACCTCTGGCTGCAGCTTCAACCCCTACACCCCCTCCCTCGACCCCTTTGTCAGGAAACGGCCCCACAGACGCGTTTAACGTCATCTCGGGGACCTTCCTTATTTTTATGTCGCCCCGCGCCAGACAAATGGCAAGCGATTTAAAGGTAGCCATGGCAGCAGGCAATCTGCAAGCCATTATCAATATATATAACGCGTACCCCGAGATTACGCACGCCCTTTCCTCCCTCGCCTCCAATAAAAACTAATTATGGATAATACGGCCATACAGAGAACCAAGCCCCGATCCCTCAAACTGGCTCACTTCAATGCCGACGGCATTAGAGATCAGAAGTTCGAGATCTCAACCTTCCTTAGAGAGTACCAGATTGATATCTTCCTCGCTCAGGAGACCTCTCTCAAGCCTAGCCACCGCACTCCTCTAATTGCTAACTACCGTGTAGTTCGCAACGACAGGCTGCGGTGTCACAAAGGCGGTACCCTTATTTATTTCAAAAGGGCTCTTCATTGCATCCCATTGGACCCCCACCTCTCTCACGACTCGAAGTTTCAATCAGTCGCGCGCGCGCATCTCACGGTGTTGGGCGTTGTGACGGTACTTCGTGTGAAAAAAAAAAAGGAATTAAAATGTCCTCTGTGGTTAAATGTGCAAACTGCAATGTGGTGATTAACGAAGTTTTAGCCTTCGTTCATAATAAAATATCTGTAATGGACGATGAAAGTATCAGCAGAATTTGTGCGACCGCTTTCACTGAAAGTGATATTGTAACGGCTAAAAAGTTGTTATTTGAATCCTTGCCGACAACAAAACGTAAGATAACGCGGAGAAAAGCAGGGAAAAATGTTCGAGATATAGAAGACATAATTTGTGTAATCCGCGATACCGATTCCGAGGATATCCCTGTCTTCGTTGCCCGTGATCTGGAGAAGTTACCACCGGTACTGTTTGACCATGTCGACGTAACGAGGCTTTTAAAAGACATAGTTAAGCTACGCCAAGATGTCGACATGATGAAGGAGGACTATGCTACAGTTAGGCAGATAGACCAGCTGAAAAGCGAGGTACAGCAGCTGTCAACAGGATGGCGTAATGTCAATCCAAGAAGAGGTGCTTATTCTGCTAGACTCTCAAGCTACGAGTGTGATAGTGGCCCCAGGGGATTGCCGTTAGACTGCAACGAAAGTGTTAGTGAATACAATGAACAACATAAAACATCAGAATCAACACCAAAATTTAGTATTCCAAATAGTGCTGAGAATCGAACATCGGGGGGTAGTAGTAAATCATCGCCGCAAAATATACAAGATGATCCGATCGTTAAAATACTCAGTACGGGTACGATGACGCATCGTATTGAACAGTTGATCGCGGCCGACCCCCCGCCACCACCGGTGCACTGTGTGGCGGACGTAACAGCGCCACCACCAACACCTGACTCGGTAGTGGGACATACAGTCAACAAAAATGAAACCGAACTTATCGCGTCAAAGCAAAAATCGTTGGCCGATATTGTTAGAGAAGGAAAGTGGAAAACACAGCCTCCGAGTGACCAGTGGGTTCGTGTCCAAAACAAAAGATTACGAAATCGTTTCGTTGGGAAGCGGGGAAAAGCGATTCCTGAGCCTGGAAGTAATTTTATGGCCGCGGAAACAAAAGTTCCTATGTACATATACAATGTGGCGAAGGGCGTGTCAGTATGTGACATACGTACCTATATTATTAAGAAGGCTAACATTGATGTTAAAATTGAAAAATGGAGATGAAGTTAGCGAAGGATTACGAATCATACAAAATATTCGTACCCAAACACGCGTTACTAACTTTCCTGAGTGATGACTTCTGGCCCAAAGGAGTGGCTTATCGTCGATTTATAAACATACTAAGACGTAATAAGGACGATGTCCGTGTGACTGGCGAGAACATTGGCAAATCTAATCTATGAACAACGTCAAACTCATAAGTTTTAATTGCAAAAATGTGATGAGATCAGTGGAATGTGTGCGAAAGCTCTGTCAGTCGGCGGATGTTGTGGCGCTGCAAGAAACGTGGCTTATGCAACATGACCTTGGGTACCTGGCCACCATAGACAACGACTTCGCCTGCACGGGTACTTCTGCAGTAGATACTGCGGCAGGGGTCTTACGCGGCAGGCCCCATGGTGGAGTTGCTCTGCTGTGGAGGAAGGCTGCGTTTCCAACGGTATCAGTAGTGAAGTGCAATAGTGTGCGTCTCGCTGCGATAAAAATCGAGCTGAGTGATCGGTCTATTTTGATATTTTCTGTATACATGCCTACTGAATGTAATGATAATTTAGTGGAATTCACAGAGTGTCTCAGTGAAATGACAGCTATAATTGACAGTCTCAGTGTGGAGTCAGTGTTTATGTTAGGTGACTACAACGCGCATCCCGGTGAGTCATTTGCTACTGAACTCTTAACTTTTTGTGCGGAACAATCGTGGTCTTGTGTAGATTTAGAACTAATGCCGCCGGACAGTTATACGTTTGTCAGTGATGCGCATGGATGTCGGCGCTGGCTCGATCACTGTATTCTGACTAGTGCTGCACGGCACTCTGTGTCCGCGGCCTCTGTGTTATATGATACCTATTGGTCTGATCACTACCCTGTATCTATACTATGTAATTTTAACTTAATTAAATCTAGTATTTATAGACCTACTGCGAGTGTGAATAGAATAGTTTGGGGTGAACGTGACACGACTCAAATGGCGAAATTTAATAGCATTTGTCACTCTAAACTGCGTGAATTTGATTTTCCTTCAGAACTAAGGAACTGTTCCGATAAAATGTGTTGTGATAAAAGTCATAAAATCATATTGGATATCATGTATAACGAGATTATTTCTATTCTGTCAGAGGCAGCTTTATGTAGTTATGATGTTGTGAAAAAGCGTGGAGGTAAATACATTACTGGGTGGAATAGGCATGTCCGGGGCGCTCATGGGAGGGCCCGGTTATGTTTTCAGGCATGGTTTTTTGGGGGTAAGCCCAGGGCTGGCAGTCTTTATAAAGATATGTGCGAGTCTAGGCGAGCTTTTAAAACTAAATTAAAATGGTGTCAAAATAATGAACAACAGATAAAGATGGACATTATGGCTGAACTTCACTCTAAAAAGAAATTTGGGCTGTTTTGGAAGAACACCAATAAAATGAGTCATAAACCGGGTCTTCCCGTCAGCGTGGCGGGTTTGCATAAGCCCAGTGAGATCGCCACTATGTTCTCCCACCATTTCAGGGTAGATTCTCCTCTGGGGCCAGCTCAGCAGGTGCTCGATGCTGAGGAAGGTGGTGAGCGTAGTGTTTGTTTTACTGCGAAGCAAGTAGGTGCCGTGATTAAAGGCATGGTGAGGGGTAAATCCCCTGGTCACGACAGCCTTAGCATTGAGCACTTGCAGCACGCAGGTGTACACTTACCGAGAGTGTTGTCAATGTTTTTTACTCTTTGTTTGGGTCATTCGCACTTGCCCGACAATCTAATGCGTACAATAGTTGTGCCTATCATCAAAAATAAAACTGGTGATACATCAGATGTTAATAACTATAGACCGATCTCTCTGGCTACAGTGATTGCTAAAGTGCTGGACAGTCTGCTTGGTCAGCACCTGGATAAACACGTCTCATTAAACGACGCACAGTTTGGCTTCAGGCCTGGCCATTCCACCGAGAGTGCTATCCTCTGCCTCAAGCAGACTGTGCAGTATTACACGAGCAGAAGGACCCCAGTATATGCGTGCTATCTTGATTTATCGAGGGCCTTCGATCTTGTATCGTACGATATTCTGTGGAGTAAATTGAGGGATGACACTTGTCTACCCGGGGAGGTTGTGCGACTATTTATGCATTGGTATAAAAACCAAAAGAATTATGTAAGATGGGCAAGTTCTTTCTCAGAGGAGTACAGACTGGAGTGCGGGGTGAGGCAGGGAGGACTGACCTCACCTACGTTCTTTAATCTGTACGTCAATCGTCTAATCGATGAGCTCAGCAGCACCGGTGTTTATTTATTTATTTATTTAATTATGGCACACCAACGACATATTTACAATAATATTGGTATAAAAAGCAATCACAGGTCTTCAGTCTTGTGTAAATACATCACTTATAGGTATGCACAACATTCACAATAGGAGATCTTAACTATCAACAATTCCATTCAATAGAACATATATTAAAATTAAATGACAAACTAAAATTAAAATTAAATAACATTGAATTACAATTTATAAATAAAATAAAATCAAATAATACGAATGTTTAAAATTGCAGTTTTGGTACTTATATGGTTTTTGGTGGACAATCTTTTTATCAAAGTGGCGGTTAATGTAGGCAGCTGATTACAGGACAATTCTTTTAATTTTAGATTTGAACATTGGCAGGGTATCAAAGAAAATGTCGATGCTTCTGTCGATCGAACAAGCTCTGTTGTAGGAGGTCAACATTCTGTTGGGTGTCATATAGACGGAGTGTGCGTTAATAACATCAGTTACGCAGATGACATGGTGCTGTTGAGCCCATCGATTGGAGCCTTACGAAGGCTTTTGAAAATTTGTGAGTCCTACGCGGTGACTCATGGGCTCAAATACAATGCAAACAAAAGTGAAATTATGATTTTCAGACCTGACAACAAGAGATACACATTTGTTCCAAATTTCACTTTATGTGGTACAGCGCTAAAAATAGTCGAACAATTTAAGTATTTGGGCCACTGGGTCACCGACAACCTTAAGGACGGTGTTGATATAGAGAGGGAACGCAGGTCGCTGTCTGTCCGATGCAACATGTTGGCCCGCAGGTTTGCACGGTGCACGGGGACTGTCAAAGTTGCGCTATTTAAAGCGTACTGTCAGTCCTTTTACACCTGCTGTCTGTGGGTTAACTTTACGCAGCGCACATACAGCGATCTGCGCATTCAATATAATAATGCGTTCCGGGTGCTGATGGGACTGCCGCGCTACTGCAGCGCCTCGACAATGTTTGCGGAGGCTGATACGGACGGCTTTGCGGCCATCATGCGCAAACGGTGCGCTTCTATTTTACGCCGCACGCGCGATAGTCCCAATATTATCCTGCGTGCGTTGGTGGACCGATGGGACTCTCCGATACTGGCTCGCTGGATAAGACTGCACGCAGTCTTATAGCGATTTTCCACCATCATCCGGGACTCCACTCGATCCGCCACATACTGATAAAAATGTAACTTTGTAATATTTTTTGCATTACTAACACTAGTTTATAAGTTCAAAATTGTACTAACAAATATGGAATTATCCGAAATAAATGAATTATTATTATTATTATTAATCTATAAGCTGTACCAACTCGGTGTGCCTGACCGTCTCGTCCTCATCTTACGGGACTTTCTGTCAAACCGCACCTTTCGCTACAAAATCGAAGGAACGCTCTCCTCCCCCCGCCCCATCCGTGCAGGTGTCCCCCAGGGCTCGGTATTAGGGGGGCCTCATATTCACGCTTTTTACCAGCGACATCCCGAAAAGAAACAAGGCTCATCTCGCTCTGTTCGCAGACGACACAGCCATCTACTGCTCGGGACACAGCCCAGATCAGATTCGCTTCCATCTTCAAAGAGCAGTCAACTTTCTAGCTGCCTGGTTTAAGAAATGGAGGATCGAAGTTAACCCCCTTAAGAGCCAAGCGGTTCTCTACAGGAAACCGCGGGTCAGCGTCACCCTTCCACGTCCCATCACCATGGACGGCAAGCCGATCCCTTGGGAGAAGCAAGCCAAGTACCTTGGTGTTATACTGGATCAAAACCTCAAATTCTCAGAGCACATTAAGACGGTCCGCGCTCGCGCCGCCTTCGCTCTAGGTCGACTCCACCCCCTCCTCAACCCGCGTAGCAAGCTATCGCTCAGGTGCAAAATGCGCTTGTACACAGCTTGCATACGCCCGATTATGACCTACGCTTGTCCAGTCTTCGCACATGCCAAGCCACGTCATATCCATAGGATGCAAGTAGTCCAAAACCGATTCCTCCGTAAAGCCACAAACGCCCCTTGGTTCGTCCGTAATGAGATCCTCCATCTTGATCTCAAAATCCCCACCATCCAGCAGTTCATGAAACGCCTCTCAAAGCGTTTCTTTGACACTGCTGCCAAGCACCGCGATCCTCTTATAGCAGCGGCTGCTAATTACACTCCCTCCACCATTTCCCGCCTTCGCCGCCCTCGGCATGCTCTCACAGACCCCGATGACCCCATTACCCTCCTCCAAGAGGCCAATAGGGCCACCAGCACACTACATAAACACAGACCGACCTACCGACCTCGCCGCCGAGGTCCATCGCGACGCGCTCCACGTAGTAGTCCCCTTCCCCGTCCCTTGTCCGATGAAGGCCAGCCCGCGCCGCAGCTGAGCCAGTAATTATAATAATGTTCCAACAATGACCTCTGAGTTTGTTTCGGCGTTTCTTCTCAGAGCTAGTACTAGGAAACGCCGTGGTCATCAAACCATCAAGTATAACTTTCGATCCAGCCGTCCCTTGCTGTCCTCTCTAGCGACGCCCTAAGCCGAGGTCCGTACCCCACAGGGGGTGCCCTTAGTGCGTAGTCGCTTACTTTTAAGTTAGTCTTAAGCCCCTGGCTGGAGGCTTTAATTTTTAATTAAGGCATCCACAGGAAAGTTCGATTAAGTAGTAACGGTCTCTTATGTAGCCACCTACGAGATGCCATATCAAAAAAAAAAAAAAAAAATAGTTCAGCCTTTTTGCTGCTCTGCGCTCGGACTGAACGGACGTGTGAATAATCAGCTTGTTGTAAGGTTATGTAAGCCATTTGATTTTAGAAAAAGGAAAGGGTGACATTTTTGTTATGTAAATTTGATATGTCAGTGAATTCTTTTGATTTGTGACTAATTTAATCGAATTATATGTGAAAATGGTTCTTTTGTTTTAATTTGTTCCTTTTAATTATTATCCACTTCTGATCCTTCTTTCAGTATAGTATCATGTTTTTAATTATTTACATTTCTATTTTAATGATGTTTTGATTAATTTTTTGCTTTACTGGTTTTTTGGTGTGCCTAGTTACCATATGGTAAACAATTTCATTGTTGTAGTGTTTTATTGTGTTCATTACTATACATAGTATTGTATAAAGTTATGTGTGTTTGTTTTTTTTTTTTTATTAGTTTGGCCCCATCGATGACCGATGATTCTGCCAACGTCAAGGTGGAGAGAAATAAACTAATTTAATATTATTATACGTAGTGGATATAGACTGTTGATCAGTATTTTTAGCGTTGGTTCTTCTTTGGGCTAAAACAAACACAAGATGACACAAGTATTAGTAAACTAGGTTGGAAGAGATTAAATTTTAATTTTGTTAAGGGTTAATAAACTTATATAAGATTTTAATAAATGGGGTATGAGCCAAAGTTAAAAGGAAAGGTAGGTTGACAGGACGAGGAATATGTTTAGGAAGTAGGTCATATAGAGGATGTGATAGTTGTAGTGATAGTGGAGTGAAACTATCACATCCTCTATATGATCTACTAATCGATATCTCATTTTCTGGGTCACTATGGTTCACCCTGTTGTGGGTATAACCATGCTCTGGCAGAGCGAGGTAGGCTCTCCAGAAATCAGTGTGAATGATGGAGCCTACCTCGACATATTTCTGAATGAGCGGAATTAAAATTTCTGCATTGCGCTCGTTATTTGGGCACACCTCTAATCGTCATTACTTTTATCTTCTATTATTCCAATAACCCAGTGACCCTCGATTTGGCGACCCCGGTTATATTTTCTTCTTCCAAATTTTGATTCATCAATTTGCACCATTTTGCCGGGGCCGCCAATGTTTCTTTCATCTTCTTGGTGCTCCAATTCATACACAACAATCGTTTCTCGACAATAATTGTTCGAGTTTAATCGAACACTCAGCGAAAATGCATAATTGCATAGAAGGCAAATATGCACATTCGCTCGTTTACCAAAATGTGGGACAGTTCGGGTTAAGATCTCGTCAGAGACACCGCGTACTCATTACCATTACCATTTTACCAGTAATTATGTCTAAGTTTTATTACCATTGTTAATTTTTACCATTTCTTGTTACTAAGTGATATAGTGATTTAATATAGCTGTAGCGGTTATGTATTGCAGCGGAAGCTAACCCCGCTGCTTGAGCCAGTTGCGTCCCGTCCGCGCGCTGGAGTTGTATCGCGCACATTTGTTATTGAAATTATAGATTCGTGTTTTTGTGATACTGACTTTCATTCCGATAAGCAAATGAACCTTCTGACACTTCAGTGATTAGTGACCCCTTTAATCCAAGTAAATATACCCACAAGACAAGCTACGTGAAAGTGATGACCCCGATAAAACAGCAATCTTACGAAGAGGAATAAGGACGCAACTCCCTTCCGACGGGGACGGCCTCGGAAGGACGACAGGGCACGCGGGTACTCCAAAATGTTTATAACAGGATGGCTCTTTAACCTCCCGTTGATGGAGGCAGAGTAAAGGAAACATAAGAGCGGCGAGAGGTTACATAATGGCACGTGGCAACACAGCACGTGGTCGCCGGAAGTGGCCTAGACAGAGGCCTTATGAAGAATATGAAGACGCTGGCGTTGGAAGAGCACTACGTAATGAGGCCAGCGAAGGAAGTACAGCTGCAACGCTAAGGTCCTTGATAGAGGATAGGCAATGGCAGCACAGATGTGGGCGATGGAGGCGCCCCAGCCCCGCAAGGTCAAGAGGTATACACCTACCGCGGAGGGAGTAGCAAAAATTTTTTACGAAAGTAATGGGATGGTTGAACGGTGGCATCGCAGCAAGAAGCGGCACTAATGGCAAGGCCAGGAGACACCTCGTGGAATGACGAATCACCTACCGGTTTAAGGGCGGCAATTCGGAAATGACACGTGGATTAGTGCGTCATAGTGTGATCATGGTGTTAATTTGGGTTATAATATTGTTTTGCATTGTGTTTATCTATAGAGTTAAGTTAAGTAGAGCATGACTGTTGCCTGATTAAATAAGGATAACATTGTAGTGTGTTAATTGTATCTCTAGAGTTAAGATGAGTTTGAATTTTGCCCGTTTAATGTTTAATCTAAGTATGTAATGCGTATTTGAAATGTAACAAGCAGTGATTAAATTATTATAAACTAAGTATGTGTAAAACAGCGATCAATTGTAAGCTATGGAGTCAGTTTCCATTGTCGAAGTCAAAACATTAAACAAGGCCCGAGACTTACGCGATTCAGCTGAACACGCTTATCGCGTAATGCAATACGGGCATGGAAACAGAGTGATAGCAAGTAATCAGACCACCACAGCACACACACGAGCAAGTAGCTGAATAAGCAAATAGCAACGGTGTCGTGTGCAGTGGCAGGTATTGTGGGAGAAGTACAATGTATGTACCGCGGTTCCACTCGTAGAATATTTTTAATTTTTTAGATTATCATTTGTCATTTTTTTTTTGTAAAAGGGGGAATGTTGTAGCGGTTATGTATTGCAGCGGAAGCTAACCCCACCGCTTGAGCCAGTTGCGTCCCGTCCGCGCGCTGAAGTTGTATCGCGCACATTTGTTATTGAAATTATAGATTCGTGTTTTTGTGATTATGACTTTCATTCCGATAAGCAAATGAACCTTCTGACACTTCAGTGATTAGTGACCCCTTTAATCCAAGTAAATATACCCATAACACGAGCTACGTGAAATAGCTATTTCGTTTATAATACAAGACTTCCAGACTTAGTATCGATAAAAAAGTATCGTACTCGTAAAAGTATCGGTACAAAAGTATCGATACCTCAAAGTATTGAGTACTTTTCTCAAGCAGGGGTCTACGCCATAGATACGTTAGTAGGGACACGGCATCAAATAGAAAGTACTGATCAAGAGTTATCGATATATTTTGTTCGCTGATGTCGACATCACTAGTTTTAGTACCACGGACACTCGTTACGTTCGACAGCGCCAAAATGGCGATTATCAAACGCCCGCACAAAAACACTTTGACAGTCACCTGTCCAGTGGTAAATAATAGAGGTCAGTGTATCGAGTACATTTCTTTCGACACCGATACTTTTGTATTCGATACCTTTACTTAACAAGTACTTTTGACCAGGTATCGTATCGAATAAATTCTAACACGTTTGTTCATTTTATATTGATTCCTGCAACTTCAATGCACTTAGCCACTTAGAAAGATTGTTTTTGAAAAGTGGAAATACCGTCGACAGCGACAGATCAAGCTATGTGAAACTGGCAAATATTGCTTTTTATTACTGTTTGTTTCTATTTATATAATATTTACGTATGGACGACAGCGAGTCAAGCTACCCGAAACTGTCAAATATTCCCAATCTACCTTGAGCCATAATGCTTTAGCGATATATATAAAATTCTAATAAAGAAATCGGACAGATTATGTGTGGTAGCTTGTTGTCCTTTCCTGTGTACTATTTGTTATTTATTTCCTTTTGTCTAACTGAATGTAGGTAACAGACGATACTTCCTAACATTGACAAACTAGTATGGCGTAGGCCCTGCCTGAGGAAAGAACTCGGTACTTTGAGGTTGTTTCGATACTTTCGTGTCGATTCTTTTACGAGCACGATACTTTTTTATCGATACTACTCATGAATAGAGTATCGGTACTTTCTTTTTAATGCCGTGGCCCTACTAACGTATGGCGTAGACCGCCTGCTTGAGAAAAGTACTCGATACTTTGAGGTATCGATACTTTTACGAGTACGATACTTTTTTATCGATGCTACTCATGAGTACAGTATCGATACTTTCTATTCGATATCGATACAATGTCTCTATGACTGACGGCAGGGGGGGACAGGTGCCTATATCGGGCTTGGTGACGAATAAAGCGGCGCCATCTTCTTTTTTCAGGACTGAAACATTTATTTAGTTTTGTCCAGTCCGCAATAGATGTCTCTGTAATAAAATTCTAAAATAATCAAGATTTATTTTAAAACTAATATAATGTTTGTTTAAACAACTTGTAACAAAAAGGGTATTTACATACCAAGGGCATGGCATCTATAAATGATATCAAACGATATCACATTAAAATACCGATGGGAAGACCTCAACACAATATCAAACCTAATAATGACAGACTTAAGAGAAGATTTCATCCAAACATAACTAAAGAAAAGAAATACAAGAATTTTGGTAAAAGAAAGAAGCTCTACAATTGTATCTTCTGTAATGGTAACCACTACAATAGCGATTGTGAAAAGGTTAAGACTCTAGAGAAAAGAAAAGCAAAACTTCAAGATAGATGTTTTATATGTTTTAGGCAGGGACATCACCATTCTCGGTGCAATAATAAAAGGAAATGTCACTTCTGTGGCAAGTATGGAATACATAACTCAGCATTATGTCCTACTAAAGTGCAACCCAAGAGTCGAGATGAAAGGGAATCGACAAATGTAATGCACGTAAGCAGGAAAAAGTCCACGATATTGCAAACAGCCGTTGTTGCAGTACTAGGCCACAGTGATAGCAGAAGAAACTGTAGGATACTGTTAGACACAGGAAGCGAGAGAAGCTATATTACAGAAGCTATGGCTAAAGAACTGAATCTTCAAGAGGAAGAACGAAATAACCTTGCAATATTTACGTTCGGATCTCAACAACCTAGAAAGATAACAAACTCATTAGTAAGGATAGATCTTATGACAAATAATAATACAATCAGGTCAATATTTGCTAACGTCATACCATCAATATCTCCAGGGGTACCATATCCAGAGGAAAATTTACTGGGGTGGAAGAACTCTGGCAAATATCAGTTAGCTGATGATGGGTCATTGCTTGACCGGGTTGATATATTGATAGGTAATGATCATTATTACTCTATAATGGCAACTGATAAAATACAGATAGGACAGGATTTGTATTTGATACATTCTGAATTTGGATGGATAGTTTCTGGTAGAATAAACACTACCAAATGCGTGCAACGATTAACAGTACTCACATATTTTGAAAATTCTGGTAACGATAGTTTTAATCAACTAGATCCACCACTACACAGAGAAAGTTTGAAATGTTTGTGGGATTTGGAGTCCATAGGTATAACAGACTCACCTAAAGCAAATAGGGATGAGGAAGCTATTAAGCATTTTAACGAAACCACAGAGTATAAAGATCACAGATATTATATCAGCTGGCCATGGAGTGATAGTCCATCAGGATTGCAATCCAATTTTGGGCTGGCATTTGGTCGACTCAAAGGCTTACTTAAAAGATTAGATGCAGCTACAATAACGTCGTATGATGACATAATCAAAGATCAGTGGAGTAATGGAATAATTGAGGAAGTTCCTAAGAGACAAGTTAACCATATAGTACATTACCTTCCGCATCACGGCATCGCGGCCCCAGGAAAGGTACTACGTATAGTCTATGATGGATCAGCACATGTTGGGGACAGTAAAAGTTTGAATCAGCATCTTTATTGCGGACCTTTGTTATTGGAAGACTTAACAGGGCTGTTAATTAAATTCAGATGTCACGCTATTGGAATAGTAGCGGATGTCGAAAAGGCTTTTCTTCAAATCGGACTTGAAGACATAGATAGAGATGTGACAAGATTCTTGTGGCTGAAGAACCCTCATAAACCAGTAACCGAGGACAATATCATCCATCTCAGATTCACCCGTGTTCCATTCGGTCTTACAGCGTCACCATTTATTCTAAATGCCACAGTCAAACATCATCTGAAATCTTCAAAATACGAATACATAAAGAAAATAGCCAATGATATTTATGTAGATAACCTTTTGACTGGATCAAACACTGTTAATGAAGCAGTAATGCTGTACCATAATTTGAAAAATACATTTGATGAAATTTCCATGAATCTAAGACAGTGGAGTTCTAACTCCTAAGAATTTACAAAACATATTCCAGGCGAAGATGTATGTCCTGACAAAACGATAAAAATACTCGGTATAGAATGGAATTTAGAGCAAGATACATTAAGCTTGAAAGCAAAAGTAAATGAAGATAATAAACACACAAAAAGAGGACTCTTGAAAACTATAGCAGCTTTATACGATCCTTGTGGATTTAGCGTACCTAGTATGCTGTCCGCAAAGATTTTCTTACAAGACCTATGGAAGAAAAAGGTAAAGTGGGATAGTCCACTAGATACTGATGCTAAAGAACGTTGGATAACTATTCTAAAAGATATAAAGTACATAGAAAATATTTGCATACCTCGTAGAACTATTACCTCCATCGAGGGGATAATTGAGCTACATTGTTTCTCCGATTCTTCATTGCAGGCCTACGCTGCGGTGGTCTACTTGGTGCAAGGAATTAATATACATTTCATAATAGGAAAATCACGACTCGTGCCGATTAAAGATCAACAAAACTTAAGTATACCCAAACTAGAGTTACTCGGTGTACTTATTGGAAGTAGACTGATTAAATATGTTCTGAAATTCTTAACAAAGCAGGTCACTAAGCAAACCTTGTGGACAGACAGCCAGATTGTGATAGACTGGTATAATTCCAACAAACTACTTACACCATTTGTGACACGAAGATTAGAGGAAATAAAACTGAATAAGGATTTGATACTTAGACATGTTCCATCACAAAATAACCCTGCGGATGCAGCAACGAGACCATACGCTTCGGAAGAGGAAAGGTCACGTTGGTTACTGGGACCAGAATTCTTAAAATTGGACAAATCCAAATGGCCACTCGTCCCAGTAAATACTGTTACTTTTTTGGCGGGGGAGGATCTGCCGAATGCAGAAAGTCTACAGTTAAATATTGCTCAAGATGAAGATATGGCTGAAAATATAACTGAAGAACCTCAGTTACAAAAATCGTTAAATAAGTTGTCAGAAGAAACGCATCATGAAAGCAGTATATTAAAAGAAATTAAGAACTTACAATCTAAACATTTTGAAGATGAATTAAAAGGAAAAGAAACTAATCTAAGTCGAAATCTAAGGCTCTTTAAAGATATTGACGGTATACTTCGCTGCAGAGGCAGACTGAAATATGCCGGTTGGGCTTTCGATAAAAGATATCCAATAATCATACCGAAAGATTGTGAATTTACCACTAAAGTAATTAGAGGCATACATGAAAGAAATTATCATGTAGATGTCAACCACACATTGAGTATAATTCGTGAAACGTATTGGATACCTCAAGGCAAAAGCCAGGTTAAGAAAATATTGGGTAAATGTTCCCGGTGCATGAAACATGGTGGTGGACCATACAAATTACCATCTACACCGGCACTACCTCCTGAAAGAGTGAACTATAGCCAACCATTTACATTTACTGGTGTTGATTATTTAGGTCCAATATTAGTCAAAACAGATTGCGGCACAAGTAAGAGATGGATATGCTTATTCACGTGTCTTGCTGTTAGAGCTGTACATCTCGAAGTAGTTGAAGATCTTTCAGCTGAACAAGGACTACTTGCTTTAAGACGAATAATAATAATAATAAACGTTTATTTTTTCCACCACACAATTAAACATACGTTTAACACAAAATTAAGTATACAAGATATAACGATGTAGTGGAAACTGGAGCCTGTACTAGGACAACCTGTGTTACAGGTCTCCAGGCCTCCTGACTACACGGTCGTGTCACAACTAATACAAACATATACTAACAGATGACAGAGATTATGGGATGAATGAAAATTGACAAAAAAAATGCAGAAATGAAAACACAAAATAAATAATTGAGTAATTTAAAAGATTAGACAGCAAACTAGGGTATGTTCGTGTCGATGTTTGAGTGTGGGTGTGGATGTGTGAGTGTGGCTGTGGTTATGAAGTCTATTTGTGAAGTATGTGTGTGTGTGTGTGTGTGTGTGAAATGAGTGTGTGTGTGTGGGTGGGTAGGACGTGTCGAGTTGTTTATTATGAGATCACTTCCAAGAGTCTCTCAGTGGCATCATAATCGTGAGATTGAAGCCAATTTTTGGCTTTTGTTTTACAATTGAAAAAGGATAAGGAGTAGATAGAAATGGCTTTATTGGCTTTGTTGTAAAGATAATCTCCCAGGAAACAAAAGAATCTACGACTGAAGCTAGTTTTAAACGACTTAGATTTACAGACTGTGTGTTTGCGCCTCTTAGTGAGGATTTCAACAGGATTGTATGAAAGTTGGGTATGTTTACTTAAGATGGTATTCAAAATGAATAATTGCCGAACTGTCAGTACTTTACACTGCTCGTAAAGTTCTTTGGTTGGAGAGAGAAAGGGAAGTTTACGACTAACTTTAAGAACGGCTCTCTGAGCTCTCTCCAACTTCAGCATGGATGTCTTTGGGGCTCCTCCCCAAGCCGTTATGCAGTATGATAAGATTGACTGAACTAGTGCATAATACACGGTGTCTATAATCCTAGTTTCAGCCACATGGCGAAGGTTCTTGAAAACGTAAATCAATTTTCGTGTTCTCGTTGTAAGTAAATCTATATGTGGCTGAAAGCCAAGACGATTGTCAATCTGAATTCCCAAATATTTGATACCAGCCGTTTTTTTGAGAGTAGGACATGAGCAGGGTTTGTCCTGTTGGAGAGAGCAAATGTGTGATGTTATGGTAAGATTTTGGTAAGATGGGATTTCGTGATTTCTCAATATAAAGGGGATATAAATGGATTTGGACACATTAAGCGTAAGTTTATTATGTTATAGCCACTCGGCTACCATGTCAAAACCAAGTTGGGCATTTAGAAAGACTTTCTCCCATGAGTCCGCGTGGAAAAGCAGAGCTGTGTCATCCGCAAAAGTAATGATCCTGCCACCACGCAACTTGAGGTTACACAGGTCGTTGATATACGTCAAGAATAATGTGGGACCTAGGATGCTGCCCTGCGGTACCCCATACGCGATGTCAAGATCATCACTGCACATATCACCAACCCTTACTCTCTGCCTGCGATTTGTGAGGTAATTAGAAAGCAGGCCAAGTTGCTTGCCTCTCACTCCAAGCCCCTCCAGCTTCTCGAGGAGCAACGGGGCAGAGACCGTGTCAAAAGCCTTAGCCAAGTCCAGAAAGATCACCAATACCTTTTGCTTACTATCGAGATTAGTAGAAACAAAGTTCACCAGTTCTTGGACGGCATCACTAGCTGATTTTCCAGATCTGAAACCAAACTGAGAAGGTGACAGCAGTTTATTTGACTCAAGGTACTTAGTTAAACGTTTGTTTATTAACCTTTCCAGAATCTTGGATACCGTTGGCAAAATGGAAATTGGTCTAAAGTTATTGACACAGTCCCTGCTTCCCCCTTTATGTATAGGGTGAATTTCGGCAAGTTTTAAAGAGTCGGGAAAAACGCCAGTTGCAAAAGTAAGATTGCAAATATAAGTTAAAGGTGGAAGTAGAACCTCTCGATAACGCTTTAGAAAAATTGCAGGTATGTTGTCGCGACCAACGGCACAGTTATTTTTGAGTCCTAAGATGATTTGTTCAACCTCAACTATATCAGTGGGAAGTAAAACAAAAGATTGTGTGAAAGACTTTTTAGTGTGTACCTCCGGAAAGCGATTGTTACTACTTGTAAGTGATATTTTTTCAGCAAGGTTATTGCCCATGGTTGCAAAAAATGAATTTATATTGTTTAAGTCGTCACGGGAACTATTTTTTATTAGTTCAGTAGGGATGTCCTCGCATTTTTTTGTATTCGTGACTGTCTTTACGGCCTCCCAGAGTTTTTTGTTGCTAGTAGCAGCAGCTTTGCTGATTTCAGCCCTCTTATATTCAGCTCTTATTTTTTTTAAAAGATCGTTGCAGAAATTGCGATATCTTCTGTACGTTACCTCTAGCGTTTTATTAAATTGGTCTTTATTTTTGAGTTCTTTTAGTTTTCGATGCATATTGTCACGGTTCCTCATACATCTCAACAGACCCTTGGTAATCCAGGGTTTCTTAATAATTTTCCTATTAGAGGTCTTAAACGTTGTAGTATTATTTATAATTGCTTGATTTAGTGCCGAAATAAAATAATTTGTGGAAGTGTTGACATCATTGTCACTATATACTGGGGAAAGGTCAATCGAGTTCATATCATTGTCCAAGGTGCTATAGTTTATTTTTTTTATTACTTTTGCAAAGGGCTTATGGTTTCGGGAATTTAGTTTAATTGCAAAGAATATACAATCGTGGTCGGTAATAGAACTTTCAGCTATGTAACAATAAGCAGGTAACCTTGACTTAAGAAATACATGGTCAAGACATGTTAGACTATGTGTAGGGATTGTATGCGCTGGTAACATACCATGGGAGGCTAACAGGTTTAAGTATGAAGATGAGTTGGAGTCACTATTATTTGATGAGATGTCGACATTAATATCTCCTAAAAGAATGATATTTGAATAAGCGGAATAATTACATAAAAGTTTATTCAGGGACTCAATAAATCTAGATGTGTTTCTATAACCAGCCGGTCTGTATATTGCAAGAACAATTGTGTTATCGTTAATTTCTAACATGAGGCAGTTGGCGTCCATAAGTATAGGTTCTTCAGATTTCAATCGAAATGAAGACTTGTAATACACAACCACACCTTCATTTTGAGTTAAATTATTAAGTGTACAGAGGTATGCATAGTCCTGCAACTGGGGAATGGAATGAGTGCGGGGAAGCCAACATTCCGTCAATACAACCAAGTCCCACTCTGTTTTCGATCTTTCCAATAATGTCACAAAACTGGGAAAATTACAGCTAATACTTCTTATATTCTGGCACACAACTTTGAATGAAGTTTGAATAGGGTTTTCATGATAAAAGGAATCAACACTACCAAGGGATGAGGTTGCGACAGCTAGTTCGTCAAGGTCATTAGCTATTTCTATTAGATTATCGAATTTAAAAAATAAAATACTTTAATGATCCTGGTATAACTTAAAAACGCGGAAATAAGTCAAAAAAGAGATACAGAAAGTTGCTATGATTAGTGTTCATATTTTCAATAAGAGCTCTTATCAGGAGATAGCGATTAATTATGCAAAGATAGCCAATTGGTATTGCAGAACAATATAATATTATGAATAGGCGCCGTCGAAGTGTCCTGTTGAAGTGAAATGTTTTTGTAAATGTGTGTGTGTAAAGCCGTGCTAGATGTGAATGTGTTTTATTTGTTATAGAATGTTTAGTCCAGTAATAAGATGTGACGCAGTATGTCGTGGTTACTTTACCATCTAAGGGGTGTCTGCTGTCTAATAAAGTTATATAAAAAGGATTAATTACAACTTTAAGCACTTTAAAGAAATTACAAATTATTTTAGTTAATATTATAATAATTAGGATGAATAACATCAAAAGTAGCAGGTACATCGCTGAGTGGCGCAGTCATAGGGTTCCTGAATGTTGTAGGTCATGAAGAGTTTGTTCCGACTTAACGAGTATTGGCTTGGCTCCTGCGATTTTTCTCAGGAATATGTTTCCGTTTGTAGTCCAACAAAAAACATATCCTTTAAGTTTCGCGAATTCCTTGGCAGCAAAAAAGAGTTTTTTCGAGCCGGCAGAAAGATGCTCTGATATATAAATCGGCCGGGGCTCACCGGCCAAGCCAATGGTCTGGGTATTTATACGGTCATCATTTGGGTGCTTTTTATTATAGTCACGGACTGCTGCCAGCAGCTCGTTTTTAGTCGAAACAGTCGAGAACTCAGCCACAATCGGCCTGACGCTGCCCGGCTTTCCCGGGAGCCGGTATACGTCACGCACATGAGTGTTATTGAGCGATACGTTAACTGACGAGCCCACTTTAGTAATAATTGTGTGGAGGTCCGCCGCTGCCTCACCTTCTCTGACGGGTATGTTCCGGATCTCAATGCTAGAAGGGCGGGATAAGCGCTGCAGGTCATGAATTTTTGTATCCAGATTCCGTACAGTTTCTCTGAGCAATTCTTTCTCCTTTTGTAACGCTTTAGTTAATGTTAATGTAGAATGATTTCAATTAGAGGAGTTCCTACATGGATAACTTCCGATAATGCTTTGCATTTTAAATTGATTTCCGACATAGTAGCAAAAGCATACTGTGTTGAAAATAAAATAAGATGGCGTTTTATACCCGAACTAGCACCATGGCACGGAGGTTTTTATGAACGCTTAGTTGGACTGTTAAAACATTGTATGAAAAGAACATTTCACAAACATCTTTTAAGAGATAGTCACTTGGTAACAATGATAAAGGAAATAGAAGCGGTGGTCAATTGTAGACCACTAACTTGAGTTGATACCGAACTTGAACATATTTTGAAACCATCCGATTTTCTTCATTGGGGCAGATGTGCCACTCTTGAGAGTGCAAAAACTGACGTAATAATACAAGGATCTTCCACAAAAACAAATTTAATTAAAGGCTGGAAGAAGTCTAGAATAATACTAGAGGAATTCAAAGAAATGTTTCAAAACCGCTACTTACATAGCTTAAGAGACAGACATAGTCATTCTCCTAAACAATCACGAGTTACTTCAAATCTTAATCCAATAATAGGTCAAATAGTACAGATAAAGGGAGATAAGAACAGAGAAGGCTGGAAGGTGGGAAAAATAGTGTCCTTAGTAAAAAGCTCTGATGGTCTAGTTCGAGTAGCACAAGTCAAAGTTGGAAATGCAATTTTTACTCGCTCTATTGCACATTTATACCCTTTAGAAGTTGAAGATGACGAAGGTCATGATGAAGCTATTCAAGAAACTAGAAAGGATTCTCAACCCTTTCGATTGCCGGTAAAAACTCATGAAAAGGCAATAAATATAAATCCTACTAATGATACAGAAATGAAAGCTGTTCAAAATAAAACATCAATTGTTGTTGAAACGAAACAAATAGATGAAAATTTGACAAAAAATACGAGGGATACTAGTAACAAAATAGATGTTGAAAATGAAACCGTTGACAGAAATGATTATGACAATGAGGATAATAATGATTCGAGAGAACCATCAAAGGACATGGAGAACCATGGTAGACTAAACGGAGAACTGAGGAGCAAGCGTGAGGCAGCAGTCCGGGCCCTTGAGAAGATAAGGGAGTGGACGCAGAATCTGATGATCACCTTTGTTTAAAAAATTTCCGGCGGGAGTGTCGCGACTTAGCGCGAAATCACTCATAATAATACATAAGAAGACATTCTCGCAAGATCACTGACACTTTCGCACAAGGTAAGCGAGAATATCATGACTATGGTACTTTATAGTCTGTGGATTTTCACCTAACGACGCCAAGCCAAGCGAAACGTCCTCTTGCAATATCGCCGGCATTGTGTACAGTCTTATAAGAATAGTTTAAAGTCTAGTGTGAATTGAGTGAGCTCCCGAACATACGAGAAGCCTCCAGTTAATGAAAGCTAAGTGCCTAGGGTTTATCTAATTACTTGTTGTTAATCTAATCGTATATGTATTACGGTAGTTTGAACTAAAGGAAGTTACTGAAGTCGAGTAACGCTAATTGTATCAAAAGTTGTATGTCCTGTCGATCTGTGCAAGTTCTGAATAAGGGGGCCGTAGAATTGCTATAGCCACATAAGAAAATCCCATACAGGCAGGGTATGGGTCGCATGTGCAAGAATCTGCATGAGCGGTGGAGTTGCTATCGCTTCAAAGATAAATCCTAGCCCGTGGGGTGTATGTCACATGTGGCGTGGGTCGCATGTGCAAGTTCT
The DNA here is from genome assembly GCA_017933935.1 of Sesamia nonagrioides. Lineage (NCBI taxonomy): Eukaryota > Metazoa > Arthropoda > Insecta > Lepidoptera > Noctuidae > Sesamia > Sesamia nonagrioides. Next base: position 965,279 of record JADWQK010002541.1, read on the forward strand.
AAAGGAGGCGTAGAGTTATTCTAGCCTAACAAAGAAAATCCCGAGCCGCAGGGCGAGGGTCACAGACAAGGGACATCCAATATAATCGCTGAGTAGCACAAAGTACTTAAGCCAGAGCGCGAGGCTCTGTAACACACAAGCCCTCATTTGGAGGTTAAAAGTAAATACGAGTAAACAATCGAACAAATATAAATGTCACCCAAGTTATAAAAGTAAGATTGGCCCTGCGCACTTAGTTCCAAAACAAGCAAATGATGATTGCTTAATCCCTACAGATCGAGGTCTTGAGAGGTTAACAAAGAACATGGGATAATCATAGCTGGCACACATCTCATAACAAGGCGAAGCAGATCATTACATCATCTAAGTACCGGCTGAGACACTACAAGCTCGGTAAGTCAATGCAAGTTATCATCAGACAATTAAGTACTTTCGCGGAGTCGTAGTTTAGGGCCAGGATCCTCGCTAATAAGTTCTAAGCGAGGCCTGAAAGGCGACGCCACGACACGTGCAGTACAATCACAGAGTACATTATATATATAGAGTACAATTCCCGCCGCCATCGAGTACAGTCTTATAAGAATATTTTAAAGTCTAGTGTGAATTGAGTGAGCTCCCGAACATACGAGAAGCCTCCAGTTAATGAAAGCTAAGTGCCTAGGGTTTATCTAATTACTTGTTGTTAATCCAATCGTATATGTATTACGGTAGTTTGAACTAAAGGAAGTTACTGAAGTCGAGTAACGCTAATTGAGTCAAAGGTTGTATGTCCTGTCGATCTGTGCAAGTTCTGAAAAAGGGGGCCGTAGAATTGCTATAGCCTTATAAGAAATCCCATACTGCAGGGTATGGGTCACATGTGCAAGAATCTGCATGGGCGGTAGAGTTGCTATCGCCTTTATGAGAAATCCTATGCCGTAGGGTGTAGGTCACATGTGGCGTAGGTCACATGTGCAAGTTCTAAAGGGGTCGTAGAGTTACTCTAGCCTAACAAAGAAATCCCAAGCCGCAGGGCGAAGGTCACAGACAAGGGACATCCAATATAATCGCTGAGTAGCACAAAGTACTTAAGCCAGAGCACGAGGCTCTGTAACACACAAGCCCTCATTTGTAGGTTAAGAGTAAATATGAGTAAACAATCTAACACTATAAATGTAACCCATGTTGTAAAAGTAAGATTGACCCTGCGCACTTAGTTCCAAAACAAGCAAATGACGATTACTTAATCCCTACAGACCGAGGACTGGAGAGGTTAGCAAAGAGCATGGGATAATCATAGTTGGCACACATCTCATAACAAGGCGAAGCAGATCATTACATCATCTACGTACCGGCTGAGACAACTACACGCTCGGTAATTCATTGCAAGTTATCATCAGACAATTAAGTACTTTCGCGGAGTCGTAGTTTAGGGCCAGGATCCTCGCTAATAAGTTCTAAGCGAGGCCTGAAAGGCGACTTCACGACACCTACGTACTTCCTATATTATACTAACAATTTACAAAACACTTACTAAATATGAGTAGTTGCTTAACTTTATGTAAATAAAATATTAAAAATAATGATTAAAATCTGACCTCAAAAACGATATTCATATTCTTCAGTCAGTGTTTTTCTAATTTGTTTTTGATGTGAAACATCTATAGCCGCACATAAAACCGAACCTATGCTGTGGCCACGCTGTATGATGGTGTATATAGTATTTTACAAAATAATATCGATGTTTCACATCTGCCAGGCGTGAAAGTAAGCCGTCACAGGACGGCTCACTTTTTTAAACAGAATAAATTAGTTTGTAGAATAACGCCTAATCTAACCATTATTCTTAGGTTTTCAATGTACTTTTTATCATTTCATCTTATTGTTTTTAGCTTTCTTCATTAAAGTTGCGATTGGCCTGTTGGTCTAGTAGTTTGTGACCCTGACTGCTATGCCGGAGGTCGTGGGTTCGATTCCCACCCAGGTCAAATGTTTGTGTGGACGATCATTTGTTCTGTGTCTAGGTGTAATTTATCTATAACATATATGTATTTAGAAATATATATGTATGTTTATCAGTTGTCTAGTAGCCATAACATAAGCTCTGCTTAGCTTGGGACTAGACGGCGTTGTGTGATAGTTGTCCAATACTGTATTAATTGCATTGTTCCCCAAGTTAAACTACCAACTAAATGAATTTCAGCAATCCGTTTTAATTCTTAGATGTACGCGGACAAGCGTGCATTGTCGTGGAATCGCCTTTCAGGCCTCGCTTAGAACTTATTAGCGAGGATCCTGGCCCTAAACTACGACTCCGCGAAAGTACTTAATTGTCTGATGATAACTTGCATTGACTTACCGAGTTTGTAGTGGTCTCAGCCGGTACTTAGATGATGTAATGATCTGCTTCGCCTTGTTATGAGATGTGTGCCAGCTATGATTATCCCATGTTCTTTGTTAACCTCTCAAGACCTCGATCTGTAGGGATTAAGCAATCATCATTTGCTTGTTTTGGAACCAAGTGCGCAGGGTCAATCATATTTTTATAACATGGGTTACATTTATAGTGTTAGATTGTTTTCTCTTAACCTCCAAATGAGGTTTCATGTACTCCAGAGCCATGTGCTCTGGATTTAGTACTTTAAGCTGATCAGCGAACGATATTGGATGTCCCGAGTCTGTGACCCTCACCCTGCGGTTTAGGATTTCTTATATTTAAAGGCTATAGCAACTCTATAGCCCCCGTCTCAGAACTTGCACATGTGACCTATACCCTGCGGCATAGGATTTCTTTGATAGGCGATAGCAACTCTACGGCCCCTTCAGTACTTGCACAGCGTGACAGGACATACAACCTTTGACTCAATTCGCGTTACCTGAATTCGGTAACTTCAATTTAGTTCAAAATACCTTAATACATATACAATTAGATTGATAACAAATAATTAGATAAACCCTAGGCACTTAGCTTTCATTAACTGGAGGCCTCGCTCGCTCCGGAACTCACTCAATTCACACTAGACTTTAAAATATTCTTACAAGACTGTACTCGATGGCGACAGGAATTGTACTGGACGAAAACGCATGGCGTCTGTCCGTTAAGTAAAAGATTCATAGACTATATAGAACGACCGAGTTATGGTACAATTACCCACCTCGGATAAAATTGTCAGTGATCTCGCGAGAATGTCTCCCCTTACAAATTATCAGTGATCTGGCGAGAATGTCTCCTCTTACATTATTATGAGTGATTTCGCGATAAGTCGCGACATGCATAGATAAAAAACTGCCATGTTAAGACGCTGGTATAGACTAACATATACGTGTATGCAAAAACTATGCAATTCTAGTAATATTAGATAGGGCAGAAAGGATAACCTCCTTTTTTGAAGTCTTAAAAAACACGATTTATGTCTTAATCAGACTGATTTTATACTCCGAAAGTTTAGATGAATATTTGTTACAATTTCACTCTTAGATCCGTATTCCAGAAGGAAACTCAAGCATTGATCTCGGTTTAAACATTACTTTAAACTAGTTTCAACCAATCAAATGGCTTGAAACAAGTATAAAAGTAATACTTGAGTTTTGAGTGAGCTTCTGGAATACGGCCTTAGCTACATAATCAGACGATATTTGGCAGATGTTAGATACCTGGATAAACAAACCGAAAGACATTTTTATCGGTTGGCTACGAGAAGCCATTGAATAATGAATTAAGTAACATAGTCGAAAAGGTAAAATAAAACACGTTTAATAATCAAAATCAAAAGTCATTTATTCAAATTAGGCTGAGAATCACCACTTTTTGAACGTCAATTTTACATAAGACGCCCACCCATCGACACTTCCTAGTGCTTTCGCTGGGAAGAAGAAGTGGCGGTGTATCTACATCAGCCGACTTTGTAGTTAATGGATTAGGCAATGACGTAGACGCTGACGGACGAGGCGAAGATGTATACAGTGACGGACGAGGCAATGAAGTTGAAGTTGACGGACGAGGCGATGATGCAAAGGTACATTTTCCTGAAAAGTAGACAAAAATCTTAGTATCACAGCTCAATGTATAATTATAATAATTTTAGCATGAAAACACATCCAGAAATATGCTTGCTCGGTTCGAGAGATTTAGGTGTCATATATATATATATACTTGAATATTTAGGTATAGGTACTTTTGCATACAAATATATGGAGGTGGATTTTCTACCAGTCAACCATTGAGTGATGCAGAGACGATTTGTGCTATGTAAACAGATACCCAGATACATGTGCACTGCAGCTGTCCATGGGCAGAGGTGACGTTTGCCATCAGGCGTGCGAATTGCTTGACACAAAAAAACTACAGTAAAAATAACATTTATCACTGAAGCTACTCTTTCAGATGACACTGCTTGACAAATCAAATATTTTAGATCGATATCCGAGAGAATCGGCGTGAAGTATTGACAATTTACCTAGAACTTTATTAGATCAGATTTTTGTTCTAAAAGTGGTTGGTCTTAATACTGCAACAGTTCATTGGGGACACAGCTACTGCTACCTCTGACGAAGCTATGTTCAGATTTAATAATTTCTCATGTCTGGACCAACTTGCTCTGATGCTGCTTGATCAGGATTTTTATCCGGAGAAAGTTGTTCCCTACGCCTATGTTCTGCAGGAATCTCAGCACTAACTTTGGTTAGAGCATTTGACACGGCAATTGGCGAGGTAAAGTGATTATGCTTGAACCGGGGGTCTAAAATAGTAGCTACTGAGAGGAAAGGATTCTTTCTAAAGAATCTAATGTTGTACAAAGCACAGGTCCGCTCGTGTCTAGAGTACTGCAGCCACATTTGGGCTGGTGCTGCGAAATGTCACCACTCAACTGGCTACTTTGGATTCAGTGGAGGAGCGTGCGAAGAGGCTGATTGGCGACCCAGATTTAACTCGAAACGGTCTCCAAAGCCTGGAGCACAGGCGTAGAGTAGCCAGCCTTTCGGTCTTTTAGAGGATGCATTTTGGCGAGTGTGCAAGGGAATTGCATGATTTAATTCCCCCATCTTCGTTCCACCATCGGACGACCCATCGTACGGCGACTTTCCACCCTCACGTTGTTGACACCACTACGATCCGGACGAAGCGTTTCGCTTCTTCTTTAATACCGCGTGCATCGAGGGACTGGAACGATTTGCCGGCGGCGGTGTTTCCGTCACACTGCAATTTGAGTGTCTTCAGGCTAGACTTAATAGGCTCTTAATAAACTAGCGCTCTTTACCGTCAACGATCGCATCACTGCTTACCATCAGGCGGGATTGCGGTCAAGCGCTGGCTTATCAATACATACATAGTATAAAACAAAGTCGCTTTCGCTGTATGTCCGTATGTATGCTTAGATCTTTAAAACTACGCAACGGATTTTGACGCGGTTTTTTTTATTATATAGAGTGATTCTTAAGGAAGGTTTGTATGTATAATAAATGCATAATATAGTAGAGAAACACTGATAAATTTAAAGGTTTCTAATGTGATATCGTAAATAAGCACGTTTTTTTGCGCTTATATTGCAAACGCTGGCTGAACCCTACGAGATAGACCAAAATAATGTACTACAGTAGTGTTCACCTTAAAGTAACTCTGTCTGTCTGTCTGTCTGTTACGCTTTCCCGTTTAAACCTCTTAACCGATTTTGATGAAATTTGGTACAGACAATCTTTAGACCCTGAGAAAGAACATAGGCTACCTTTTATCCCGGAAAAATATGATGTTCCCGAGGGAAATCTAAAAAGCGCGATATAACCGAACTCCACGCGGGCGAAGCCGCCGGCGGAAAGCTAGTAATTTATAAAAAAAGGCAGTTTGTCTACAACTTTTTTGAGTAAAGTTTTTACAATCAACGCTAAAGAGGTTGATGGAGTTGCTTGATCTATAACTTAGGTCACTAAATTTGTCAGAGCAATGGCTAACTTGAAGCAAAGAAACTAACCTTAGACGATGAATTGACGAATGAGCATACAGCAGAGCTTTCAAAATATATCGAATTTGATAACTGAAAATAAATATCGAAAATCAATATTTTGCGCGAAAAATATCGCCGATATATATCGTTATTTTTCTAAAAAAATATCGATATTTTGATATATCGCTATTTATTGCCCATCCCTAGTTGCACATAATATTATTTGATAATATTGCGGGGTTTTGGCGGGAAGCTAAGATGAGTGTTACGCTCATTTTTCATTGGACTTTTAAATTATTTATAGTGTCGTTTACTAAATAAAAACGCATGATTTATGTAGTAAAATGTGCATTCATTGAATAATTCAAAAAGAACAGTGAAATATTGTAGCATAGTGGCCGCATCATGTCTTTACGCTAAACCGCTCCTTATCGTCCAAACGCGGGAAACGAAAGGAGTTAGATTAGTTAGGATAAGTTTAGAATAAGCTAGGATAAGTTAGGATTAATTAGGATAAGTTAGAATAGAAGTTTACTCAAGAATAAATATACTGAAGACTAGGCTGTATGGCGTGCCATGCCTTTGCCTTTTCCGTTCAGAAGAACGGAAAAAAAAAGAAAAAATGCTCATTGTTGGCTTTTTTCAGGAGGTTTGGCGGGAATGTCAAGATGAGTGTCACGCTCATTTTTCATTGGACTCTTAAAATTATTTATAGTGTCGTTTACTAAATAAAAACGCGTGATTTATGTAGTAAAAAGTGCATTCAGTGAATATTTCTTAAAGAACAGTGAAATATTGTAGCATAGTGGCCGCATCATGTCTTTACGCTAAACCGCTCCTTATCGTCCAAACGCGGGAAACGAAAGGAGTTAGATTAGTTAGGATAAGTTTAGGATAAGCTAGGATAAGTTAGGATTAAGTAGGATAAGTTAGAATAGAAGTTTACTCAAGAATATATATACTGAAGACTAGGCTGTATGGCGTACTATGCCTTTGCCTTTTCCGTTCAGAAGAACGGAAAGAAATGAAACAAAAAAAAAAAATGGCTTTGTTCATTGTTGTCATCGTTAAAAATTTCTTACTTTATTTGTGCTGTACGTTAGATTAATACAAAAAACAATATACAGAATATACAGATACACCTTCTAATCTAATACGGTCGTAGACAGCTACTACTCGACTCCATCTGCTACGTTCCAAACGTGAATAAAACTCAAGCCGGGCGTTATTACTATGAAACGTTTTTCTATCATAATTCTTTCAAAACAATAGTGTTTCTCTTTTAATATAAATACTTAGTTCATATAATAACCCCTACAAGAGGCTGGCAGAATAGTCGACGTCGGTTAAATTGTCAAAGAAGAGAAAAAAACCGTATCTGATACTTTCTGAGCTAAAAGATGGATAGACTACCAATATGTAGGATATGTTCAGCGGAGAATGTCCGCCTGAGTATAGTGGCCAGCAGAAACTTTCACAAACTATATGAGACGCTGACTAATATTCCAGTAAGTTGTTATTTTTGCAGTTATGTTCTTATGGACCAATAATGTTGATTGTTTTGCACCAGTGTATCAACTTTAAGACAGCTCTAGAACAGTCTTTACTTGGGTAGAAATAGAACTTATCTCCTCTTAATGACTCCAATTGTTTAGATAATAAATTAAAGTTAAGCAAAAAAGCTACATGACTTAGTTACCCAATTAAACATAACACCAGCCATTGATAAAATATTAAACTAAGGTAGATATGTCATTAGCGCACTGAAAATGAAGCGTACAAAAGGAAGGAAAGTCCTGTATCTCGCCTTAGTCACTCTCGATACACTCATAAAACAAACGACAAACACTAACAGCGCAAACGACAAACACTAACAGCGCAAACAACAAACACTGGCCATCTTTTTCTTCTCTATGCTTTAGATTGTGCCCCATCTCACTCACACTGTACCAATGTATGCCGAATAAAAATATGCATGTGTGCTGCTGCTGTGTTCGGCACATTGTTTGGTCAGTTTGTTAGAATATATCGTATCTGTTTAATATTTTATCAATGACACCAGCTCTATTCAGTTGTCATGCTCTATCACAGTTTTACTTGTACTCTTTTTTTCTTTTTAAATGTTGCCCACTGGACTGTGAGGTAATTACAAACATTTCACTCACATACTCAAATAGACCCGGAACAAGTACCTGTAATGTAGGCTGTACAAATTTATTCTGTATGGGTTCAATTCCCACCTGTGACATGCAGTGAACAAGGGCCACTAAGCTATTGCACAAACTGTGTTGTCTAAATTTAAAAAAATCTCATTTTAAGGAATGTATATTATGTTTGTAACCAGTTTTACTCATTCTAAGTGAAAAATTGTGTTCTGTTTTAAATTAAACTTAGCAACATTGTTATCAAATTATATGGGGGACTTGTATTACATGTGTCCATTAACTAAGTCACATGGTTTTTATTTAACTTTAGTTTGTTACTAAGTTTATTTAATTTAAAAACTGCTAGTTTCTAAGAATAGTACTCATTCACAGTGTGCCAACAATGAGAATGTTGAGCAAACTACTGGTTACTTTAAATGGAGATTTTTTTTTTATCTTGTGTTTAGAGGCTTCAGTGCACTCATGCCAGCCTCATGGGATCAATCTGTGTATCCACACACAAATACACATCACACATCTCAGACATAACATCACTCACACTCTCCACCCCTCTCTATCATTTCTTTCCCTCATACATCTCTTTAGTAACCCATAGATACACTGGGCCTCTTCTGACATTGGCCGGCTCAGAGCCACATTGATTCCACCATTATGGAGATCAATGCCTGCCAGCAGGCTCCTCCTCAGTTCGCGATACTGGTCACATTCCACCAACACATGAATAAAATCTTTGGGCACCTGACACGCATCACACAGTGGAGATGACTTAAATCCCATGAGATGATAATTAAATGGAGATACAATCATGTCTACCTTATATATTACACATAAAAATATGAAGTTATCTCTTTAAAGGCCTAAAGAGGTTATTAATTGTATCTACAATAGTGCATACATATAAAATACTCCACTGTATAGTTGGATATTGAGATAGACTCATGATAGTACAAGTTTATACCTTAATGATATTTGGTTGCTATTTAATATGAATAATCCTTATTCTTTTGTATAAATGATAAATAAATAATAAAATGTAAATAGTAGATACATGACAAATGTTGTTGCAGTTTGTAACTGAAGATAGTAGACCGCTGCTTGTTTGTGTCTTCTGCTTTGCTAAATTAAAGCAATGCTACCGATTCCTGCGACAATGTCTGAAAGCCGAAGAGCTTTATGCTCAGAATATTAGTGACAAATATGAGGTAAGATATTCTTTAACAGCCATTTATGTTTATAATTTATAATATCAGTATAATGTGAAAGTGATCCCTAAGCTCATACCTATAGTGTTTGGTTTTAAACCATTGCATGTTGCATATCATATTAGACATACAATTATTAAGTACTTTGTACATTATAAGTTACATATGTACTTTGCTGGTATGTATAGTGCATGGCTAGTTGGCATAAGGTAAATAATTTTATTTTCTGTGTTTTGTTATGTTAGTCAGTTTACATGCATGGTATTGTTTAGTTGTTTGTTTATTTGTTTTTCAACTGAACAGACAGCTCTCCTGCTGGGAAGTTCGTTCTTCTCTACTTCCCAGCGAAAGCACTAGGAAGTGGCGAAGGGCGGGAGTTTAGGGTGATTGTCTTATGTAATTTTTACATTCAAAGATTTTCGACATTTCATTTTCTCAATATTATAATAATTGTAGCGGTATCTACAACACCACATGTGAAATACGCGTCATACTGATGACACGCAAACCTTTCATTGCATGAACAGAGTTTACTGTGTAACAAGCACACAGACAACCTCCCGACATCAAGTGTTGACATCAGACACAACACCCGTCTGGTTGGAGAATCCTCCCTTTTCTATTTAGGATGAGGGAGCTCTACACCCTGTTGCTCATAACTTTACTATACTGGTGACCCTGACCTGATTTCAACACAAACTTCTGATCTTTCTGTTTCTTTTCACAGCTCAGTCCTTTAATAAACCAAGCCCGATTAGAGTTTTGTAGTGGGCTTAATACTTGGCCAATATTCCACATAAGTATAGATGATGAATGTGAAGAAGGAAATACTGCTATCAAAGAAGAATTACCAGCTGTTAGTGACGGACTAGATGATGATATTGAGCCAATGGAGGAAGATCAAAGTGATGGTATTGTTAGCTTTTATTTTAATATAATTGTTTGTGTTATTTTTTTAACACTTCTTGCAACTGGCTTCCGGTACCCAAAATACCGTCTCCGATTACTCAATGAAGTTGTTGCACACTGAATTAAAACACGCGGCCTGCGGCACTCACAGAGCGTGCGGTATAAAACATTATTTAAAACACGCGGCCTGCGGCACTCACAGGGCGTGCGGTATACAACATTATTTAAAACACGCGGCCTGCGGCACTCACAGGGCGTGCGGTATACAACATTATTTAAAACACGCGGCCTGCGCCACTCACAGGGCGTGCGGTATACAACATTATTTAAAACACGCGGCCTGCGGCACTCACAGGGCGTGCGGTATACAACATTATTTAAAACACGCGGCCTGCGGCACTCACAGGGCGTGCGGTATACAACATTATTTAAAACACGCGGCCTGCGGCACTCACAGGGCGTGCGGTGTACAACATTATTTAAAACACGCGGCCTGCGGCACTCACAGGGCGTGCGGTGTACAACATTATTTAAAACACGCGGCCTGCGGCACTCACAGGGCGTGCGGTATACAACATTATTTATTGTTTATGCGGAACTGAAACACCTGTCCAGTATTTTTAGTAGAGAATCTATGTACAAAATTTCAAAAAGATATCATGAAAAACCACAAAGTTATGAGCTTGTTATCCTACTTCGCTGTCCTAAAAAAAATATGGTCCACGCGACTGGTTCGTTGACCTCTGGCATCAGCTGTTGCACGGGCGTGCGCTTTACTATGATCTATCGTAATCTGCGTGGCGCGCTCGGTAACCACACTGCAAATATTTCTAAATGTATTTGGGAAAATTCATTTAATGATTTTTTTGTTGATCAAGTCTCAGAACTACCAAAATCTACGACTCATCGGCTTAAGGGAATAGAGTTTAATCCAAATTCGATCTTCTTGTCGCCTGTTGTACCGCAAGACGTGTCAAGGGTAATACAATCGTTGAAAAATAAAAAAAGCTTTGGCTACGACGGCATTTCAACGAAAGTCATCAAATTCGTTTCTGATGTGATTTCTGGTCCTTTGAGTCACATTATAAATGCAAGCACAAGTTCCGTAATATTTCCTAACAGTCTCAAAACCGTGATTGTGAAACCTCTTCATAAAAAAAATAATAAAGAAAATATGTCAAATTACAGACCAATTGCTCTTATTCCAGTGTTTTTTTTTTTTTTTACATATTATAAACCAGCGCTTGACCGCAATCCTGCCTGATGGTAAGCAGTGACGCAATCGTTGATGGTAAAGCGCACTAGTTTATTAAGAGCCTATTCACTCTAGCCTTGAAGACACTCAAATTGTAGTCCGACGGAAATACCGCCGCTGGCAAATTGTTCCAGTCCCTCGATGTACGCGGTATAAAGGAGGCGAAACGCTTCGTCCGGATCGTAGTGGTGTTAACAACGTAAGGGTGGAAACCAGCCGTACGACGGGTCGTCCGCTGGTGGAACGGAGATGGGGGAATTAAATCATGCAATTCCCTCGCACACTCCCCGAAATGCATCCTATAGAACACCGAAAGGCTGGCTACTCTACGCATGTGCTCTAGGCTTTGGAGACCAACTCGAGTTAGATCAGGGTCACCAATCAGCCTCTTTGCACGTCTCTCCACTGAATCCAAAGTGGCCAGGTGACACTTGGCAGCACCAGCCCAAATGTGGCTGCAGTACTCCACACACGAATGGACCTGTGCTTTGTATAACATTAGAAGCTGCCCAGGTGTGAAGTACTGCCGGACCTTTGCGATAACGCCAAGTTTCCTGGCAGCCACCCTGGCCTTGGAGTCAATGAACCGCCCAAAGTTAAGGTTCGAACAAATCCCAACTCCCAAAAGCTGAAGGCGGTCGGAACACTCCAAGGACACATTTCGAAAAGTACGAGCCAAGGTGAACGGGCTCCTTTTGGCTGTGAAAAGACACGCCTGTGTTTTGGCGGCATTGAATGCTACAAGATTGGCATTGCCCCATTCGGAGACTGCCTGCAGTGCAACACTCGTTCGCTCAACCATGGCCTCTCTTTCGGACCGGATTGATTCCCTACCAGCCCGAGCATCCGGCAGGTATCTCTCTACAACTGTGCTGTCATCTGCATACCCATAGATACCGGGCATCAGCAGATCGCTAATATGCAGCAGAAACAGAGTTGCAGAGAGAACAGACCCCTGAGGAACACCGGCATTAGTTGACATGGGCTCAGAAGAGCATCCGTCGACCACAACTCGGAGGGACCGTTCAGTCAGGAAGTCTTTTACCCAGCCAGTCAGGCTAGAGGAAATGCCGTACGCTGGAAAGTAATAGCTAATAGTGGTAGTAGTCTAAGGTAAATAGAAAAAAATATATGTGAATCTATTGATGGCTTCTTGTCAAAGGAGAATGCCCGTTTTGTTAGGAGATTTGGGCCCCCAGAAAAAATTTGCGTGCCATGGTGGTTTTAACTTTATTTTGAAGAACTACAATTACCTTTTCAGATCCTGAAAACAATTTATAACTTTTCACCCTAGTTTCCGAGAATCATTGAATTTTTTTCTGATGAAGAAATTGAGGTTATTAAACAATATTTTTTTAAAAACATTTTACATTAAAACAATAAAATATCTTTAGTATTAATATTGATTCCCAAATGAAATAAAAACATTAGATATCATCTTTTCTTGCTAAATAATATATTAAACTGTTTACCTTGCAGTCAGCGGAAGTAGGTTTTGCTGGCACCAGTAGAAATAAATATACTTAGGGCTAAATTGGTTGGAGGAGCATGTGGCTACCTTACAACAGCCACAAGTAGATATCTTAAGTTAAGCTACTTGTTCAGATTGCACATGGGTGACCATCCATTACAAACTTCACCTGGATGGCTGCTAGTACATTCAAACTGTTGATACTGGGTGCATTATTTATACTTGTTACGAGTAGCTAGAATAACGCAAGTGTGACAACCTCTTACCAGGAGGTAACATGTTATAACCCAGTGTATCAGGTGTGGAGGTCAGATGGGCAGTCACTCTTTGAGCAATACTGTATTCAGCTGCATCGGTTAGACTAAAAGCCGACCCCAAGATAGTTGGCAAAATGCTAGGTACCTAGTATACATATACGTGTATGTATGCCATATAGGACAGCATCTCCTGCAAGCGACAAAGTAAAATCACTGCCCTGCTACTTAGTAAGATCGCTGTGCCATCCATGATTAGCTGTAGTTTATTTAGAAAGGGCTTAATTATAAAGGAGTTTAAAATATAGTAAATGCTATACAGTAGTTTAATAAGAAAAAAAAAAAACAACCAATTAAAATAATAGACATTTATTCTTCAAGGAATATATTGTCTAGAAATTGTGCTGGAGCGCTTATATCATTAAAACGACTTATTCCTAACGATTTAACGATTTATTCCTAAATATCGAGGAACAAACTGTTCATTTAAACAATTTCTCACAATGTTAATTTTTTTTTTCCAATGTGGATCTTGGCATTTTAAAAAGAGTTGATAGTCTTTGATTACTGTCACCTGTTCTGAGTTTTACTAAAAATATACTGAGAGCAACAGAAGGATTTGGAAAGTGATTGTATAACAAAGGATTACAATTTAAAAGTTCATTGAACTGCTCTGCAGTAAGTCCTTACCAATAATGGCATAAATGAGAATCCATTGAGTTTATGTCATTAAAGTCTAACTGTCTCTCAGTAGCTTTTTCAAGTTTACTGAAAATATCATCTACTTGAAATCCAGTAAAATCGGAATATGGTGCTTCTAGTTCATCCCAACGATTGCTATTTAAATGATATCGGCAAAACATAACATAGTTGTTTTTCGGTGAGCTAAAATCATCTAAGTGACAACCCCTGCCTTTGGGTGGATTGGAAAATAATGTCAGACTTTTACTGACTATTGTAACTTCATCTAAGCACTTTTAGTGACCTGAATAGAAATATATTTTATCGATATTTTCAATCGATCACCTCGTTCATTTAAATAAGATAGTCTGTCGTCTACCTGGCAACATTCAGGTTAAGTTATAATGGCGGAACTAGCTTAGATTCAATAAAATAAATATTAATTTTGTTTTTCAATGCACACACACACACAATGGTCACAAGAAATTCTGAAAAAAAATAGTTAGTTTTATAAAATTACGACTTGATTTTTAATAAGAAAATATTCTTGACACTCTATCACAAATTAGGGGCCCATCGGGTGGCATTCTCCTTTCTAATGTATGCTTGATTTCAAACGCGAATTGAAATTCAGATCTCGTTACAGAAGTATCAAATATGGCGTCCCACAAGGAAGCGTCCTCGGTCCGCTTTTATTTTTAATCTACATTAACGACCTTCCACTCCAAATAGACCATCCAGTTATATTGTTTGCTGACGACAGTACGGCACTAGTTACATGCACAAATAAGGGAAAATGTGAAAAAGATATTAATGACGCTCTTAAAGCTACAGTTAATTGGCTTAATTGCAACAACTTAACAATAAATATACAAAAACTAATATCATGCATTTTTACCAACGCTTTGATCCCGAAGACTTAGACATTAATTATGATGGACATGATTGAAAATGTTAAAGTAGTTAAATTCCTGAGAATATTGATGGACAATCAGTTGACATGCCCAAAACGATGCATTAGGTCAATTTTTAACTTACAGGTTACGAACAGTTGTATTCCTGTGTTCAAATCGCATAAATTATTAACCTTCCCATGTCTATACATTCTAGAAATAGCCATTTTCTTGAAAACTAACCCACATTTGTTCCCATCGTTTAACGAGACACGAAAGAGGACAAATTGTATGAGATCTCAATATCAAAATTTGTTGCATAACGTGGCTAGAACACAAGACTGTTAAAAAAAAAAAAGTTTTGTGTATGGGGTCAAGCGTATACAATAAGATACCTAACGAAATTAAAGAGCAACCATTAAAAGTATTTAAAAAAATGCTGACATATTGTTAAAAAAATGTTATTATTCTGTTACTGATTTCTTCACCGATGTTTTGTGATGCTTCTATTTTATCCTTATTGACGTGACATTTAATTATATTTACCCTTAATTTTTACATTAATTACTTTTTACATTAATTACTTTTTGATTAATTACTTTTGACTTTTTATTGTGACCGAATTGATTTTTTATTATTATCTCTTTATTTTTCCGTGTCTACATATCGCTTTACATTTTTAAATATTTATATAAAAAACATACAAAAACATTTAAAAATATAAAAAAATAGTGTTCCACCGATGGCGGGAGCAGGGTCCAAGCTACCGGTGGTTAGGGCTCCAGAGACAGGAACCTCCTCACTATGCGGGCCGTATCGAGGAGTACTGCCTTTTGAATCAGGCCTTTGATCCAACTGCCTAACGAGAGCCTCAATAGATGTTGTTCGAGGCTCTTGGCTATCAAACCATTGGTTGACACGACAATCGGTACAATGACAGCCGAGTTCACATTCCACATGTCAACAATCTCGTGCGCCAAGTCGAGATACTTAATTTGTTTCTCTTTCTCAGCTTTTACGAGATTCCCGTCATGTGGAATGGTAACATCGACAATCATTGCAAGGGGCGCTAATCGGTCTATCACTACTATAACAGGCTTATCTGCAACAATAGTCCTGTCAGTAATGATAGACCGATCCCAGTACAACGTGTCATGGTCATTTTCAAGAACTGGGTCGGGCACATACTTATAATATGGTACCTCAGAATCCACAAGTTTATATTTCAAAGCAAGTTGCTGATGGATAATTCTTAGCTACTTGGTTATGCCTGTGCAAATACTCGCTGTTAGCCAGACGAGAGCAACCAGAGATAATATGTCTGATGGACTCACCCGGATGGTGACATGCCCGACACACGTCAATCTTCCCGTCCTTCATAATAAATCTCCGGTAGTTATTCGTCAAGATAACTTCGTCCATAATTGCACAGACGAAACCTTCAGTTTCCCCGAAAAGGTCACTGAATCGTAGCCAGGATACGGATGCTAAGAAGTCTACATCGGGCTCATGAAGAGCCCGATAAAATCGCCCGTGAAGTTCCTTGCTTTGCCATATCATCTTGCGGTCATCAGTGGTAACGTAATTATAGGCTTGTGCCAGTTCTCTTTTCCCATGGATAGCGGGGTAAGCCCCTTGTCTACTGTGACAACATCATGATGCATACCCACTACGGTTTTGAAAAAATGTTAATTATTATTATTCTTTTTATTTTTCTATATGTACATATTTTTTTACATTTTTAAATATTTATATATAAATAAATAAAAAAACATTTAAAAATATAAAAAATAGTAGCCCACCGGTATCGGGAACAGGGTCCAAGCTACCGGCGGTCAGGGCTCCAGAGAGAGGAACTTCCTGACTATGCGAGCCGTGTCCAGCAGTACCGCTTTCTGAATCAAGCCCTTGATCCAGCTGCCTAACGAGAGCCTCCTGAGGTGTTGGTCGAGGCTCTTGGCTATTAAGCCATTGGCTGTCACGACTATCGGTACAATGATTGCTGAATCCACTTCCCACATGTCGACAACCTCGTGAGCCAAATCAAGATACTTGATTTGTTTATCTTTCTCAGCTTTCACGAGGTTCTCATCATGTGGAATGGTTATGTCAACAATCATTGCACGCCGCTCTGATCGATCCACCAGCACTATATCAGGCTTATTGGCAACAATAGTCCTGTCGGTGATGATGGATCGATCCCAGTACAATGTGATATGGCCATTTTCGAGAACTGGGTCGGGCATATACCTGTAGTACGGCACCTCCGATTCCACAAGTTTGTATTTAAGAGCAAGTTGCTGGTGAATTATCCTGGCTACAAGGTTGTGTCTATGCAAGTACTCTCCGTTAGCTAGACGAGAACACCCGGAAATAATGTGTCTAATTGATTCTCCCGGCCGGTGACATGCCCGACAGATGTCAACTGTGCCGTCTTTCACAATGAATCTCCGGTAATTGTTCGTCATCATAACTTCGTCCATAATTGCAAAGACAAAACCTTCGGTTTCCCCAAAGAGGTCACCGAAACGTAGCCAGGCTACGGACGCTTGAAAATCTACATCCGGCCCGTGTAGGGCTCGGAAGAAGCGTCCGTGAAGCTCTTTGCTCTTCCATACCTCCAAGCGATCATTTGTGTCAAGCACTACTGGTTTACGCCAGTTCTCTTTAGCCAAGGAGAGCGGAGTGAGGCCCTTGTCAGCCGCAACCACATCTCGATGCATCCCCACGTCGGTTTCTAGAAAATATTCCCTGAGACTGCATACCTCGCGATTGTGGAGGGTCTTGGCGTTTAAAAAGCCACGACCTCCACATTTTCGCGGGATATACAGCCTCATAACCGATGACCGTGGGTGATGCAATCGATTTGCAGTCAGCAGCGTACGGACCCTCTGATCCAGGGCGTCAAGTTCGGTTTGAGTCCATTTGAGTATGCCGAAAGAGTACATCAATACCGGCATGACCCAATCGTTGAAAGCGCGCACCTTGTATCCGCCTGATAGAAGACTATTAAGTACTTTTTTCAGATGGCCAAAGAAGCGTTCTTTCAACGATTGCTTCATGTCAGTAACATTGATACCCAACGCTTCCGACATACCCGTATACTTATAGGTTTCGGATGCGGAGAGGGCTCTAAGGTTTATGGAACCAGTGAGTTGGGTTCCCACGGATTCCATAATCTCTCCTCGCTTTACATGCATGACCGCACATTTGTCCACACCAAATTCTATCCTGATGGAGCTACTGAAAGTTTCAGTAATTTTCAGTAGCTCGTTCAGTTGTGAATTGTTGGGAGCAAAAAGTTTCAGGTCATCCATGTAGAGGAGGTGCGATATAACCTGACCACCTCTCCTCAACCGATAGCCTAGACCTGAATCCTCCAATAGTGTGCTTAGAGGATTCAATGCTAAGCAAAACCAAAGTGGACTCAAACTATCGCCCTGAAATATTCCTCGCTCGATCCTTATCGGTTCGCTATTCCTCTGAATATTTCGACATCCTGGATAGCGAAGGACTGTCCTCCATGTCCTCATACACGACATCAGGAAGGTGCGCAGAGTTGCATCCACTTTATACAACTCCAGCACCCGCATGAGCCATGTATGTGGGACTGAGTCATAGGCCTTCCTATAATCTATCCAACATGTCGACAGATCCTTTCGGGAACGACGAACCTGTTGGCTAATGGCCATATCAATAAGGAGTAGCTCCTTAGTACCGCGGGACCCGCTCTTGCATCCATTTTGAGAGGCAGACATGATGGAGTTGCTGTCAATATGTTTGTTAATTTTAGTTTTCAAAATGGATGTAAGAACTTTATAGACCGTCGGTAAACAGGTGATCGACCTATAATTTTTGGGTACCGCGGTGCTACCTGATTTATGGAGCAGGTGGGTTATTCCAGTAGTTAGGAACTGAGGTAATGAACCAGACACCAAAGCACTCTGGAATTGAGATGTCAAGCGAGCGCACGCTCGCACGACCTTGGAAACCATTTTATCCAAAAGTTATGCAGCCCGTCCGGTCCTGGAGACTTCCAGTTAGGTAACGGACGGACTGCACAAGCTACATCTTGGGGGCAGATGGTAATAGCCCCCATTTCAGGTATTGGATCGCAGGCTCTCTCGACATCCCGGGCCCAGTCACCTTCAGTGTGACTGACAGGTACCGACCAGATGCTGCGCCAAGATGAACACATGACATCATCATCCGGTAGGCACGTGTCAGTCACACTTTGTTCTGGTCGTTCCCAGTCCCTATAAACCCACCTTTCATTGCTTTGGAAGGTGCGATTATGGGTGTACCGTTCCACTCGTCGTTTGTATCTTCTGATACGGTTCGCCCATGCATACACTTTCTGCTTCAGGAAGTCAATGCGCTCCGTGACACGGGCCATATAATTCTGTGGGCTGATATTTGTACCTGCAAATGCCCGCCTCACAAAGCGCATCACTCTAGGACGAGTGTTACCCTCCCTAAAGCAGATTAGTTTACCGATGAGTGCTCTGGCCCCACCAATACGACGTTCAATCCTGTGCTGCCAAGCTGGTACTACTGGTTTCGGTCGTGTAGCTCTAGAGTCACTGGGGAATTTGATATGAGCTACACGACAAGCTGCTACAGCTGCGCAGTACAGGATTGAATGAGTATCAGTGAGGTCCTCGCAGGTGTCAAAATAATTTGACAACTGCGCATCCAGAGCAGCCATCAGTGCCCTATTTCTGTTATGCATGGGCAAACGTGGCAGGCGTGGTGTTAGTTCTGCCGACGTGGAACGATATTCCCGAATCGCAGCCTCCAAAGCATTTATTAACTCCTCATTGCACTGAGTACTTACATTTGTAGCCCTGTCATTACTCCCCTCGTCAGCATAGTTTGTCGACTGCGGTGGTATCTCCGCAGTCTGCGACTGGTGAGCGATGACACGGCTACTCTGCATTTCATTGCGCAGGCGATCAAGCACAGTATCATCCAACATATGATTACGCTGGATAACCCGTACCTGATCCGATAGACGTTGTGCCGAAACGTTGACAGCTGGTTCAAGCACCTGAAACAGAGAGAGCATTCGAACACGGTACGCGGTCAGGTTGTTTCCTCCCTCTGTAGCCCCATAGTATGAGCGCATGACATTTTCATTAATGGATTGTGTCCATCTCATGCGCTGCACACTTCCGCCGGAAGCTGGGACCCTGTCAGAAGCCGATGGGCCTCGAGGTCCTAAGCAGTCCGGCGGCCGGCGTCCTCCCCGTCGGCGAACAGGTGGTGGCGTCGTCGGCGGAGAGAAGTACTCGTCGCTCGAGCTCGACGCAACTGCCGCGGCCGGGGTCGTCACAGCGCTTACAGTGGGGCCGGAAACCGGCGGCGGCGAGGCGGAGCTGAGCAACGAGTCCGGGGATGGTGGGCGTGCACGTTTCCTTGCGGCAGATCTTGACAACATTATTTTATTTTCATTATTGGAGTTTTTGTGCGATGACACCTGTGATGTCACCTGCGGTTCGGTTGATTTTCTTCATTGTATTTATTTTCGATGTTCGTTGAAAAAAGTATGAATATTGTATTGATTCCTTTGATTTTTATAAATATCTTGTGTATAATAACTACTGTAAAATATAATGTAATCCAAAAATATCAGTTTTTTATTAAAGAATTTGTTGACGTACGTGTTGCCGTGACAAGTTTTTTTTTTTACGTATAACGTATTACCAGACGTTACACGTTGGAACTCGCTAAAAAGAATTATATTGGTGCCGGCATTGATGTACCAGCCCCTGACGTCAACACTTCAGGCAGGGAAATGTCTTGGATTGTGGACACCTATATCAAAACCCTAGGTTATCAGGACCTAAACGCAGCCGCGTGTGTGACCGGCAAACCGATTAACGGCGGCGGCGGGACGCGGCGTCTTCATGACCATAGACTACTTTATAAACGATCCCTACTTCATGAAGCAGATTGATTTGCAGCCTGGCTTCACGGGTAAAACTGCAATAATCCAAGGCTTCGGTAACGTAGGCAGCTGGGCAGGCGTCTACCTACACCAAGCAGGCGTCAAGATTATAGGAGTATTGGAATATAATGCCAATATTTCGAACCCAGATGGTATAAACCCGATGGACTTAATGAAATTATTAGTATTATTTTTGTATTCAATTGTTGTGTTTTTTTATTTGCTTAATGATTATTGTTCTTCTCTGTAGCTTCATATTGACATAATTTAAATTTTGCATGTCCCATCTGGAGAATGTATGGCTCCACTTTAATTTCTGACAACCATATATGTATACCTGCATTCTATCAAATAAATAATTTGATTTGATTTGAAAAAATATAACATGGTGTAAAAATTATTGTAATCAATTCAGTTGCTTATTCTGAACAAACTGTATTCAGGTTTCGCATAAACCATGGGGTTCCATCTCGTACAACAGACTCTCAGTTCTTATCAAGAGATATAATAGATGGCAGCATAGGTTGCGGTGCAAAACTTAGCAATCACTTTAAGCCTCTTACGTGCAGTTTATAGCCTTTTTAATATTTTTAATAATTTGAAATTACTTATTTAATGCTACTCCGTATATTTACACGTATAAATAACGTAATTAAACAAAACGGTTAAATGGGCTCAGCAGTGACAATGTCTTTTATCTTACACTCGGGACAATAGATGGCAGTGTACACAATTAATCCTGTCATAACATATTTTTTTTAGGTTAAGATAAGATGTTTCTAACCATTAAATTGCTGTTATCTTCTTTTAGAATGCGTATTTCTCGATGCACGACGCATGGATGTATAGATGGTAATGTAGCCAAGACATAGATGGCGGTCGTGGCCGGCCGGCCAAACGCTCCCTGGTGGCCCTCTAGTGATCTCTTTATGAAACTTTTTTTGCTCGACGGTCTGCCCGAATTGAGCTGAACTCATTTTGTTTTTCACCATTGGGTATCTGTATGTAGTATTCTGTGCATAAACTAAAAATAACGTTCTATAAAGTAACGTTTTGGAAAAACAATGATATTATATTTTATAACATAAAAAATAATGATATGAACATTAATGTTAACTACGCGAGCCAGAATCTCCAATAAATTCTGTGCATTTTGATACCTGGTTTGTCTAGTTTGGTTGCGATTAATGTTTTAATTCCGAAATTTGTTTAGCACTATGTGATGACCGTTTTTGTAATGTAAAAGAATAAATGCACATGGCGCTGCATTTAAAACGTTAGTTTCGTTTAAAATAAAAAGCGATTGACTGCTGCGGTGCGTGTCCTAGCTCAGATTGCCGTACGGAAAAAATATTAATTTGTATGGCCTAAAGGTTCCGGGTCTAACTGTTTGTGTATGTGAGTCTTAAATGATTGAAAACACACCCACTTTACGGGAGTATTTATTCCTGGAAGATGGTCTCCGCAGACGAGATTATTTAAATATATTAATATATGGTACCTTGTCAATAAATCTATGAAAATATCATGTACGGACGACAGCAGGCCAAGCTACCTGATACTGTCAAACTATCCCAGTCAATCTAGAGCCTTAATGCTTTAGCAATAAAGTCAAAAAGATTTAAATTTTTTAGAAGGGCTGAGAAATACAATTATTGGGCTAGAAATATGGATCAATTAGTTGATCCTGTTTCGGACTTGCTAAAGTAAACTCATCCTTTATGGAGTAGAAACTATTTAAAATGTTGAAAATTCCTGCCCACATACTCGCAATAACACTCCACACAGCTTTTGCTTGTTTCAAGTTTTATTTATCCATGTCTGCAGAGCGCTGATGTCTGAGACACAGATATTTGTTATCTAGTTCAGAGACTAGTAAAACTTAATAAAATTAAATGTGTCCTATATATCTGTTCAAATGTAGCATATGTTCTGTGTCTCTAGCGGTTGAGAGTACAATGTCTCGGTGATGGCGGAGTGTGTGTTGAGTCATTAAGTTCCCTTCAAAATGGTTGAGCTAACCGGTGTTGACCCATGCGTCATGTTCGTGAACGGGTGCCTTCAGTGGGGACCGATCATCTCTTAGATGCCACAACTTATTTTAATTTCCGAATTCCTTTTATGTTTCCTTTAACGGACACTTAAGCTGCGCGTCTTCCGGCATCGTTCTCACGTGGCGTTCAGCGTGAATGATCAAGTAGTTTTTAACAATTTTATGATTTTAAGAGTGTCTGTGGATTTTTTGGCCGTTCTTCTTTATTGAAACCTGCACTTTGCAAATGACAACTAGCTTCATTTTACTGACTAGCCGAACTTTTGACACTTCAGATGTGTTTGTTATTAGTTTATTTAAAATAGAAGTTTTAATTTTGATTAAGAAATTAAAAAAAAATAGTATGTAAAGTAATACACTAATTTATTTCACACAACGGAGTTAAAAATAATTAATGTAATAAAGAGGCATACAATATATAATTTAATCTATTGAATTTATATTGATCACAAATGTTTTATAATTATGTGCTGTGTGTGCTTGTGTGTGTGGCAGTGTTTAGTTTAGTTCAGCATAGTGTTAACCGCATTATTGAAATAACAATTGTCAAACTTGTATTTATTTAACCATTTATGTACACACATAGAAACTAACAAAAAAAAAAAAACAGAACAGAAAAGGTACAGAGGTAATGCTTATTGCTTATATCATAAGAAACCTCTATCATACCTGCAATAGGACAATAAACACAGATGAGTGATTCTCAAAAACCCATACTAATATTATAAATGCGGAAGTAACTTTGTCTGTCTGTCTGCCTGTTACTCTTTCCCGCTTAAACCTCTCAACCGATTTTAATGAAATTTGGTACAGACAATCTTTAGACCTTGAGAAAGGACATAGGCTACCTTTTATCCCGTAAAATTTGATATTCCCGAGGGAAATCTAAAAAGCGCGATATAACCGAACTCCACGCGGGCGAAGCCGCGGGCGGAAAGCTAGTAATAAAATTAAGAGTAATAAGTGGAAACTTAGTCATCATCATCTCAGCGTTTATCCCGGTTGCATCCGCGGCTTTCGCGTTGGAGCCCGGGGTCCGCTTTCCTGCACATTCTCCTCCATTTCGCACGATCTTTAGCGTCCTGTGGTAAGAGCTTGTTGGCATGCATGTCATCTCTTACAACGTCAAGCCAGCACTTCTTTGGTCTACCCCGCTTGTTCCGGCCCGGCAGAGGCGCCATGGCAAGACATTTGTTACCCACGTAACATGCCGGTTTCCGTAAGACGTGGCCGTACCAGCGTAGGCGACCCTCCTGCAGTTTGTCTGCAATGTCACGGACACGAAGGCTGCCCCGGATGCGGGAGTTCCTGATGCAGTCTTTCCACGTAACTCCACACATCCACCGCAGCATCTTCGTGACACGCAGCTCCTGCTTGTGTCGCTCATGCACAGGCCACGCCTCACTGCCATACAGGAGAACAGGTCTAATGATGGTTTTATAGACCTGTCCCTTAAGCTTAACCGGCATTTTGGGGTCACAAGTGACACCTGTCACCTCCCGCCATTTCGCCCAAGCTGCGGAAATACGTGCCTTGACGTCGCAATCAATGTCGCCGGACGCGTGAAGCACAGACCCCAAGTATTTAAACTGGTCCGTGCGCTCGACCGTGTCTCCGCCTATGCGCACAGACATGGGGTCTGTCGTGTTGCTGGCCAAGTATACGGTCTTCGACACGTTGAGTTTCAGACCTCCGTTCTCAAGCGAGTCCTTCCACGCATTCACACGCCGCACCAACCGTTCCCTGTCCGCGTCCGCCAGCGCGATATCGTCAGCATACATGAGTAGCCAGGGAGGCTGCTCATGTGAGTATATACTGGCCGACAAAACGTCTAATATCACGCTGAACAGAAACGGACTAAGGACGGATCCCTAGTGGACTCCGACGGTGATGGGGAAGGGTTTAGTGTCGCCAACAGCGGTCCTGACAACGGAATCGGAATTGAGGTACATGTCTCGAATTATGTCAACATAGGCTTCAGGTACCCCTTTGGACCTCAGTGCCCACCAGATCACCCCGCGAGGGACACAGTCGAAGGCCTTCTGCATATCTAGGAAGAGCATATGCAGAGGCGTGTTCTTCGATCTGTATCTCTCCATGGCGATCCTTAGTGCGAAGATAGGGTCCATGGTTCCGTACCCTGGCCGAAACCCATATTGACACTCAGAGACAGCACACTCCTGCCGGATTCGGGAGTCTACGATCCTCTCAAAGATTTTCATGGTGTGGGACATGACCTTGATACCGCGATAGTTGCCACACTCCTGAACCGAGCCCTTGCCTTTAAAGACTGGAGTAATTATACTCAGCCTCCATTGGCTCGGGATTTTGCCGGTCAGGAGCACGCGATTGAAAAAGTTAGTTAGCATGCCCACACCTCGAGAACCCATCGCCTTCCAGGCCTCAATGGGGACTCCGTCAGCTCCGACAGCTTTCCGATTCCCCATGCGACGAAGAGCCGTTTGGACTTCCTCAGGCGTTATCAGAGGCACTAGTCCAAGGTTCGGAGGGAGTTCCGATGTCTGCACCTCTTGATGCTGCTTGTTCAGCAGCTCGTGAAAGTACGAGCGCCATCTCTCCTTCACCGCGAGGTCCTCGCATAGCAGGTTGCCATTTGGGTCTTTTATACAACGGCACTTGGATATATCCTGTGCCGCTTTGACCCTGGAACGTGCCAACTTGTAAATGAGCTTTTGCCCCTCAGACGATTCCAACTTCTCGTAGAGAGGTTGCAAGTGGTCTCGTCTGGCTCTGGCTACAGCTCTTTTGGTGGCACGTTTAGCAACCTTGTATGCGTCGCGATCTTCAGGAGATCCGGTCGCTTGCCACGTTTTGAAGAGGGCTTTCTTCACCTTAGTCTCCCTCTGGACTGTGTCGTCCCACCACCAGGTTTCCTTGTCACGTTTGCGGCCGCCCTTAGAGACGCCGAGTACCACCCGCGCCGCCCCCGTAATAGCTGCCTTGATCCTGTCCCAGTGGTCTTGCACAGGTTCTCCGTCGGTACCGACGCACTTGTCGCCAATAACCGACGCAAAATCCTGGGACCTGTTTTCATCAAGCAGCCACCACCGGATCTGGCGCCGACAGTCCTCTACACGTCTACGTTGGGCCTTTACGCAGAGGTCCATGAAAAGGAGACGGTGTTGTGCAGTGAGACTCTCACCGGGTATGACTTTGCAGTTGGCTACTTTGCCGATGTGGTGCCTCCTAGTTAGTAGAAAATCGATCTGGGTAGCGCTTCGCCCGCTCCGGTAGGTGACAAGGTGCTCCGGCTTCTTTTTGAAGTAAGTGTTCACGATTGCAAGGTCCGCAGCCGTACACATTCGGAGAATGCTGTCTCCTTCCGCGTTGCGGCTACCGTACCCAAAGCCACCGTGAACACGCTCAAACTCGCCACACCTCTCACCCACATGACCGTTCAAATCACCACCCAGAACGATTCCCTGGGATAACGGAATCCCGCGAAGCAATCCTTCGAGCTGGGTCCAAAACAGCGTCCTTTTGGCTTCACTGCACCCGGCCTGTGGAGCGTAGGCACTTATCAAGTGGGTTATAACCCCATTGACAAGCACCCGCACCGACATTAGCCGATCGCTGATGCGATTCACCTCCAAAACGTCATCCTGGAGCTCGTCAGACAACACCACGGCGACCCCATTTCTCCCACTAGGTGCACCCGTGTAGATCAGCTTGTAGCCATTCCCAATAAGCCGGGATCTGCTGCCTTTCCTCCGAGTCTCCTGCAGGAACGCCACGGCCACCCTCCGCCTGTGGAGAGTTTCGGCCAGCTCTCTCGCGCGTCCAGTTAGCGTGCCAACGTTCCACGACGCGAAACGGATTTTCATGGATTGGGCCCGCTTCTTCAGCCGTGTCCGCCTCTGACACGGTAGCCCTAGCCCACAGGTCACAGGAGTCGGGCGAGGCTCCTGCGCGCCGTTTTGCGGCGGCGCCCTAGCTGTGACATGTGCATTTCTTATTTTCCTCACCATGATTGATTGGCTTGTTTGGCTTATTAAGAGTGCGACTGCCGTCTGACCACTCAACCCCGAAGGGAAAGCCGGCGTCAGAGCCCCGTTCGTGAGTCAGCAGGTGCACCGTCTGGCAGGTGGGGTTGACTTGGGTCCCAGAGATGGAGGTGGGACCCCAAAGCACCCAAACACATACACTCACACTAATAAGTGGAAACTTAGTGTTATATTATAAAGGCGGAAGTGTGTGAGTGTATGTGTTTGTTACATTTTCACACCAAAATTACTGAACGGAATTAGATGTATAATTTGGCACACATAGATTATCACTAGGATTAATGCATAGGATTACTTTTAATTCTAATATTCCCACAGGGTTTCGACCCTGACAAAGTCAAACTGTCAAGAGTATTATTATCAACCAGTTGCGCCTGGTTTTACCTATGTAAGTTTCGACTTACATAGGTAAAACCAGGCGCAACTGGTTGATAATAATACTCTTGACAGTTATTGTTTACTTACAGAGCTAGAACCCGAAAATTTAGGCAATAGCTGTCTAGATGTAGCAGATATACCGCCACACTGTTATGAGTCAGACTTAGAAGATGATATACCTTTAATTAAATGTAAAACTGAAGTGGAACACGAAGAAGTATTAAAGAAAAATAGAAGAGCTACAGAGACAACAAGTAAGTATTAGTGATATAGCTAAGCAGACAAGCCAATGGTTCAATTAATAACGTGTAGCTAGGATCACCTCACAGGCCTGAAGGGTGTAACTGGTTGTATGGGCATTTTTGAGTTCTATTGCTAGGACTGTTCAGTTTATTTTTATTTGCTTGCTTAAAGGCTTCTCCTTTTTCCTTGCCTACCTGACTGTCTTGTGCATCTCTAATCATGTTGACATTGCGAACGTTACCAGATCGTCATGCAGATTAAAGTTATAGTTATTATTATAAGTTATCTATCTATCTTCTATATAAATAAAAATGAATTGTTGTTCGTTAGTCTGGTTAAAACTTGAGAACGGCTGGGCCGATTGAGCTGATTTTGGTTTTTAAATGTTTGTCGTAGTCCAGGGTAGGTCTACACGGCGAGCAAATAAGGAAAAATTGCGAGTAAGATAGAGTAAAACGACAATTCCATTTTCCCATATAAAAGTTGACCACTTACTTTCTATCAAACATTTGACAGTATTTGTACTCTCAGTTCCACTCGAATCGAAGAACGCATTAAAACAAGACTTTTGAATCGACAACATAATATCAACTTTGCTCATAAAATCGTGTATTTAAATTTCAAAATATAAAAATAATAATTAATGGGTTGACATGTTTGACGGGTGCCAACCTTACAGTGTTACCAAATCTCAAAATTATTTGAATTCGTCCATGGATACAACTAAAACGTAGTGATTACTTGCTCTGTGGATACAACGTGTAGACGTGCGCGGATCAGCTATATTTATATAATATAGCATGACGTTATGCTGTTAAAAATATTATAACGCCCTAATATTTGCGTTCAGCTTTTTTACCATTTTCATAGACCACACAGAAATAACGCCACATTTGTCCGATTCAAAGCATAATTAATGAATAATATAACCGTATATTATCTTAAATCAATATTTCTACAAAAACGGACCCGAAAGTTACTCAGTCATACCGAAGAACACTCCTGACTAGATTAGCACTGAAGAAGAGCAAGAAATTGCACGTGAAGAGCGCCGCCTTAGTATGGCTCGACTGCGTGCTCCTGACTCACAAGAACAAAGAGAAGCAGCCCGTGAACGGCTTGGTTAACAATGCGAAATAATCGAGTAAACCTCAGAGATTAACAGCTAGATAATTTACGTAACAAAAGAAGAAATTCATCAAATACTGATTTGATTCAGGCAGCGTTTCAATACGATTGCAGCAATGATTACTGCTTGCATACTAGCGTTTGGTGGAACTGGTAAGACATATCTCATGTCAGTAGTTTTAGCCACTGTTCACGCAAGATCCAACATTGCCGTTGCAGTTGCTTCTTCTGGAATAACAGCCACACTGCATATTCTGCATTAAAATTTCCGTTAAATCTTCAATCTATTGAAGAACAAACATGTCAAAGCGCTCCGCTGTGGCCAAAGTTTTATCCGAATCGAAGATCATCATCTTCGATTCGGTCAAACGTGCATTGGAAGCATTTAACCGAACATTGCAAGATCTAGGTAATGACTCGAGATGTTTTGGAGGCGCAATGATTTTACTGTCTGGCGATTTCCGCCAAACATTGCCAGTAATTCCCAGATCGACTGCTGCCAACGCAATAAACGCTTGCCTCAAATCATCGAATCTATGGCGCTATGTTAAGAAACTTCAGCTGACAACAAACATGAGAGTTGCATTGCTGAACTAATTTGCGGAATATCGGTAATGGTCGAGTACCTGTCGACGAATCGTGCGGACTAATTTCTTTTCGTCAGAATTTCTAACTAACTTTGTCTTATCGAAAGACGGACTCATCAACAAAGTATTCCCAAACATCATTACTAACCTCAAAAATAATGAATGGTTGAGTAAGCTAGCAATATCGGCAGCGGAAAATAAAGATGTAGATGATTAAAACTACATAATTCAGAATGAGAACATTGGTACACTGCATTCTTTCAAATCTATTGACTGTGTAATAAATGAAGATGATGCCAGCAACTATCCAATGGAATTTTTAAACTCCTTGGATGTACCTGGCTTACCACCGCACACTTTACGACTAAACATTGGTTCCGTAGTATGATTACTACTTAACGATTCGAAACTTAAACCAACCATAACTGTGCAACGGAAGACGGTTTTAAGTAAATTTATGAACAATTTGATTTACGCCACAAAACTAAACGAAAAATTCAAAGGTGAGGAAGTTCTCATTCCGAGGATCTCGATGATCCCAATACAAGGTAGCCTATGTCCTTTCTCAGGGTCTAAAGATTGTCTGTGCCAAATTTCATCAAAATCGGTTGAGAGGTTTAAGCGGGAAAGCGTAACAGACAGACAGACAGAGTTACTTTCGCGTTTATAATATTAGTATGGATTATCATAATTTAAAAAGTAAAAAATTTGATCATTTAAGGCGGAACAAAATTCGCCGGGTCAGCTAGTTCAATATAGATATTAACTAATAATATATAATGAAGTATAATATGTTCACTTGATTTTATATTGATTAGACAATGTTTTGAGTTACTTCAAAACTTTGCCAGTGTTAAGTTTTAATCATTGTAATGATAACCACGTTGTGTCGTGAAATAAAACAAATAATACACTTCATTGTTTTGTTTACTTACAGAGCTAGAACCCGAAAATTTAGACAGTAGTTGTTTAGATGTAGCAGATATACCAGCACACTCTTCTGAGTCAGATTTAGAAGATAATGTCCCTTTAATTATCTGTAAATTTGAAGTGGATGGCGAAGAAGTATTAAGGAAAAATAGAAGAGCTACAGAGACAATAAGTAAGTATTAGCTAAACAGACAAGCCAATGGTTCACCTGATAGGATGTGGCTGGGTGTAGGGTGTAGCTATTACTCCTCACGGCCCTGAAGGGTGTAAAGATAAATTTATTTGCATAAACATGTGTGTACATACAAGAATATAAATGCATGCAGAATAACATAAAAAAAAATAAGATCAGACATGTTTGCCACCTAGTATGGCGTGCAAATATTATGAATAAAAAGGATTTAAATGATAAATTCCATGTCAAAAAATGTAAATATAATGGAATTAGAAAACAAAAATAAATGTCAGCACGAGAAAAAATAAATAACAATCTATGTCAATATAACTGCTTCTGTCAGAAATTCGTTAATATTATAGTACGCTTTGTGAAATAAATACGACTTTAGTCGACATTTCAAGTGTACATTATTTAGCTCCCTCCAACTTTTAGGTAGCTTGTTATAAATAATCGGAGCCATGCAAAAAACACTTGCACATAAGTGCAGTCCTGCTCCCATGCAGACACAGCTGACTCTGATCACGCCTGTTTCTTGGAAACTTCTCTGCCATTCGCGAAAATAAATTAAAATTATTTCTAACAAACATTACAGTTTCCAGAATATAAAGTGACGTCAGTGTCAAAATTTTGTATTGAATAAAATAGGGCTTACAACTATCGGTGATTTTCAATTTAAACATGGCTCTGAGACATCTATCGGTGTAACTGGTTATATGGACAATTTTGAGTTCTACTGCTAGGACTGTTCAGTTTTTTTT
Source organism: Sesamia nonagrioides (assembly GCA_017933935.1). Taxonomy (NCBI): domain Eukaryota; kingdom Metazoa; phylum Arthropoda; class Insecta; order Lepidoptera; family Noctuidae; genus Sesamia; species Sesamia nonagrioides. Next base: position 996,257 of record JADWQK010002541.1, read on the forward strand.
ATTTGCTCGCTTTAATAATTCACCTTTTTCCTTGCTTACCTGACTATCTTATGCGATCTTTAGTTATGTTACCAGATCGTCATGCAGATTAAAGTTAAAAATCGTTGTTAAATTCAATTCAATATGTTTATTTCAGATAACAATAATTATTGTACACACAAACTGTACATGTAATAAAAGCGTTTATATTTAATTTGAATTTAAAATAGCCACGTAAAACACCAGTCAAGACAGCAGAATATTGTCGTGCGTTCCATAAATAGATGGTCTTTCCAAGCTCTCAGCAATGAGATGTAGACAGCTGTCGCACACCCAGTGCGACGGAGGCGCAAACAAATTCAAAAGACAATCCTTCAAATTTATTCAAATCTCCCATTGTGTACTTACTAGATTTACTTACAGACGCCACCGTTGTGAGGGAACCAAAACAGGACACAAGAAGAACAAAAGAAAAAGATGCAATAACAGCCGAGCCAACTACAAAAGATAAATCAGAATCGAAAGTTATCCGGACTACTCAGAAATGGACGTCCAAGTCTGGCACATATTTCAAAGAGCCTTACATATGTAATCGGAGTAGTTCTAATAATTTAAAAAAAGAATATAAATGTCATATTTGTCAGCGTGTGTATACACGAAGGCATAATTTAACTATTCATATGCGTACACACACTGGTGAGAAACCTTATAAGTGTGAAATATGTCAACGTAATTTTAGTACAAAGAGTCATTTAACAACCCATGTGCGTACACACACTGGTGAAAAATCTTATCAGTGTGAAATATGTCAACGTAATTTTAGTAAAAAGATCAGTTTAACTATTCATACGCATATACACACACGTGAAAAACCTTATCAGTGTGAAATATGTCAACGTAATTTTAGTAAAAAGATCAGTTTAACAAAGCATATGCATACACACACTGGTAAAAAACCTTATAAGTGTGAAATATGTCAACGTAATTTTAGTAAAAAGAGTAATATAACAAGGCATTTGCGTACACACACTGGTGAAAAACCTTATCAGTGTGAAATATGTCAACGTCATTTTAGTGAAAAGGGTAATTTAACAAGGCATTTGCGTACACACACTGGTGAAAACCCTTATAAGTGTGAAATATGTCCACGTAATTTTAGTACAAAGAGTCATTTAACAACCCATGTGCGTACGCACACTGGTGAAAATTCCTTGTAAGTTATAGTATAAGTTATAGTATTCCTGAGCAACATTACATCACACAATACGCTCCAGATCATAGCGAACACGTTTGGACAGAATTTCACATACTGTCATTACATATATCCAAACTGTAGTACAGATCGTCTTCTGAGTAATATAAATAATAAATTGTTAAATTTCACCATCGTCGTCATGATTGCACTGTTAGTAAGCAAAATAAAGTAACACAAACCATAAGTACGCCTTGCCGCAGTCAGACACCAAACAAAACGCAACGAAACATCCCTACCCCTAAAGAACCAATTGTAAATGTTAAATTTAAATCTGTACTAAAAAATAAACTATGTATTTTGAGCTGCAGCAAAACTAAAGATACCACTGCTTTAGTTGAGGACGTCTTCTCGAAGTACTTCCACAATTGTCATTATATTATGCCGAACTCCAACGTAATGCTGCTCATAAACGGTATTGAACGCAAATTAAAGGAATTCACCTTAAGGCGCTGTGCTCAGTAAAAATAGGCTTCAAAAAACAGTTTTTTAGCCAAATGTATATATTTCAGAGCAGCCAAAAATTTATATGTTAATCTTGATTATATGTAGCAGGAAACCATTGTTTTCAAAACACGTTTTGAATTAATTTTCTCGATAGAAAAAAATCCTAAAGTAACCCCTAAAATTGAATTTATAACAGTTGTAACTGTATTATTAATCATCAAATCTTGATAAAAGTGAGAAGAGCGATGTAAAATATAATAGTAAATGAAACCATTTTTTTTTTTTACAAATTGTAATCCAGCGCTTGACCGCAATCCTGCCTGATGGTAAGCAGTGACGCAATCGTTGATGGTAAAGCGCACTAGTTTATTAAGAGCCTATTCACTCTAGCCTTGAAGACACTCAAATTGTAGTCCGACGGAAACACCGCCGCGGGCAAATTGTTCCAGCCCCTCGATGTACGCGGTATAAAGGAGGAGGCGAAGCGCTTCGTCCGGATCGTAGTGGTGTTAACAACGTAAGGGTGGAAACCAGCAGTACGACGGGTCGTCCGCTGATGGAACGGAGATGGGGGAATTAAATCATGCAATTTCCTCGCACACTCCCCGAAATGCATCCTATAGAACACCGAAAGGCTGACTACTCTACGCCTGTGCTCTAGGCTTTGGAGACCAACTCGAGTTAGATCAGGGTCACCAATCAGCCTCTTTGCACGTCTCTCCACTGAATCCAAAGTGGCAAGGTGACACTTGGCAGCACCAGCCCAAATGTGGCTGCAGTACTCCACACACGAACGGACCTGTGCTTTGTATAACATTAGAAGCTGCCCAGGTGTGAAGTACTGCCGGACCTTTGCGATAACGCCAAGTTTCCTGGCAGCCACCTTGGCCTTGGACTCAATGAACCGCCCAAAGTTAAGGTTCTCAACTCCCAAAAGCTGAAGCATTGACCATTGTTTTTGTTTATCGATTTCACTAAGATATTCTAAAATAAATAATGTATTTAATGATAAATAACGTGAACGAAACGTCGCTCCATCGCGGCGTCCAGTGCCTTCTCTTTCACTTCTATGCTTAGCGATAGTGACCGCTGAGGCGAGCTGCTTGACAGACCTATGTCAGTTTTTGCTTTACCCCAAGACACAAGCACAGAAAATAATTATATTTACGTGTCTGTTTGTTGATGAATAATCATATTTCGTTTTTGCCCGGGTTCAAACCCCAGGTTTAGATTATATGCTTTTTGTAGATTTTAATTGAAATAAATTCTTTTTAATTTACTGTTGTATTTTTGCCGATATTTTATTTGATTTTTATCTGTAATTATTTTTTCTTTTTACTTTTTCGCGGCAAATTTTTCTTCACCTGTATGTGTTCGGGTTTAAACCCCAGCTTTACGTTTTATTCCTTTCGTTGGATTTCTTATTTGCAATTGTTTTCTTTTTAATTATTATTAATTTAGCCGATTTTCTGTATTTTTTGTAGTAATTGTTCCATCTTTTTAAATATATTCTTTTTGTAATAATTATAATGCAAACTAATATTTAAAATCAATTCGTTATTATTTTCTTTCTACAAATTTCTAGAAATTAATAATAATAAATAATAATAAGCCTTTATTTAACCATGAATTTCTTATTTCATAATATAATTTAACAAAAGAAAAACAATAAAAATAACAGTCAATTTGATAATAGTTCAAAACAATAAATTTAAATTTCATTTTGTTGCATTATTCCTAGCCCCTTTCAGTATAGGCCTCCTCCAAGTGCCTCCATCTATTTCAATCTTTTTGTGTTGTGTCATCATTCTAAGCACTCGTACAAACCCGACTTCGATAAGAGTTGCAGTTTTGAAGAAAAATCTTTTATTTTTTTAAATATCCGAAAATGTATTTCTTTTTTTTTACAGTTACTCTAAACAGCTGTTCATAAATAGTAATTTCTAGAAATGATATATTTCTAACAGTTTCATGGAAAAAGGACATAACACAAAAAATTTAAGCAGAACGGACAAAGCGCATTATAAAAATAAAAAAGAAAACAAAACTAATAATAAAAAATGAAAATATGTATAAAATATACATTTTCGAAAATCGCAAGGTAAAGTAAACTGATGTGGGATTCGAACCTGGTGCTCGTCTAATACGAACCGGGACTGTGACGAACAGAGCCAACCATGCTTCGCGGGTGGGTTGTGAAATTACGCTTCTAAATGTAGATGGAATAGAGAATGGTTGGTATAGATATAATAGAACGTGCGTATTTCTCGATGCACGACGCATCACGCATCGATGTACTCGCGCGGAGCGCCCCGCGCCCCGCAGTGGGCGGGGCTAGTCGTGTCCCACTTCGTCTGCTTCACCCCCTCAAATACCTAAAAGTTGGCTATTCACAGCGTCTTAAATGACTAGGTACTGCTTACTATTCATAGGAGAAAATGATATTAATACTACTGATAATAGTACTATAACAACTATATGGACGTAATAAATTGGTTAAATGAAATCTTCAGAAAAATAACACACCAATATAGTGATCCCTCTCCCAACTTATAAGACAGGTTCACCAATATACAACTTCAAAGCTGAATTGTTTAATGACCTACTTCATTTGGATAATCAGAGTCATAAGTACGCATACATCTTCGACAGCAATCGTGACCTAACACTTGAGATGTTCTCCTTCACTACGGGCAGAGTTAATAAATATGGAATTAGGAACATATATGATAATATTATGGATAATATTTTGGTTGATCTAAAATTATATTGTAACACGAATCTGCATGCTTACGCTGACATCTTGGACTCCAATCTATATTCGACTTATATTAAAACCTTTAATTTGGATTTTGTTGATCAAAGCACTCAAACGGACGTGTTTTTATTTGACAACTGGTTCACGCTTGCTACCTTTTGTTTTTGTTTTGAATCTGTTGGTATATTGTTCTAGGTGTTTGACTTTATATCCTCAGCCTCTATTAGGCGGCAAACATCTTTTAATTCCGCTACTGAATCTGGCTTAACCAAAACTAAACCTCTGGAGATGGATGGTTTGACATTGTTTTTGAGTATTTTCATCTTCTCTTGTTCTGTTAATGGTATTGTTAAATGCGAGAATAAGGCATTCATACAAGCAAAATACATATGAATAGGCTCATCATTACTCTGCATACGTTTCTTAGCAACATCTAATAAGTTGTCCTCGTAATCTATGGCATTGAATTCCCTAAGGAGCAGGTCTGCTAATTCCTTCCATGTATTCACTCGGCATTTCGCACTTCTATGCCACAACAAAGCGTCTCCCTTAAAGAATGCAAAAGCTGAATCAAATAACACGGAATCCGGTACCTTAAACGCCTTTGCACGCTCATCAATTGATTCCAAAAACTGAAATGGGCATGTCTTGCCATCAAAATAGACATTCCATTTACAGACATGTTAACTTAGTTGCTATGACTGTCCGAGTTGTCCTCAGTATCAGACGGTTGTTTTTCCGTGTCAGACCGCCTAAACAATTTGTCGAGTGTACTTCTATAACCCTTCATAAGGTTCCTAAGCTTCTCCTGCAACATGCATTCCTTTGATTACCTACAATTTAGCCTCTGCAAACGATGATGCAAATGACAATACAAAGGCCTGCCACGAGCTAAACTGTGACTGTCTCGAGTTTTCTCCGCACTTTCCACTTTACTTTATAACTCCTCAAATTTATCCTAGATCGTAGTCAATTCTATTATTATTTTAATAAAAGGACGTTGCAGTCAGTTTTAATGAGTTTATTTCCTTTGCTTTTTAATGTTACACAGGAACACGTTTTTTAATTTTATAAAAATAATTCTTTCCAAACAACCATCTTACACTCGTCGTTAGAGCACAGTACCGCAGATAATAAAAACCTGTCATGTTTAAATTTCTTATGTTGCCAGTAACACCGTCCCTCAAAATAAGAAATTCAAATTAATACAACCTATTAATATATCATATTCAAAACATGACTTACAAACTTTTACATTTTTCCTTTACATACAAAGTAATTAACTTAGGTATACACTTTTACAGTTTCTTAATTTATACACAACTATGAAATCTTCACTTATATGTATAGTATCATTTAACAAAACAATTTAACTTTTCTTGTAAGACTATTTTATATCAATCATTAAGTTTAAATATCCCCTTAATTTAACAAATGTTGGACTTGATAAAGGTTTAGTTAGCAAGTCAGCTACTTGCTCTGATGTTTCTACATAACTTAACCTTATTAAACCTTCTACAATTTTCTCACGAATAAAATTATGTTTAATATCTATGTGTTTCATTCTTTTATGCAAAACTGGATTTTTAGCAACCTTAATTGAACTCTGGTTATCTTCATATATTAATACATACTCAACATTAAAAAAAAAATCAGTTATTAGTTGTTTAAGCCAACAAGCTTCTGCTGTAGCCATACTAAGTGCCATGTACTCAGCTTCAGTTGAGGACAAAGCTACTGATGGCTGCTTTCTAGTACACCACGAAACAGGAGAACCAAAAATTTTAAAAATAAATCCAGCTGTTGACATTCTGTCAACTAAATCACCTCCCCAATCAGAATCTACATAACCTACAATGATAACATCATTCTTGTTTCTTTCAAACACTAAACTTAAATCAATTGTCCCTTTAATGTATCTGAGAACTCTTTTTAACATATTCCACAACTCTTCACTAGCACATTTTTGGAAACGACTTAAGATTGAAACACAAGCACATAAATCAGGTCTACTGCCTAATACTGCATACAATAAGCATCCAATTAGTTGTCTACATCTTGTTTCTAACTCTTGAGATTCAGATTTTTGCTTATTAAGACTATCAGTTTTAAATTTTGAATCCATGGGTGTAGCAACGCTTTTACATTCTGACATATTATATTTTTGTAAAATCTGTTTTAGGAATGCTTTCTGACTTATTTTTAAGATACCATTAATAGCATCCTGTTCAATAGATATACCCAAAAGTATTTTGCTAGACCCAAGTCTTTCATTGAAAAATTTCTCTTTAACATTTCTTTGGTTTTGTTTACACATTCAATATCCGTCCCTGAAATTAACAAATCATCAACATAGAGTAATAAATAGACTATCTGTCCATTATACTGTTTTACATAAAGACCATAATCAGTTTTACATTGTTTAAAACCTTCAGACAACATAACTGAGTTGAATTTATCATTCCAGTTCTTTGGTGAACTTTTCAAACCATATAATGACTTTTTCAGCTTACATACCATATTATTATCAGTATAACCTTTTGGTAATGACAAATATATCTCATCTTTAATATCACCGTGAAGGAATGCACTTTTAACATCCATTTGATGTACTAAAATACCCTTTTGATTACAAACTGCCAATAGAGTGCGAACGGTTGGAAGCTTGGCAACTGGTGCAAATAGATTATCATCAGTAAAATCAGTTTGTTGAAAGCCTCTAGCTACGAGCCTAGCCTTGTAACTAGCTATATTACCTTGATCATCAAGTTTTCTTTTATATACCCATTTGCTTTCAATAACTTTACAATTTACTGGTTTAGGCACTAACTCCCATGTATTATTTTCTTTTAAACTACTTATCTCTTCCTCCATTGCTTTTTGCCAACTTGCTTTTTCAGCACTTTTCATGGCTTCCTCATATGTTTGAGGATTTTCCTCTATAAAACTCAAAAAACATGTATAGTCTGTACTGTAATCCTTATGCCACTCTGGCGATCTAATCTGATTTCTAGGTCTAAACCTACTAGTTTGTTCTACCTGACTTTGAACTTCAGTATTTGTATTATAGAACTCTTCATTAGACTCATTAATCAATTCATCAACGTTTACGCTGTTATTTAGATTTTGACCTAATGTTTCAATATTTACTTCCGTTTGACTATTTATTGTACTATCCCTACTATTTTCATTCTGTATAATACTGTCACTATTTTCCTCTGATGAGTTTACTGAATTTAAATTTTCTCTTTCTATTGTGATTTCAATATTTTCTGTTATATCAGTATTAGATATTTTATTGCTATCATTAATATCACTATCTTTAATAAAATCTACATCTCTTTTAAACTCTACTATGTTTTCCTCCTTATAATAAATTCTATACCCCTTAGTCAGTTCTCCATACCCAACAAAATATCCTTTCTTACCTTTGGAATCTAATTTTCTTCTTTTCTCCTTAGGTACATGACTAAATACTGGATTACCAAATTTATGTAAACCATGTATCTCAAAATTTCGGCCTGACCAACATTCATAAGGTGTTTTATCAGTATTTTCATTTTCAACATAAGTTCTATTTAATGTGTACACAGCTGTATTAACCGCTTCAGCACACAGCGTTTTATCTAATTTAGATTTAATTAACATAGTTCTAGCAGCTTCTATTATTGTTCGCATTTCTCTTTCTATCTTACCATTCTGTTCCGGTGTATAAACAACCGTACTTTGATGTTGAATACCTTTATTACTTAAAAAAGATTCTAAAGTTTTATTTAAAAATTCAGTCCCATTATCAGTTCTTAAAATCTTGACTTTACTATTTGTTTCAATTTCAGCATAATTAATGAACTGTTTTATTCTTTCTGGCACTTCAGACTTATGTTTTAAAAAGTAAATCCATATGTATCAATTTAATTGCAAAACATCATGAGTAAAATGACCTAGTATTATGACTCTTTATCGTCAAAACGCCCTTTTATTGACATATAAATGATTGAGCTATTTTAATTTTTGGTACTACCTCAAGATCTTGTATTTTCATATTTTTAGAGATTTTAAAGTTATTATGACGTAAACTAAGCTTTATATTTCCTATACGTCACTTCTCATTCCATTAACGTAACGTGTCCTACTTTGGCTGTGCTATTTAAACTGATTATTTCCAAATAAATCTAGGCAAATATGTGCCTCTAGGTTAATCAAAAAGGAATATTTTGGCACGTGTTTGATTTTTTAAAATAAATATCATTATACACGCAATGAAGCGCACCAAAGTAATTAATGCTACAAACACATGACAACTCTATACAATGTTCCATTGATAAATTAACTATGTCTTTACGTTGCTTAAATTTTAAGGGTGTTTTTTATTAAGATAAGGGAACCACCACGCAACATAGATTTGCGGTTGAAACAACTACCCACACAATAATTTTCATAACTAAGTAACACCTGGGCGTGTAGCCAATGTAACATCGCATCGTAGCGAAGTGAAATCGAATACCAAACCAACCAATGGCGGGAACGATTGTCCACGTGATTTATCGCGGCGCGTGATAAATCTTTCCCGCCATTGGTTGGTTTGGTATTCGATTTCGCTTCGCTACGAAGCGATGTTACATTGGCTAAAGGCCCTGGTAATCTTTCAACCAGTGTTCGCTAATAATACATACAACGTCGAACATACTTTTTTCTAATAACATTTCAATTTCTAATAATTTAGAAGAGCCCTTGAATATTTTGATGAAACAATTTCAATTCATTCTTTGACCCTTTTTGATGTTTCACTATTTGAGAGCAAGAAGATACCTTATTGTTGGTTGGTGTAACTATTAATTTATTGGTACCCTCTGTTGTCTTATTTACTAGTTTAAATGAGGACCGCCGTACGGGGGACGGGTCTGAACAGTTGTGTTGCGTTATGTGGCGGGCAAAGAGTATATTAATAATAGGGTAAAAGAGAGCCCTCTCGAGAGAATTTTGTGCATATCGTTTGAAAGCGCCCCCTGGTTTTCTGAACGTACATTAACGTCAATATATATATACCTACGCATACCATAGTTATAGACATATATATTATATTGTATGGTCCTATTGATTAGAGGTTATTAATGTTACTTCCATAAAAGCTATTTTGTTTCAGCAAGTTACGGAGATTATAAATCATTGAAACAAAATAGCTTTTAGCGGAAGTAACATTAATGTAATGAGTATAATAGAAATAAAACCACTTAATAGAATATAATAACACAATATTTATTTATTACTTTTAAACTTATGTTCTTACATGAAAGAGCACAGTGATGCGGCATTTTTTCTATTTTAAAAGACACACACACACAGAACACAAGCGTCTTTTCGCAATTATAAGAGTGTATTTCACGATTTCTTATGGAATCACAATTCACAGCGCACAGGTACAACACTGCGAAGGCTGAACTGATTTCCGGGTAAGACTGATTATCAGGACGGAGGAGGTCCCAAGAGATCTCAACTCGACGTCAATAACACAGAAATCCTCTCGAAAGCCAAGAAACATGCGCAAAATGAATACGTAACAAACAAACACGTGCTGCGTGCAAGCCGTGACCACAAACCACAGTGCACTGTTTTATCGACAATCTAGTTAGAAAAGTTAAATTTTATTATAGCGGCACCTATCGGCATGCCATGGGTACCAACCAATGTTTAGGTATGCTGTTCACGTTCAAAGATGTCATTAGTCACTTTGCTTCAGTTGCTGATGTTCTAAGTGAACCCCCCCTGGTGGCGGGTACGATGCGCCAAATGTTGTTGTGTCGGGAGTTTGGTCGTGAAGAGTCTCCAGATCTATCTCCCTCTAGCGCAGCATCGTTTGGTCGTGTTGGTCTTGGGTTTAACATTGCATCACCTCGCTCAACTGCCGTCATCCTTCCTATTCCTAAGTTTTTTAAGTGAATAGGCTTAATAAACTAGTGCGCTTTACCATCAACGACTGCATCACTGCTTACCATCAGGCGGGATTGCAATCAAGCACTAGTTTATAACAATTAAAAAAAAAAAATCTAAAATATCACCTGGTAATGAGTTGCTACTAAATGTAGGTTCTACGTTAAATACAGAATTATCTAATGGGGCCTCCTTTGTACAATTTAAAAAAGTATTCATAGCAATTGTGCTACCGTTAGTCTGGTCCACCACATAATTGTTAGTATTATTACTAAGCACTGTGGTGTCAATTACACAAGACTTCGACATACTACTTATGTCTGTGTTAATATAATAAGTCAATAGCGTAGCTATTGTGTGTCTATAACTATTTGGCAGACACGTAGTATCCCTGGTCGACTTTAAATGTTCAACAAAATTGTTGGTGTCAAAAAATACAAATTTGTTACTATAGTGACTAACTAAAAAGTACATATGCTAATTAAGCATATGGATATAATTATTTTGTCTGTTTGATAACTGCTGAAAATACGGAAAAGCACACAATATAATTTTTTTACATTTTAATTTTAACATCTGAGTTATATAATTAGTGATATTTTCCTTGTCTACGTTTGAACTATTACCTATAATCACTGTTAAATTAGTATCATAATTATAAGTTTTGTTAATTACTAATTCCATAATATGTTTATATGTTGACCCAGGTATTCACAAATTATGAGTAGAATGGTCAAGCTTATTATTTATTAATTTTCCTAAACCCCTTCCCATACTGTCCGATTCCACAAGGTTGTATTTAAGAGCAAGTTGCTGATGAATGATCCTGGCTACAAGGTTGTGTCTATGCAAGTACTCTCCGTTAGCTAGACGAGAACACCCGGAGATAATATGCCTTATTGATTCCCCCGGCCGGTGACATGCCCGACAGATGTGAACTGTGCCGTCTTTCACAATAAATCTCCGGTAATTGTTCGTCATCATAACTTCGTCCATAATTGCACAGTTTCCCCAAAGAGGTCACCGAATCGTAGCCAGGCCACGGACGCTTGTAAGTCTACATCAGGCCCGTGTAGGGCTTTGAAAAAGCGTCCGTGAAGCTCCTTGCTCTTCCATACCTCAATGCGATCATTGGTGTCAAGCACTACTGGTTTGTGCCAGTTCTCTTTTGGCAAGGAGAGCGGAGTGAGGCCCTTGTCAACTGCGACCACATGTCGATGCATTCCCACGTCGGTTGTTAGGAAATATTCTCTGAGACTGCATATCTCACGATTGTGGAGTGTCTTAGCGCTTAAAAAGCCTCGACCTCCACATTTTCGCGGGATATACAGCCTCATAACCGATGACCGTGGGTGATGCAATCGATTTGCAGTCAGCAGTGTACGGACTCTCCTATCCAGGGCGTCGAGATCGGTTTGAGTCCATTTGAGTATGCCAAAAGAGTACATCAAAACCGGCATGACCCAACCGTTGAAAGCGCGCACCTTGTTTCCGCCTGATAGAAGACTATTAAGTACTTTTTTCAGGCGGCCAAAGAAGCGTTCCTTCAACAATTGCTTCATGTCAGTATCGTTGATACCCAACGCTTCCGACATACCCAAATACTTGTCGTGTAACGACAAGAAAAGACTTTAGAGGGAGACAGTATTTATTAAGCATACAGAAAAGACAAGATGGAAGTATGAAAATGAATAATGTAGATGAATGATTGATGGGTGATGGTGAAGGGCGGCCCCTGGTGGACCGGCGGCAGTTACGGAGAAGCGGCCCTGGCGGACCGGCGACAGCAACAGACGAGCGGCCCTGGCGGACCGGCGACAGCAGCAGACGAGCGGCCCTGGTGGACCGGCGACAGCAACGGACGAGCGGCCCTGGTGGACCGGCGACAGCAACGGACGAGCGGCCCTGGTGGACCGGCGACAGCAACGGACGAGCGGCCCTGGTGGACCGGCGACAGCAACGGACGAGCGGCCCTGGTGGACCGGCGCAGCTGCAGAGGAGCGGCCCTGGTGGACCGGCGGCAGCTACAGAGGAGCGGCCCTGGTGGACCGGCGGCAGCTACGGAGGAGCGGCCCTGGTGGACCGGCGGCAGCTGCAGAGGAGCGGCCCTGGTGGACCGGCGGCAGCTGCAGAGGAGCGGCCCTGGTGGACCGGCGGCAGCTACGGAGGAGCGGCCCTGGTGGACCGGCGGCAGCTACGGAGGAGCGGCCCTGGTGGACCGGCGTCAGCTACAGAAGAACGGCCCTGGTAGACCGGCGGCAGCTACAGAAGAACGGCCCTGGTAGACCGGCGGCAGCTACAGAAGAACGGCCCTGGTAGACCGGCGGCAGCTACAGAAGAGGGACTGCCCCGGCGTCACGAGGCCGGCAGCAGTCGAGGGCTCCGGCGGCAAAGGGCCAGGCAGCTCCAGGCGCACCAGTTATATAGAGACTGGCACAGCAGGAAACACCCTAGAAGGGCTCTCGAGGCAGCGTTTACTGGAGACCTACTTTTAAGAGGCTTGTTTGGAAGCCAGAGCTCGACTGACCACTGCTCTGCGATGATTCCTAAAGAAACCTCGCAGAACGGTTGGAGGTCGAAATTTAAAATATTCGAAAATAGGGACGAGGAACGGTAAATAATTTTACCATAAAAGAGTTCGAATAACAATTATAAAATAAAAATAGCAGACCAACAAGAATTTTGATGAGAAGGTTGTCATAGATACATCATCAACAATGTTGTCAAAAAATGTCAAAATAATGAAAATGTTCTGTAACAATGTAAATATAAATGGTATTAAATTAAAAAGTGCAGTGTTTGATAGGAAAAAGTGATACAGTCCTGCATAGGTACGGCTTCCTACGCTAAGGGGTCAATAAGTCGCCGAAACTTAGGCGTAAAGTTGAGGACTGAGTCTGTAAACAGAAAAATGAGTCCTGGTGTAGTGGAATATGATCAAAACAGAGCCTCATAATAATGGAAAGCATATTATGGACCGTGGAAATGAATGATACATATATAAGTATGAATATGAGTATAAATAATAAGTGTAAGTATATCTGAATATGTACATAACATTACATACTTATAGGTTTCGGATGCGGAGAGGGCTCTAAGGTTTATGGAACTCGTGAGTTGGGTTCCCACGGATTCCATAATCTCTCCTCGCTTTACATGCTCATTTGTCCACACCAAATTCCATCCTGATAGAGCTACTGAAAGTTTCAGTAATTTTCAGTAGCTCCTTCAGTTGTGAATTGGTGTGAGCAAAAAGTTTCAGGTTATCCATGTAGAGGAGGTGCGATATAACCTGTCCACCTCTCCTCAACCGATAGCCTAGACCTGAATCCTCTAATAGGGTGCTTAGAGGATTCAATGCTAAGCAAAACCAAAGTGGACTCAAACTATCGCCCTGAAATATTCCTCGCTCGATCCTTATCGGTTCGCTATTCCTCTGAATCTTTCGACATCCTGGATAGAGAAGGACTGTCCTCCATGTCCTCATACACGTCATCAGGAAGGTGCGTAGAGTTGCATCCACTTTATACAACTCCAGCACCCGCATGAGCCATGTATGTGGCACTGAGTCATAGGCCTTCTTATAATCTATCCAACATGTCGATAGATCCTTACGGGAACGACGAACTTGTTGGCTAATGGCCACATCAATGAGGAGTAGCTCCTTAGTACCGCGGGACCCGCTCCTATATCCATTTTGAGAGGCAGACATGATGGAGTTGCTGTCAATATGCGTGCCTAATTTTATATTTCAAAATGGATGTAAGAACTTTATAGACCGTCGGTAAACACGTGATCGGCCTATAATTTTTGGGTTCCGCGGTGCTACCAGATTTATGGAGCAGGTGGGTTATTCCTGTTGTTAGAAACTGGGGTAGCGAACTAGACTCTAAAGCAGTTTGGAATTGAGATGCCATGCGACCTGGAAAACCATTTAATCCAAAAGTTGTGCAGCCCATTCGGCCCTGGAGACTTCCAATTAGGCAACGGACGGACTGTACGAGCTACATCTTGGGGGCAGATGGTAATAGCCCCCATTTCTGGTACTGGATAGCAGGCTCGCTCAACAACCCGAGTCGTTTGGACTCGGGTTGTCCCTGTGACCTTCGGTGTGACTGACAGGCACCGACCAGATATTGCGCCAGAATGAATACGTGGCATCATCATCCGGTAGGCACGTGTCAGCAACACCTTGGTCTGATCGCTCCCAAGCTCTATAGACCCGCCTTTCATCGCTTTGGAAATTGCGATTCTGAGAATACCGCTCCACTCTTCGCTTGTACCGACGAAAACGGTTTGCCCATGCATATCTTTTGCTTAAAAAAGTCGATGCGCTCTGTGACGCGAAACAAATAGTCTCGAGTACTATTATTAGTCCCTGAGAACGCCCGCCTCACAAAGCGCATCACTCTAGAGCGTGTATTGCCCTCCCTAAAACTAGTTAGCTTGCCAATGAGTGCTCTAGTCTCTCCAATACGATGCTCAATCCTGCACTGCCAAGCTGGTACAGCTGATTTTGGTCGTGTGGCTGTCACTGTCTGGGCATTTGACATGAGCCACACGACATATCGCAACAGCTCCACAGTACAAGATTGAATGTGTATCAGTTAGATCTTTGCTGTCCTTTAAATAATAAGACAGCTGAGAGTCTAGAGCACACACCAGCGCCTTGTTTTTTTTTGCATGGGCAATCGAGGTAAACGAGGTCTAAGTTCAGGCGGAGTAGAGCGGTACTCACAGAAAGCATCCTCCAAAGCGCTCCTTAATTTTTCAATGCACTGGGGACTCACGGATATAGCCCTATCATCATCCTCTTCACCAACGCGGTTGGGTCGCGGTGAAACACTGTTAAGTTGTACCGCGACCAATGACGAAGCAGTCGTAACATGATTATTCCGTGACTCGAGGCGTAGGCGATCAAGTACCACATCATCCAGCATATGGTTACGCTGGATGACTGCTGATCAGCTGGCTCAAGCACCTGAAACAGAGAGAGCATTCGAACACGGTACGCGGTCAGGTTGTTTCCTCCCACTGTAGCCCCATAGTATGAGCGCATGACGTTTTCATTGATGGATTGTGTCCATCTCATGCGCTGCACACTTCCGCCGGGAGCTCGGACCCTGTCAGAAGCCGATGGGCCTCGAGGTCCTAAGCGGTCCGGCAGCCGGCGTCCTCCCCGTCGGCGAACAGGTGGTGGCGTCGTCGGCGGAGAGAAGTTCTCGTCGCTAGAGCTCTATTATTATAATAAAATTAACACTAATTTTTCATTGTGTATAGTCAAATGTTTGACTTATTTACAAAAATGGTTTGATTTTAGTAGTGATAACTAGCTGTATTCACTAAATACAATATCTTTAAAGACTAATGTTGAATTTAATCATTTAGAATAAATTATAGAAGGAAAACTTAATTTACAAAGACTAAACATACACATGGTCAGTTTATATTCGGTAGTAACAATTTTAAAAGAACTTCGAGCCGAATTGTTTACAATTATAATAACACAGATTTTATGCAAAAATGCACTGCAGAAAAACGACAATTTATTTTTTAAAAATGTCATGAAGAATTCGATTGCTTAAAATATACAACTTGTAACAAAAAGGGTATTTATATAACAAAGGTATGGCATCTTTACATGATATCAAACGATATTGGAAGGATTTTTTAATCCTATCTCTTTATGTTAGGAAGTTATGAGGAAAAACACCGCCTGTAATAGGCTACTATCACACTAGTCGCACAGAGATATTGAAGACATTTATCGGATTTTGGCAAGTAACGTGACGGGTAACGAGTAGTTACAACGTATGTAGTGTGGTGCTACGTTCGTTATGATTTGATTTTAAGAAACATACGAAACCGAAAATTCGGTATCAATTTTTTGAGTATTTTATTTTGAGTTGAAACCCTTCCGATATCATCTAAAGATGCCATGCCCTTGGTATGTATATACCCTTTTTGTTACACGTTGTATATACAGTATGTTAACTAACAGAGGGCGTTCCCGTTAACCCGAAATAGACCCGTCATACATACATGCTAAAAAAAATATTTCCATTCGAAAACAAAATGTTTTAAAATTTTTTCACTATGAAAATATTCAATAAAATTTTTAAATTGACATGTAAAAGAAACACACTGTACATGCGAACTTGAAAGACGGCAACGTCGCAATTTATTTATACATGACGACTACTATTTTGATTTAAAACAGGAGGTTTCAAATTTATTTTCAATTATAATTTTTTTTTATTCGGATTTTTTTATGCTTATTTTTCTGTGCTGATATTTTTATTTTAATCTATTAATGATATATATTAACGAGTTTAACGGAACGCCCTCTGTTATTTAACTTACTGTATATACTCTCTGTTCCTGCCACTTCAGCATTTACTGAAAGAGTCTTTTCGGTCATTAATGTGAAGTGGCGAGAAGAGAGAAACAGAGCTTCATTGAATTGATTAATTAAAAATGAGCTCTGGATATATATAAAGGAGATGTTTCATTTTGGGCCACCACTATGTACGCTGTATAGACAAAAAGGACAAGAATAAAAAAAAACATAAAAAATACTACTAAATTAATTTGAACAAAAATACAAGTAGGTATACAATATGTAAAGAAAACCCTGTCCGATCCGTGGAGGTATTGTTAGGTATCGATGACTGATTCTACTAATGCCCACAAAGACAGGCTAAACTTAAAAAAAATCCGCCTAAAAAATAAATATTATTTCGCAAAAAGAGGTAACTTAATATATGTGCGTGAAGCAACCCTTTCCGCGGGCGGGCGGGGAGCAGGGCACGCGGCACCTGTGACGTGGTGGCGTCGCTGTTCGCCTATATACCGGTGTTGTCACTTCTTTAAAAATTATCAAATTTCGGGGAAATTGGAATTAATTTCCGGGAAAAAAGGATTATTTCAAAATTCATTAGTATTGTTACTATGATGATTATGTAAAATTTTATATCATATTTGGTCAAGTGTTTACCTAACCTTTGTTATCCTTATCGGTCCGACAGGGTTTTCTTTACATATGGTATATAATTATTTGAAACGTTTTTAGTGAGATAACCCTTTATTAAGGTAGCTATGACAGTGATTATGACTTTGATTGGCGACTTTGACAGTTCTATTTTCCCGTTGTGTTCGTGTCGAGCAAGGAAATTTAATTTCATCAAAACTCAGGTAGGTAATATAAGTGAAAAAAAAAAAAAATATTTTAGGTACCTACATTACTTATAAATTCCTTTATAATAGTCACCCTACACAACAAGGACAGGGAGTCACCGTGAAGCTATCTCCCTCGGACCGCGTTTTGATCGATAGTTCACATGCCTGTTTAGATAGAAGTTCCTTGGTGTCGAGTGTTGATTTGAGTTGATTGTGTTTATTTAATGGGCCGTATGTTCGAAATTCATGTTTTATTTTTTTTCGCAGTCATATGGTAGATAATATAGATACGATAGGCCTTAGATACATGACACGTAAATCAAATGTCACTGTCAAAATCTTATTTCGTTTATTGCTGACCACCATATTTATTAGTAGTTGTGGGGTGGATTTTCAAAATAGCATATTATTGGTGTGATTCTATTTTTTCACAAAAAAATTCACTACGCCTTATGTAATATATATCTAACACTGTTCTTTATATACTTATGTATGGTTAGTAGGTAATAAAATAACAAAACAATTATATACTACTTAAAAAATTTAAAAATAGTATCGCGGAAATCATTTACCTCTCTGTTACTTTCATTACCATGTTGACTAATTATTCAAAATCTTATTTGTGTGGGCTTAAATTTTATTTGATTTAATCTCATTTGTAATGTTTTAATTATAAACTGAATATTTATTACTTTTCTTAAATCGAGATTTACCCCTGACATTGTTATATAACCATTTAAAAATTCGTCACAAGAATATCGTCATTTGTTTCCACGATTGTGGTTTCAAGAAATTTATTCAACGAAAATATTTAATAACAGTAACCAAATGCATTTCGGATAGCTTCCCCGGTGCGCCACTTTAGTCGTTGTGGAGATTCTTACTAGTCTGCATGTATACATAGTAAAATTACGTTTTGAAGTGAATTGATTTAAATTTGTCATCGAATTTCGTCATTAAACGATTGGAAATATTGTTGGTAAGTATATTTTGCTTTATTTTATTGATAAACGAGCACGGACAATATTGAAGTTGTATTAAATATGAAGTATAGTGTTATATTGTAGGTTTGCGTTTGCTTGGACAGGGATGTGTTTTAACTTGTTTCGTCATTAATCGTAACATCATTCATCGGGAATTTCTAGATGAGGTGAATGATTTCTTATGAGGAAAATGACATTTTTGTTACGTTTACAATGACGCTATATGGAGGTTAATGATTTCGGTGTAATAAATTAAGCATTTTAAAAGCAATACAATTAGGTTCCTCTAAATTTTATTAATAATAGAACAAGTTATTAGATGTAAATTAATAAAACTAAATTGTTTAAACTCCATTTGATTACACAGGTACAGCTATGGCTAAAACGAAAGCAGAACGTTTAGCCCAGCAAAGGCTATGCAAAAGACGCAAGTTTGAGAAATAAAAAATGACCACGAACTATATGCATTAGAAAAAGAAGAACAATGAGCCAAATAAAAAAAAAAACGTAAAGAAGAAAGGAAACAGATATCCATAACAGAAAAACTCCATGTCAACAAAGGAAATTGCCTAAACAGTGCAAGGTAAATTCGAAGAAATACAGATAGCACCAAAAAGGTCAGCTTCCGTGGCGTTGCGGTAGCGAATGCGGCCACTGCACAAGGAGGCGTGGGTTCAATCCCCGCGCAGTGAAAATATTTGTATGCATCAATATGAATATTTGCACTCTTTGTCTGGTCGTGCCTCGGAAAGCACGTTCAGCCGTTGATCCTGGTTGCCATACAAACATCTAATAGAAATCGTTACGGGTTGTTGTAGCCCTCAAAGGTCCAACAATTGGTGTAACTGCAATGCAGAAATATCGCCTTCGGGTTGTGGAGGTAAAACGGCAGTCGCTTCACGAAAAATTTAGAAGTTTAGCCAAATCAGCAGTTAGACTGGTAAAGCGGACCCCAGACTTAAAGCTGGAAAAGGCTTCGGATGCGACTGGGATTAACGCTGAGATGATAATGATAGACAGCGACAAAAAGAATCGTCATCGAGTTTCCAAATATAGTTGTTCAAGCTAATGAAAATTCTGAAGAAACTGATTTTAGATAAGACCTATTGGTTTATTAACAAAAGAAGACGTACAAAAAGCAGAAAGGAAGAAGATATCACGAATTGAAGAAAATAATTAAGTTGATAAATATTATAAAGAACCTGTGGAAAATTAATAGAAATCAAAGAATGCAAATTTTAAGGCTACAAGTAAATCCCAACAACAAGAGTGACATCAAAAAACCCAGAATGATGATAGCACATAACTAAAGAGAAGACGTGTATAAATAAAAAGTTACGATTTGTATCATAGGAACAAAATCAAAGTGCTTATAGTACAAATCTTACTTAGAAAGATGTATTATAAAATTTTGTTCAAGATACAACCTGACACTGACCTGGAATATTAAGAAAAATTTAAATTCGCGGGCTACAACTACGCATGATTTTAAAGAGGCTAGTAACTTTGGAGAAAAAAAAAAGATTTTTGTGTATTTTATTTTGTTAAGTACGTGTTTAGCAATCACAATATCTTATTAAATAATCATTTTGTGTCTTATTTTGTGTGTATTGTTTATTGCTTCAAATCAAAACATTTCTGTGATTTAAACCAACGTTAATTATTTTTTGAGCCTGGTTGCTTTCTGTTTAAACAAATCAAAGATTTTTTGAGACATATGTCTTAAACAATTAGTACTCGAATGATCATATTTCTTCCATGAAGAGCTGATTGTAATCTATGTGTTTCATTTGCATCATTAACGTCTACATCTTATCATTGACTTCAACAGACGATATCATTTACGTCTACACAACATCATTCACTTCAATGCAATATTTATATTTCATGATTTTTCTTTTAAATTTGGTGTTTAAATTATCGGTTAAATATACAAAAACATTAGTTTTTCAAATAACATCATGATTTTATTGATAGTTTTTAATTATTCAAGAAAAAAGCAATGTCACACAAAAACTATCATATTTAATCATAAAATGAAAATTCACCCTGTGCCATGCCTTGAAAAATATTAAAATACAACTTTATACAAATTCTAATTCAGTTTTCACAAATATAACTATCAAAGCTCAAAATAATCAATGTAAACATTAATTAATCATCAGCCTATCGTCAAAAAAAAGTAAAAGAACTAAAACCCAACTACGACAAAAACGACGCTGAAAAAGATAAAACAAGATTTTCAGAATACTGAACTGAACAAAGTTGCTAATGTACATAGTTGCAGTAAATGGACACAGTAGACTCTACCAAGACGCCTTCGTTGTAATAGATAATGTCATACAATACTATTCTGAAGTATGCAATATTCACTATGTAGAGATAAATGTTCATGTTTGGAAAACCGCAGTCACACGTTATCAAAGTTCTACGGTAGGTATATATAACGTGTGACTACGCCTTTCCAAACCTGAAAATTTATCTCTACATAGTGAATATTGCATACTTCAGAATAGTATTGTATGACATTATTGTCTATTTACAACGAAGGCATCTTGGTAGAGTCTACTGTGTCCATTTACTTGCAACTATGTACATTAGCAACTTTGTTCAGTTCAGTATTCTGAAAATCTTGTTTTATACTTTTTCAGCGTCGTTTTTGTCGTAGTTGGGTTTTAGTTCTTTTACTTTTTATAATTTGTACTATTTTGGTGTTAAAGTGTATTTGTGGCGCATAATATTAACAAAAGTTAAATTGACGAACTAAAAACTAGGTAGTTAACATACGACATCTCTTTTGACTTATGTATCGGCGTATAGTAATATGTAGAGATGTCCTATTTTACTATTTCGTAGTGCTTGGATTGTAGCGCGTATAGCAACGGTTTCCCCGTATGAAGCTCCCGGTTTTTCGCAGTAGCGACGCACATTTGCGTCGATGGCACCGAATGGGTCATGAATTAGTGGATGAGGTCGTTAGTATAAATAGATTGGATGTTTTTCTAACGGTGGTAGGCCATAACATCGGCTGCCGGCAGAAGTTACCACCCACCAGACAAAGTCTTGCCGCCAAGCGATTCGTCGTGTTCCAGCATGATGTCTGGTGAAGCCGTACGGAGGACGCGTCTGAGCAGTTGTGTTGCGTTGTGTGGCGAGTACGATGCGCCAAATGTTGTTGTGTCGGGAGTTTGGTCGTGGAGAAGTCTCCAGATCAATCTCCCTCTGGCGCAGCATCGTTGGTCGTGTTGGTCTTGGGTTTAACATTGCATCACCTGGCTCAACTGCCGTCATCCTTGCTATTCCTAAGTTTTTTAAGTGAATAGGCTTAATAAACTAGTGCGCTTTACCATCAACGATTGCGTCACTGCTTATCATCAGGCGGGATCGCAGTCAAGCGCTAGTTTATAATTATTAAAAAAAAAAACATATATTAAGAGGACCTTGGAAGATTTCTTAATCTAATTCTGCTAACGATCGACTGTCATGTGGATTTTTAAGTAATTTAGTAGGATCCAAGGCACTTATAAATAATCCCTCTATGGTTTTAACTCTACTGAGAGCGACATAGCCCTGTCCTTTAGCAAACAATGACTTTCCTAGATCTGTAACTTTTTTATCTAGAGTACAACCTTGTAATTTATGTACAGTACAACCCCAAGAAAGAATCAGCGGGAGCATTTTACGCTGAATTTGCCCAGAACCCTCAAGCCGTCAAATTCAGTGAGGCAAGGCTCGATTTTGATAAGTCCGTTAATATCTGCTTTTATGGATGCGTCGTCAAATTGTATGAGAACAGCGCTTGGCTGTTCTCCTGTTCCAACTGATCGCGCCGAAGAGCAGGCCATTCGAAGGCCTTCACCACTCCCATCGCTCCGTTTACCAAACCCTGGTTTACATTCAAATTTCTACGAAGCATTACTAGGGATTATGTACAAACATAAAGTACTCGTGAAGCTCTTTCAGATGATACCAAATACGGTATATTTATTTTAATTTTGTATTAACATAGAACTTTTTGTCCGCTAGAGGGCGTAATACTAAATTTGGTGACAAGCTTTATAGCTCATAACCAACAGAATATCAAGGCCCTTCTAATGGTTCTGCAGTGGTCTTATTCTGATAAGTAGTAAAGAAGCTATCTATGAACGAAAAGATGTGAATTATATGCAATCAGCCCATGAATACAGGTAAAGTCACAAGCAAATGCTAGTAATATATATATATTCAAAATGTACAAGTAAAGCCCTTTCAAATGATACCAAACACGGCATATTTATCTTAACTTTATTTTTTAACTCTGTATATTTTGTCCGCTAGAGGGCGCCATATTAGATTTTGTGAAACTCCATATAGCC
This sequence comes from Sesamia nonagrioides, assembly GCA_017933935.1. Classification (NCBI taxonomy): domain Eukaryota; kingdom Metazoa; phylum Arthropoda; class Insecta; order Lepidoptera; family Noctuidae; genus Sesamia; species Sesamia nonagrioides. The sequence continues at coordinate 1,019,138 of JADWQK010002541.1, forward strand.
TATAACCAGCAGACAATTAAGACGCTTCTAATGATATGTCATTTATCGAATTCGAATAAGTAGTTTAGAAGTTACGAGGGAACAGATGAACATACATACATACATACATACATACATACATACATACATACATACATACATACATACATACATAGCCTGTCAAAATCATAACCCTCCTTTTGCTTTGCCGTAGTCGGGTAAAAAATAACGATTCTACCTACATTTACGAATTAGGTTTACGTAAAAAATTTAGGTACTTACCGCGTGCGAAAACACGTTACTTCTTGTCAGCCGATACACTCTGGTGTGACTGGCGCGACACTCCGCTGGCAACACGGAGGTCAGTATGTCTTTGCATACAAGCAAAAGCGTTTTTGTGTGTCGCTTAATTTTTCTGCTAAAGTTACTGTACGAATGTGCCCCGTATACGAAGGGTGACCACTTTCCCCTAATAAAAGCAGTAATAAATCTTATTCCGCTTGGCATTCAGTTTTTGTTTCTAATATTAATAAAATATTACCGCATTACTTTCTATTTTTTATATAATTTTTGGGTTTATTTGCTACAAAATTACATTAAAAATATGAATATTTATTATTTTTTAATTATTGTTTATTTGTTTAACAGTTAACTGCCAATGACTACATAGGTATGTGACTCTTGTCACACTCTATTGATGCTGCTGTCACCCCACAAAATTCAGGGGATATAATTGTAGGCCATGAACATGTTTGTTCGAGATGTGGATGTTCAGTGGCACAAATTCGAAGTCACTCTATAGAAAATGAAAATAACCAAAATATTGTTGATTTTGTAAGGGATTGGATACATCCAAGGGAGGTGAGAAAGACTTCTTCACAGAATTTAATAAAAATAAAATAATTATTTTTTTTAGAATTTAATTTTTGTATATATTTTAATCCTGAAGATACTACTTTGATATTTTGGGAAAATAAGAGTTATTATAATTTTTACCATAATTCTGCTGGTCCATAGTCATCTTGAAAGAAAACAGTGGCATTCATATTCAAATAAATGGCTACAATGCTTTTTGAATAAGTATATTGTATGTGAAACAACACTTCTTTTTTTTCTTCTTAGATTCGCCATACTGATTTACTGCGCCATAGTTGTCATCAAATTGCGGAAAGGGCAGCTGTCAATATAGCCTTATCTGAGGTAAAAGCCAATCTAGTTCCACAGAATTCCCATTCCCAGCAAATAATCTTACCAAGCTACTCTAGAGCATCAGACACTCATAGATGTGTATTTCTACAGTGCCAGAGTACATCTCTACTAGTAGTTTCATTCTGGTTAAGATTTCGGCTTATTAAAGATTTTAAATATTATATACTACCAAATTGCCGCATATGTGAAATGCATTTAGCAAGGCAGTCATGGGACCAACTCATAAATATTGAAAATGTGAATCGCAGTTTCACAGCGGCTCATATTGAAGATTTTGCTTCGTTATTGGATGCTGTCAAGATCGTTGGGCGCAGAACAATTGGTTGCTGTGCCCATGTTATGACTATTATTTGGTACTTGAGTTATGCAAGACGCCAACAAAATATCAACCCGCCAGCACAACTCCTGGACGATATTTTAGTTCTAAACACAGATGATACATAAAATAAACAAAATATTTTCAAATCAAATTGTGTATTTTTTATTAAATCCCATCATGCAATAGGGTATCATCATACACTTATAAATAAAGGTACCTACTTATATATTAGTTTATTATTAAGTAGGTACTTGTATTATTTGACAGAAAGTCTGACAATCAGTCTAATCAAGGGGTTACCTTACCTACTGCCATCAGACCTCCAAAACTGTTACGGGATAACACGAGTAACAGTTGTGAAGGTCTAATGGCAGTCGCTCCATGTAAAACCCTGATATTCAGCCGCATCAGGTTAGACTGGAAGCCGTCCCCAAAATAATTGGGAACAGGCTAGACTATAGATTACCTGTATTATTTACACATTTAATGATTTGATCCATTTTCTTACTAAACGTAAAAGAAATAATAAATCTATTCAGACGTTATTTTTAGTTTTCTTTGCGATTATATTATAACCTCAAAGTCAAATACATTTTAGTTTGACACTCGGTTCCTAAGCTTGTCCGTGTATCAACAAATGCCTGATATGAATACATGAATGACTCCAGACATAACTAGCATTTTCTCATTGTTGTCAGTTCTGGGGCATTCAATGTATGGAATTTTAGCAATGTCCTTTTCTATTTCAACTGTTTCCATTTCGTCATCGTCACTGCGTGTTTTGTTGGTTTGTTTTTGCTATCCACACACGGATTTTTGTCTCATTATTTAATTCTATACCTACTTACTAATACTGCTTAACCTAACCTAACTTTGTTGCACTTTGGCTTAATCCCGAAAATACCGGTTTATCGGTATTGGTCAAGTGCAAATACCGAAAATACCGGTTTCGCTTAAATGATTCAGTATGACGACCCCTAATCACAACTTTAAGGTTGTTCACCAGTGTGTGTACGCACATGGGTTGTTAAACGACTCTTTGTACTAAAATTACGTTGACATATTTCACACTGAAAAGGTTTTTCACCAGTGTGTGTACGCACATGGGTTGTTAAACGACTCTTTGTACTAAAATTACGTTGACATATTTCACACTGAAAAGGTTTTTCACCAGTGTGTGCACGCACATGGGTTGTTAAACGACTCTTTGTACTAAAATTACGTTGACATATTTCACACTGATAAGGTTTTTCACCAGTGTGTGTACGCACATGGGTTGTTAAACGACTCTTTGTACTAAAATTACGTTGACATATTTCACACTTATAAGCTTTTTCACCAGTGTGGGTACGCATATGAATAGTTAAACTAATCTTTTGACTAAAATTACGTTGACATATTTCACATTTATAAGGTTTTTCACCAGTGTGTGTATGCATATGCTTTGTTAAACTGATCTTGTGACTAAAATTACGTTGACATATTTCACACTGATAAGGTTTTTCACCAGTGTGTGTACGCACGTGGGTTGTTAAATGACTCTTTCTACTAAAATTACGTTGACATATTTCACACTTATAAGCTTTTTCACCAGTGTGGGTACGCATATGAATAGTTAAACTAATCTTCTGACTAAAATTACGTTGACATATTTCACATTTATAAGGTTTTTCACCAGTGTGTGTATGCATATGCTTTGTTAAACTGATCTTGTGACTAAAATTACGTTGACATATTTCACACTGATAAGGTTTTTCACCAGTGTGTGTACGCACATGGGTTGTTAAATTACTCTTTATACTAAAATTACGTTGACATATTTCACACTTATAAGCTTTTTCACCAGTGTGGGTACGTGTATGCCTTGTTAAACTGGTCCTTAGACTAAAATTACGTCGACATATTTCACACTTATAAGGTTTATCACCTGTGTGGGTACGCATATGTATTGTTAAATTCCTCTTTACACTAAAATTACGTTGACAAATATCACATTGATGAGGGTTTTCACCAGTGTGAGTACACATATGCTGTGTTAAACTCTCCTTTCTAATAAAATTACGTTGACAAATATCACACTGATAAGGTTTTTCACTAGTGTGGGTACGCATATGCTTTGTTAAACTCTCCTTTCTAATAAAATTACGTTGACAAATATCACATTGACAAGGTTTTTCACCAGTGTGGGTACGCATATGCTTTTTTAAACTCCCCTTTTCACTAAAATTACGTTGACAAATATCACACTGATAAGGTTTTTCACCAGTGTGTGTACGCATATGCTTTGTTAAAGGACTCTTTTCATTAAAATTACGTTGACAAATATCACACTGATAAGGTTTTTCACCAGTGTGTGTACGCATATGAATAGTAAATCTATGCCTTTTTGTACAAACACGCTGACAAATATGACACTTGTACTCTTTTTTTACATTATTAGAACTACTGCGTATACATATGTAAGGATCTTTGAAATATGTGCCAGGCTTGGACGTCCATTTCTGAGTAGTCCGAATAACTTTAGAGTCTGATTTATCTGCTGTAGTTTGCTCGGCTCTTATTGCACCTTTTTCTTTTGTTTTTCGTGTGTCCTCTTTTGGTTCCCTTACAACGGTGGCCTCTGTAAGTAAATCTAGTAAGTACACAATGGGAGATTTGAATGGATTTGAAGAATTGTCTTTTGAATTTGTTTGCGTATCCGACGCACTTGGTGTGCGAAAGCTATCTACATCTCAATGCTGAGAGCTTGGAAAGACCATCTATTTATGGAGCGTTGGACAATATATTTCAAATGAAATTTAAATATAAACGCTCTTAATTACATGTAAATGTTGTGTGTACAGTATTTTTTGTTATCTGAAATAAACATATTGAATAGAATTAAACGACGATGGTATAAGTCTAATCTGTGCAACGATCTGGTAACATAATTCCCGTACAACAACGCTAGTTTAATCTGTCCACCAATTTGGTGACATGCGCAGGGCTCACATGACCAGAGATTGAGAGGTTTGGATGGAAAAGCAAAGACTTTTTCCCAGTAAAGGCAACACAATGTAACCTAATAAAAAGTATTTTAAACAGTCCTGAGGATAGAACTCAAAATTACCCATTTAACCACTTACATTCTTTAGACCTATTGGGTAACACTAGCCACATCCTATCAGGTGAACCATTGGCTTGTCTGCTTAGCTATATAACTAACTAATACTTACTTATTGTCTCTGTAGCTCTTCTATTTTTCTTTGATGCTTCTTCGTCTTCCACTTCAGTTTTACATTTAATTAAAGGTATATCATCTTCTAAGTCTGACTCGTAACAGTGTGGCGGTGTATCTGCTACATCTAGACAGCTATTGCCTAAATTTTCGGGTTCTAGCTCTGTAAGTAAACAATAACTGTCAAGAGTATTATTATGAACCAGTTGCGCCTGGTTTTTTATCTGCGTAAGTTTCGACACTGAGAATATTAAAATTAAAAGTAATCCTATGCATTAATCCTGGTGATAATCTATGTGTGTCAAATTATATCTAATTCCGTTCAGTAATTTTGGTGGGAAAATTTAACAAACATATGCACTCACAAACTTCCATCTTTATAATACACTTCTGGACACATCTATTGGCCCACCTTGCATTTTAAGTTTCGTTTGGTCCTAGCTAAAATTTTATATTAGGTCGAGCAAAGTTTTTATGCAGTTTTGAACCTGGCACATTCACAATTTCATTCAATTTTCTTTTTTTGATTTTCGAACACAGAATTTAAAGAAACAAAAGACAATTTGGAGCCTGTTTGTTGATATCAAACAATCGAATACTAAGAAAACTTGATTTTATTGATTTACTTGGATTTAATTCTTGATAAAGTGATTGATATCTCTGGTTTTGCAACAAACATTACTTATTCTTAACATTAAGGTGAGGGTCTATCAATAATCTATGGATACTTCACCTGAAGTCGCCGCCCAAGCTGTGGCACTTATTCAGGCCGGACATAGCCAAAGAAATGTGAGTGCTCAACTTAATTTAAGTCGATCTGCGGTCCGAAATGTTTATCGGAAGTACCTAGAGACGGCTTTGTTCGTCGCCAAGGAAGACCACGATCTCGGGTCACAACTGAAAGGCAGGATCGATTCATTGTGACGACCAGCTTGAGAAATCGTCACCTTACCTCCATTGATATACAAAACCAACTTCGCGACTTCCACGGACTATCTGTGAGCACTCGAACTGTTCGGAGAAGGTTAAAAGAACGCGATATAGTACCACACAAGTTAGCTAATGGGCCCAAACTAACGCGAGCCCACCGAACAGCGCGCCTTCATTTCGCACGCACTCATTTAAATTGGACACAGCAAGATTGGAGCCGTGTACTCTTTTCTGATGAATCAAAAATTGTGTTACATGGCAATGATGGGAGGAAGAAGGTCTACCGACGCAAGGGAGAGCGTTTCGCACAATGCTGCTTTGAAAAGAGGGTTGCTTATGGCGGTGGCTCATGGACTGTGTGGGGCGGTATATCCGCGAGCGGCAAAACTCAGCTTGAGGTTGTTACAGGACCACGGCTGCCAATATAAAATGCCGAAAGGTACACTCGTGAGTGCTTCGAACCTCACGTGATACCATACGCGGACTATGTGGGCCCAAAATTCCTTTTTATGCATGATAATGCAAGAGCCCATACGGCCGGCATCGTCAGGAAATATCTTCGGGATGTGAACATCACAGTTATGGACTGGCCAGCCAGAAGCAAAGACATGAACCCCATTGAGCACATGTGGGACGAGCTAAAAATACGTGTGTACATAAATGGTTAATAAATACAAGTTTGACAATTGTTATTTAAATAATGCGGTTAACACTACGCTGAACTAAACTAAACACTGCCACACACACACAAGCACACACAGCACATAACTATAAAACATTTGTGATCAATATAAATTCAATAGATTAAATTCTATATTGTATGCCTCTTTATTATATTAATTATTTTGAACTTCTTTGTGTGGAATAAAATCAAAATTAAAACTTTTATTTTAAATAAACTAATTACAAATACTTTTGAAGTGTCAAATTTCGGCCAGTCAGTAAAATGAAGCTAGTTGTCCTTTGCAAAGAGCAGGTTTCAATAAAGAAGAACGGCCAAAAAATCCACTGACACTCTTAAAATCATAAAATTGTTACAAAATACTTGATCACATCATTCACGCTGAATATATCCACGTGAGAACGATGCAGGAAGGCGCGTAGGTTATGTGTCCGTTAAAAGAAACATAAAAGGAATTCAGAAATTAAAATAAGTCTTGGCATCTAAGAGATGATCAGTCATCACTGAGGGCACCCGTTCACGAACATGACGCATGGGTCAACACCGGTTAGCTCAACCACTTTGAAGGGAACTTAATGACTCAACAAACACTGCCATCACCGAGACATTGTACTCTCAACCGCTAGAGACACAGAACATATGCTACATTGAACAGATGGCTCGCGTAGTCAACATTAATGAATATCTTATATTCTGGCTCGCGTAGTCAACATTAAGGTCGTACCCTCACCAAATGACCTTGAGCATTTGCTCCCTCTTCACCGCGCCCCACCTCTACAATACTTCGCAAAATATTACTAGCGCCGTCTGGCGGACGAAGTACTTACAAATACAAGTTAAATTCATAGACCACAGAAGTAACAGACATGGCACTTTTATTTTTGTTTATTGGTGCGCCCAAATACTTTTGGTTATTATAGACTGAAACAAATGTTGACGATACTTCATAATAAAAATTTTGCGTATTTTATTTTTTAACCGACTTCCCAAAAGTGTGGTTCTCAATTCGATTTATGTGTACTCGCTGATAACTTTATCGTTAATGAACCGATTTTGACCATTATTTTTTATATGAAAGAGTATGCTGCCTATGTAATCTCATTGTTACCACGTCAGTGTCGATAATGGAAATTCTAAGAAATTTAGGCCAATTATCGAAAATTGTAGGCACGCTTTGGGTGAAAACTTGGTACTCATATTTATATCGGATGATACTATAAAACCGTGAAGATTTGGGCCTGACCTGATGATGGAGATGACAGAGAATCAAGGGAATCCACATCGGAAACAACTGTCATGTGTTTGGGTTTACTTGTATTGATTAGACCTTTACAACTAAATATGTTATGACTATAACTTCAGGGTTGGAAGTTAGTTTTGTAGATTGAAAGTTAACTAAGTCAGATGGTCAAAGGGATAGAAAAATAATATAATAAAGGTTAATTTATCATTATTTATTATTTGAAGGGAAAACGTAATCAGGGTCAAATAAATTTTTGCAGGCAGGAAACCTACATAAAAAAAAGATTTGATGGTTTTTTGGGCTCAGGCAAGACTGAAATTATATTATTATTCTCGTTTAATAACACAAATACGTAAATTGTAAAAAATAAAACTATCGTATAAAAAAAAACAAATACATATACCATAATATTATTTACACAAAGCTTCCTTTTGCAGAAAAATAATAAACATCTGACTAATACAATATCCGGTCAGACTGGACGCTGACGGCAGCATATTTGGAAAAGGCCTGCAAGCAAACGACGTATTTCGTTTGCTTTAATTTCTATAAGACCACAATGAAAGTATGAGCATTTCTAGAAATAACGCAATGAAATAACACAACTTAAATTCAGTCTCTTGATTTTAATTGATTTTTGCATAAGCATGACGAGTAGGTAGTGTTTGTACTATGTTAAAGTACAGTGTTGTAAATTGTTGAGAAATTCCCTCGACTGTCTATGGTCTTCATCATCAGATCTATTGCAAACCTTCATTTAAACCTATATGGGTGTAAAGTTTTCATCAATATAAATGAATTAAGTCCAAACACAAGGTAACTATTGTAAACCTTTGAGTAGTTCCCTTAACTGGCCTTTATCTTCATCATCAGAGCTTTAATTACAATCACAACTCATTTAGGTGTAAAGTTCTTATCAATATAAATTTATTAAGCACAAACACGAGGCAGCTGATGTGAATTGTTAAGGAGATCCCTCGGCTGTCTCCCGGCTCCATCATCAACTCCGAACTTTACTAAATTGTAGTGTGTTAAAACACTTAATGAAAAAAACATAGAAATGCCCTAGGCGCCCCTATGATTTTTTAAATGTCTCCTAGGTTTCCTTAGTCTTCCATCTTCAGACCCTAATTTCCTTAACATGAGACTACCTTGAAGATATAATCTTACTAATTAAAAAAAAAAACATGTGGCACTCGGGAACTGCCGCGGTAAAGCTATTGCATAGCATTTTTTATCAACTTATGCAATAGGGTATTTGACTAAAAAAACCTAAGTAGTACGTCAGTCAGATTTCCAAAAAATACTCATCATCATCATCATTTCAGCCGAAAGACGTCCACTGCTGGATATAGGCCTCCCCCAAGGTTCTCCACGACGACCGGTCCTGCGCCTCCCGCATCCAGCGGTTTCCCGCGACCTTCACCAGGTCGTCGGTCCACCTTGTCGGGGGCCTACCCAAAAAATCCTAGACACATATTTTTTTTCTTTTTTCATATAAACAAAAAATGAAGACGACACAGTGCTTTGAAAACTCGTGTGACGTCACTGCACGCTACACTTTTTAGCGGCCAGTGACGTCACCAACCATCAATTTGATCTTTGATGCCTATTATATTTGTCAATTTTTATTGATTTGATAAAACAAAATATACGAAATGTAAAACGTATATAATAAACCTATCCAATATTTTTCTATAATCTGCATGACGGACTAATTAGTTTTTTTAGTCAAATACCCTATTATTTATATTATAGTAAAGTTATCCGCAAACAAACATAAAAAAACATATAACCTCCTCCCTTTTGAAATGGGTTAAAAAAACGAACACCAAAATGAACATCAATAACAGAGACGCTTTATGATAGTATTATACTCTATGCGACATGCGGTGCGTGAGCGAGCAAGCAGATGCTTTCTCGCTCACGCGCCGCCCGCTATGCTAGCGGACCGCGCGATGACGAACGACACGGGTTCCCCCTTCGAGAGCTTGTGGCATACTGAATCTCAATAGCTCGGGCAAGAGAAATTATGGGGAATACGCTCAGATTGTTGAATAAAATTTTTGTTCTGGTCGTTTTAAAAAAATATTTCTACAATAATGTTCGTCATGAAATTGCCTATCCATTAGTGTAAGAACGCAATCTAAATAATGCTTACTTTTCGAGAAGATGCACGTTTTTGATAATTATTTCTCTTGTCAGAGGTTTCGTTGTGAAGGAATTATTTAAATATTATGCTTAGTAAAAAAAAAAAAATCTACAATATTGGAGCCAAGATTGTGGAGAAAATTTATGTATTTTTAATAAGTTGATATTTCTTTTGGATAAAGAGTAGATAGCTCCAAAAACTACATAAAAACGGCCTGCGCTGTGTCTTTTCTCTGGAACCGCCTTAATGAATATCATTATATTCTGGCTCGCGTAGTCAACATTAATGAATATCATTATATTCTGGCTCGCGTAGTCAACATTAATGAATATCATTATATTCTGGCTCGCGTAGTCAACATTAATGAATATCATTATATTCTGGCTCGCGTAGTCAACATTAATGAATATCATTATATTCTGGCTCGCGTAGTCAACATTAATGAATATCATTATATTCTGGCTCGCGTAGTCAACATTAATGAATATCATTATATTTTCTAAAACGTTACTTTATACAGCGTTTTTATTAGTTTATGCGAAACCTGAATACAGTTTGTTCAGAATAAGCAACTGAATCGATTCCAATCATCTTTACACCATGTTATATTGTTTCCCAAATACATTTAGAAATTGTTGCAGTGTGGTTACCGAGCGCGCCACGCAGATTACGATTAGGGCATGCAATTACCGTAAAAAAATACCGGTAAAAAATTGGTAAAAGAAATGGGTAAAAACGGCAATTTTTGTATTTTTTCAAAAATAATTAACAATGATTGAGTAGTCTTAAAGCAGAAAATAAATAAGTATACAAGGTACAATGTTAGTCAACATGTTAAATATTGCTTAAAATGAGCATAGAAACTTCCGTGTAGCTCCTTACCTTGCCATACCTCCGTGCGATCTTTAATGTCAAGTAGGTATACTGGCTTGCACCAGTTCTCTTTAGCCAAGGAGAGCGGAGTGAGTCCCTTGTCAATCGCCACCACATCTTGATACATTCCCACGTCGGTTGTTAAGAAATATTCCCTGAGACTGTATATCTCGCCATGGTGGAGGGTCTTGGCAATTAAAAAGCTTCGGTTTTCACATTTTCGCGGGGTGTACACTTGTACAGCCTCATAACCGATAACAGTTGGTGATGTAATCGATTTGTATTTAGCAGCGTACGGACCCCCCTATCCAGGGCGTCGACTTCAGTCTGAGTCCATTTATGTAAAGAGTACATCAAAACCGGTATGATCCAACCGTTGAAGGCACGCACTTTATTTTCGCCTGAAAGAAGAATATTTATTACTTTTTTCAGGCGGCCGAAGAAGCGTTTCGTCAGCGATGGCTTCATATCAGTAACACTGATACTCAAAGCTTCCGACATACCCAATATTTATTGGTTTCAGATGCAGAGAGCGCTCTAAGGTTTATGAAACCCGTGAGTTGGGTTCCTATGGATGCCGCAATCTCTCCTCGCTTTACATGCATGCCCACACATTTGTCCACACCAACTTCCATCCTGATAAGTTATCAGGATGGAATTTCAATCATTAGTGTTATCAGTGATAACGCTAATGAAAGTTTCAGTCATTTTCAGTAGCTCCTTCAGTTGCAAATTGTTGACACCTCTCCTCAGCCGATAGCCTAGACGTGTATTCTCCAGCAGTGTGCTTAGAGGATTCAAGGCTAAGCAAAATCAAAGTGGACTCAAACTATCGCCCTGGAATAGACCTCGCTCGATCTTATCAGTTCGCCGGTCATTTTAAGCGGTAAATTACCGGTTTTATATTTTTTTTACCAGTAATTTAGTAATCACGAAAAAGGCGATTTACCGGTAAAAATAAAAACCGGGAAACCGGTATTGCATATTCATAGTATTGCGCACGGGCGCGCAACAGCTGATGCCAGAGGTCAACGAACCAGTCGAGTGGACCATATTTTTGGTGAGGCAGCGAAGTAGGATAACAAACTCATAACTTTAGGTTTTTCATGATATCTTTTTGAAATTTTGTATATAGATTCTTTACCTAAATATATTGGACACGTGTTTCAGTTCCGCATAAACAATAAATAATGTTGTATACCGCACGCCCTGTGAGTGCCGCAGGCCGCGTGTTTTAAATAATGTTGTATACCGCACGCCCTGTGAGTGCCGCAGGCCGCGTGTTTTAAATAATGTTGTATACCGCACGCCCTGTGAGTGCCGCAGGCCGCGTGTTTTAAATAATGTTGTATACCGCACGCCCTGTGAGTGCCGCAGGCCGCGTGTTTTAAATAATGTTGTATACCGCACGCCCTGTGAGTGCCGCAGGCCGCGTGTTTTAAATAATGTTGTATACCGCACGCCCTGTGAGTGGCGCAGGCCGCGTGTTTTAAATAATGTTGTA